>JANRMT010028174.1:114343875-114447058 GCA_026402145.1 Polypterus bichir lapradei | reverse complement strand
TAGATAGATAGATAGATAGATAGATAGATAGATAGATAGATAGATAGATAGATAGATAGATACTTTATTAATCACAAGGGGAAATTCACATACTCCAGCAGCAGCATACTGATAAAAATAAACAATAACATTAACGTTTACCCCCCCGGGTGGAATTGAAGAGTTGCATAGTATGAGGGAGGAGTGATCTCCTCAGTCTGTCGCTGAAGCTGCTCCTCTGTCTGGAGATGATACTGTTCAGTGGATGCAGTGGATTCTCCATGATTGACTGGAGCCTGCTCATCGCCCGTCGCTCTGCCACAGATGTCAAACTGTCCAGCTCCGTGCCTACAATAGAGCCTGCCATCCTCACCAGTTTGTCCAGGCATGAGACGTCCTTCTTTATGCTGCCTCCCTAGCACATCACCGCGTAGAAGAGGGCACTCTCCACAACCATCTGATAGAACATCTGCAGCATCTTATTGCAGATGTTGAAGGATGCCAGCCTTCTAAGGAAGTACTGTATAGTCGGCTCTGTCCTCTCTTGCATAGAGCATCAGTATTGGCAGTCCAGTCCAATTTATCATCCAGCTGCACTCCCAGGTATTTATAGGTCTGTACCCTCTGCACAGTACAATATATGTACGTGTGTGTGTGCATGTGCATGTGCATACACGCTGCACACTCACACTTTCATTTGCACATCTTCTTTATAATTGTACTATTCTGCAAACTTTTATGAAGTTTTTCTTTTATTTATTTGTATGTGATGTTGTGTTCTGTTATAAGCAGCTCCAAATCGACCAAGTCAAATTCCTTTACATTAGGCACTGGTGAATAAAAGTGATTCTGATTCTGATTCTACTAAGAATTATGGCAGTTCTGAAGGCAAAAGAGGGTCTCACCCAGTATCTAGCAAGGTATAACTAATAAAGTGGCTGGTGAGTGTATAGCTGGTGTTGTTCCTCACTGTAGTATTTCTAGGCTTGTTCATATCTGGTAAAGTGTCATAGTCACTGAGTGATATACTTACATCTCTGCAAGTCACAGGAAGATTGAAGGACAGCAATTCTTTAATTTTACTAAAGTTAATACAATGCATTGAACATTTATAACCTTTAACCAATAAATATTTATGCATATATTGTCAATTTCCATGATTTATTATGGTATGTTATTTGTAACTTGTTTTCAAAACAAAGAACCAGTTATATAACAATGAGCTACTGTATAATAAATATTTCAGCATGACATAATATATTCAGTACAATTTATTAGTAAAAATGTTTACCACTGTCAGCTATAAACTGACATGCAGTAGCATAACTTTCAGAGGCAATATTAATGAAAAAAAAGCTGAACAGATGTAATGATTGTATTTAATTTTATTTCATTAATAATAGATTGTCTACAGGAGTACATTACAATGCATTTTATGCAAATGAATGCTTATATTTCATTAAAACAAAAATTATTTATTATAATATTTAATTCTCTGAATCTTAATGCCCAAAAACTATTGGTTGGCTTGTTATTAAGACTGAGAATATGTCGACCTTGACTAGGACTACTGACACAGGTAGGGAGTATGCTTTGAAGAACACAATCCTTGAGTGAACAATCTGCCTTCTATGAGACAATACAAGTAACCCTATGTGGAGTTACATCTGTTTGTTTCATTGAAAGTCACCAGAAGTGTAACGCTGGGATAGACAAGGATATCCAACCATAAATTCTGAAGGCATTAGATATTGTTGGGATATCACGGTAATCATGGCTGGTTCAAGGCTAAGGTTGAGTAGCTATCTGTCTGTGGATTTATGACTTGGGGAGCGCCAAGGCATATCCAAGTTTCCTCCACTCACTTCGATCGAATGTCAATGTACCACATTGTCTGTAACTTCAAGGGGAAAATAGTGCACTTTGATATCATATACTAATATGAACACTCTCCGAACTCCAAGAAGGACCCTCCCCCTCGATCTTAGATGGCATTCAACAAAAAAAAAAAAAAAATTAACACTTTCCGAGCCAGCCCTGATAGTAATGCGCCTGTTTAGTGATATGTGGAGAATGGCTACTTTTTTAGTAAGAAGGGCTAGTGAACCAACAAAAAAGAAATCAAGATGGAGAGGATTCCCTCTCCTTTATGCCTTTAGAATGCTATATTGGAGACACTAGACAAGCTTCATACTCCTCCTTCAGCTCTAGACACTAGTAGTTGGGAGAGTTATTACCAGATGCAGAATGTATGTTTCTATTATGCATTGTGCATGTTTGACAACAAAACAGTAAGACAAGGATTCAAATCACTGCCTATAGAATAAATCTTTGATATATTAATTGTTGGAAATATACAGTATAGCTTGAATTTTCCATGTTCAGTCAGCATTGTAAATAGCACTTTCATATAAATATTTCTGGCAGATCACTAACAATTGTATTTCATAGCTATACTTTATTCATCAGGTGATTTTTTTTTTTTATTTTGATATACTTTGTTCACCCCAGAAGGAAAATTGTCTATTTGCATGACCTTTTTTTTGGTGGTCAGAGCACAGGGTCAGCCATTGTACAGCACCCCGGAGCAATTTTCAGGTTAAGTGCCTCACTCAAGGGTCCAATAGTGTATACATTCTAATTCTTTTATGAACCTGTAACATTTCTTTAACAGAAATATCTAATATGATTGGAGAGAAAGAAGGAAAATAATTACTTTTAATGCATTTGTATGATGTTTGTGTAAAGCTGGTTATGTTTTTATCCACACTCTGATACAGTGATTTCTTCTTTTATGATTGTATGTTTCCAATATTGCTGATGTTATCGGTGGGTGTTCATTTTGTTCTGCCATCAACACTTTCTCCTCCACAATATATGTGACTGAGTCAAGTATTTCATTAGACTATGCACAGGCTCTTCCATATCATTTTTCTGAATGAACAGATAAATGTGTGTATATAAATTAAAAAAAGTATTTGCCCCATTGGAAGTTTTCATATTTTATTATTATACATTGAGTTATTGGTATACACAGTCACAGTAGATTTGATTAGGCTTTTAGATATTGATCAGCAGAATGATGAGTCATTAATATCAAAGTGAAAACAGATCTCTGCAAAATAGTATAAAGTAATTACAAAAATAAAACACAAAATAATGATTGCATAAGTATAACCTTAACCCTACCCTTAACCCTAAATCATCATTGGTGCAGCCAATTGTTTCTAAAAGTCACATAATTAGTTCAACAAAGACTGCCTCTCAGTACTCAAGGGATTTCAATTGACCATAATCTAACTGCACATGATCTTTAAATTCCAACTTGCGGTGAGTCAGTATCATGGCATGACCTAAACAATGAAGAAAAAAGACCAATCCAAGCAACTGTGTCAAAAGGTGAAGGAAGAGCACAAGTTAGCGGATGGATACAAGAAAATATCCAATTCACTGAATATCCCTTAGAGTCCATTTTAATCAAACATTAAGAAATGGAAAAAGTATGGTGCAGCTGTAAACTGTTCCCCAGGTGCTTCACCAGTCATAGCTTTATGGGAGAGTGACAAAGAGAAATTTCATCCATCCATCCATTATCCAACACACTATATCCAAAACACAGGGTCACGGGGGTCTGCTGGAGCCAATCGCAGCCTACACAGGGTGCAAGGCAGGAACAAATCCCCGGCACCAGAGTACTGCAGGGCACATACACACACACACCCACACACCAAGCACAAACTAGGGACAATTTAGAATCGCCAATGCACCTAACCTGAATGTCTTTGGACTGTAGGATTAAACCAGAGCACCCGGAGGAAACCCATGCAGACACAGGGAGAACATAAAACTCCATGCAGGGAGGACCCGGGAAGCAAAGCCAGGTCAAGATGGGTTGTCATCAGTCTAAATGCCATGTTACACTGCACATTATCAAAAATACACCATATCCACTTTGAGGAATGGTGGTGGCAGCATCATTCAGTGGGGGGTGCTTCTGTGCAGCTGGCCCTGGAAGACTGGCAAAGGAAGAAGGTAAAATGAAAACAACAAAATGCAGGAAAACCCTAAAGAAAATCCTTGCACAGTCTTCAAGAAATCTGTGCTTTGGGTAAAGATCTGTGTTCCAGCAAGACAGTGACTCTAAGCAAAAAGCCAAAGCTGCACAGGAATGGCTTAAACATGACAATGATAATGTCCTGGAGTAGCCAGATCAGAGTCCAGATCTCATTCCAATTGAGAGCTTGTGGTTAGACTTAATAAAAGGCTTTTAATTCACAATTCCCATACAACCTGATAGACCTTGTACAGTTATGCAGACAAGAATGAGGATAAATTACAAGGTCCAGATGTGCAAAGCTGATAGAGACCTTAGCACACAAACTCAAAGCTGGAATTGATGCCAACAGATGCATCTACTAAATACTAAATTGAGGAGACTGAATACCTATGTGATTAATTATTTTATTTTGTGTTTTATATTGTTAATTATTTTAGATCACTTTGCAGAGATCTCTTCTGAATTTGTCATTAAAGAATCTTTCTCTGTTGATCAATTATCAAAAAAGTCAAATTAAACCCATTGTGACTAAATGTTGTATAATATGTATATGAATATATAATAAACATTTTTAAACACTATATATATATATATATATATATATATATATATTTACATGTACTGCATATAGTGAAATAATGCAGATATGTTAGCACAACTCTTTGTATATGCCTTAATGTTTAGATCTTGATTGCTTACTGATAAATGTTATTTTACCATAAAAAAAACAGGAAACTAAAAATATACTAGCATACAAACCTTTCATTTTTCCAGCAGTAAAATAAAAATAAAGTGGTAATGTTAGTAACTTATGACCTATGCTGGTGCTAACATCCTCTACTTTAAATGAGACACTTAGTGAAGTAACATCTCCACAAGTGAGGTGTTTACAGGAAATCAACTAAGACACGAAGCAGGTGTGCTCTGCATTCTCCAGGGAAAAGCGCTCTACTCCTGCAATTTAGATGCGGTTAAAAAGTCAACAATATCTTAACAGACAGCTGTCAAAAAAGAAAAAAAGCACCTGATTCAGCGTGCACAGAAACAATTAAAAAAGCACACAGGGACAGTGTCAGGCTGTTGAGCCGCTCCTCCTAATTATAGTCAATGAGTATGTAGAGAATATTTACTTTGGATGATGGAATTTACCAAAGATATTTAGTTCTGATCTGTTATTCTCTGTATAATACAATGCTTTATTAATATGCAAATAATTGTTTTTCATAGGACTATGTATACTATAGATCACAGGTGACTTGTTAATGATTTACAAGAATGCAGCTTACATTCTAAAACCCTGCATGTGAAGAGTTTTTGCAGAGTAACTTTAATTGCAAGTGTAATATAGAAACTGAAATTGTCAATCAAAAAAATTGGAATAACTTTTCAAGGATACTGCCTCATTGTATCTCTCTACACTCTGAGAAATAGTGAATCAAACGATATATTAAAACTTTTTTTTATAATTGGGTATGCTTATAGGCAGAATACCATTAGCAGAAAAAAATCAACAAAACCATTCCTTTATTTTTTTGTTTCTTTGGCCTTCCTTCCTTTCTTCTACCAGTGGCATCCCCACCTACCTACCTACCTCCCATTTCCATTCTAACACTAGAATTACGAGAGCCTACGAAAAAACTCGTAATTCCGTCCCACCCTTAATCGCTTCTTAAATCCCTTCACACCTCTCCGCCAGCGTCCTTTGTCTTCTAAATGTGCTGATAAAGAGAAGCTAGGAGCAGCCGGCTATTCCATCCCCCCACCAATTTAGAACGTGCACGAACTTCTCCCAGCTCATGCCTTGATTGAGTATCTGGGAGTGAAGTGGAGTTTTAGAGTGGAAATAATAGATCGTTATTTGGAACACACGCATTTCATGTCTGTTCCGTTTCTACAGTAATCTGTGTAAACACATTGTTAAAACAGAAACGTTTTTTATATTCTAGTAGTAGATGACAAAATGTAGGCATAAACTATATAATGTATGAAGCCTTAAGTCCAAATATTAAAGAAATATTTTCACAAAAGGTACAAATATAACACAATTGCGCTTTTATTCAAAAATATAACTGCAGAAACAAAAAGCCGCCTTAACATGCGAAATTGACAGCTGTTTACTGTAACTGCCTCCATGGTGCAATAGAATCACTTCCTGCCTGGGAATCAGAAGGTAGCGAGTTCGATCCTGCACCATTCTGTTTTGAGAAGTAAACTGCCCTTAGTCTTACTATTTTAGAATAAAAGCATACATTTGATTTCAGTCTGTAACAGCCGGTGCAATTTATGATCCTTGTAAAGGTTAGCCTTTTTTTTTTTTTTAATTCACTTTTCATTCTCTCAGTTGCGTTCAGAATCAATCCATACAACCCCATCTGACACGGCTGTTTTCACATAAAGACGCGCTATAGCTCTGCAGTGTACCACGATGCATACTAACGCCCCCCCCCCCAAAGGGTTCTGACACACAAACGCTGGCGAAGCTGCCATCTTTGTATCTCACCGTCAACTGATTTTCTTTTTATTCAGTTTTATCGAGTGTTCCTACCAGTCCCCGCATGTTGCTGTATGCTGTTTCTTTTGTACTCCAGGACAAGCAGAGAGAATGGTAAAGAGCAGTAACTTCGGCGCTATATGCAATAATCAGAGGTGATATATTTGTACCTTTTGTGAAAATATTTCTTTGATATTTGGACTTAAGGCTTCATACATTATATAGTTTATACCTACATTTTGTCATCTACTACTAGAATATAAAAAACGTTTCTGTTTTAACAATGTGTTTACACAGATTACTGTAGAAACGGAACAGACATGAAATGCGTGTGTTCCAAATAACGATCTAATATTTCCACTCTAAAACTCCACTTCACTGCCAGATACTCAATCAAGGCATGAGCTGGGAGAAGTTCATGCACGTTCTAAATTGGTGGGGGGATGGAATAGCCAGCTGCTCCTAGCTTCTCTTTATCAGCACATTTAGAAGACAAAGGACGCTGGCGGAGAGGTGTGAAGGGATTGAAGATGCAATTTAAGGTGGGACGGAATTACGAGTTTTTTCGTAGGCTCTGGTAATTCTAGTGCTAAGAAACCTCCCCCTCTCACTTCCCATTTTTGTCTTTTCAGTGAGCAGGTGGAGTGGTGGCTCTGAGGCTTGGTATTTGCACTGGCAATCGGAAAGTTGCCCGTTTGAATCCGTAAACGCCAAAAGTGACTAGTGAGCAAGGTCTTTAACCTGCAATTGCTCTGTCCTGGGTATGACATTAACATTACAATTAGCAGTTCCAACCTGCAGGTAAAACCTGGGAGTTGGTGGCAGAATTGGCACTCCAGCCACCATAAAAACCTCACACTGTTCCACTCCATCTGAACTAGTGTGGTGCTGAGGTGTCACACGTTGCATGGCTGCACTCGGGTCCTAATCTTGGATCCTGAGTTGGTTTGTCATGTGGTAGGAGCGGCAATACTATCAGTGCGTGCTCTCCTCTCTTGTCAGTGACAATCTTAATTTTCCATGTTTGGGCATTTCTATGCCAATCACCAGATCTGCAATCACAATTCTGATAATTCCTGGTACCTTGGTGTCCTTGCACTCCTGAGTTCTAGATGACCTTTAAAAAGATTTATGTCTCCAGTACAGCTTTTAAGCCTACAGTACCTTTGAAAAAGTGTCAAATACTCCCATCTGTCCTTGTCAGAAGAAATGTGCAATTTTATGTCAGTCTAGAGGAATTTTCTTGGCCTTTGTCTCATCCTCCATGACTTCACTTTATCTCTCTGAGGTTTTACATCCAAGATACCACAAACAATAACAGGACATACCACCTCTTAAAAACTCTTGTCCGTCCACATTGGCATATAAGGATATGCTCTGGCTACCTCCATAAATTGCTAAATCTCAAGGAGCTCACCTTTGACAGGCTTTTCCCTACACTTTGCACTTCTACCCCAGGCAACACCTTAATGTTACCTGTAATGTACTTCAATGTAGAAACCATAAACATATGGAATAAATGAAAGTAATGTGGTAAAGAGTGCTTCTTTAGCGACTTTGAAAAATTTGATGTAAATTTAGAAAAATCAAGCAAACATTATTAACAAGCATTTTTGGACTAGAAGGCCTATTCTCATAAAATTTGTTCTAATGCTGTCAAGGGTCAGACTCAGATTGAAACAGCCGAAAATCTAGCTGCCAGTGCTGAAGAAAAAGCAACAACTGCCAACTCCGAATGCAAAAAACTCGGAGACAGACTGCTTTGGAAGATGGAAGCAGAAAGAATAATATTAGAATCAAAGGTCTACCTGAGAATCGAGAAAGTACAAACCCAGTGAAATTCGCAGCTGAACTATTTTCTAAAATAATTGGAGAGGACTTTAAAGCAGATTCTGAGACAGCAGCGGCTTATCACGTACACGGATCAAATACCGTTAGACCTAGATCTTTTATAATTCGCTTTGAGAGATTATTATTTAAGCTAGAGGTGATGGCACTCCTCAGACACAAGCAAGAGATTATATATGAAAATAACCACATTCGTATCTTCCCTGATTTCTCTCCTGCAACAGCTACTAAATGTGCCGCCTTCTAGAACATTAAACAGCGGCTACGACAAGCCTCGTGTATCCTGCCAAACTGAAAGTGGAATTGCAAGGTCAATTCTATGTCTTCGCCAGGAAGGAAGAAGCAGAAAAGGAATTAAGAAAGCTGATCCCGACACTATTCTGAAACACAATAGTGAGTCGTAGCCTGTCATGACATTGCAAGGATATACAGTGTATAACCTACTGTCTGATCTATTTGTAAAGATACAGGTATTATAATTATACATCCTCTTTATTACTCGGACGCTATCTGTTTATGTTTTATTTACAGTTATAGACGTTTGTGTTTTGTTTTTTTTCATCTTATTTATTAATTTATTTTTTCTCTACCCTAAAGGGGACTATTTAACATCATACCCTTGGTTTATTGTTATTGTAATTATTGCATTAAGACTTACTATGCTTATTCTGGACCTCTTTCTAACACCATTCCCCGGGTTTATTATCTTAATACTTTAAGATTGCTGAAGATTATATTTTAAGTTCATAGCTTGTTAATGATTATATTTTAGGCATATAGTATTTAGACTATATTGGCAATAGATATCTCTATTTTTTTAATCCTAAAACGCCGCCGCGTGGGGGCTTGTTTTGCTTTGGATGTGCTCTGTCTCTGGGTATGTCAGAGGACCGGGACTGCGTGAAGTGGGATCCAGCCTCACGTGGGGAGGAAAAATGGGAGGGTGGGGGGTTAAGGGGGGGGAGAGAAAGAGAGCAGGCTATATCTATATCTAATCTATCCTTTTAATCCTTATAATTATAACTACCAACGTAACAATAGGCTGCATGGCAATAACTCTTGGGGAAATAGGAAATTAAGGTTAAAGCTGTCTCACTTCCAGTTAAGACTATAAAATGACATCAAAAATTCAGAATCAATGTCTCCATGATGGGATAGTTAATTTTGTGAAATGTTAAATGTTAAAGGCCTGAATCACGAATTAAAGAGAAAGAAGGTATTCTCTCATCTAACAGATTTAAATGCTAAAATAGTATTTTTACAGGAGACCCACTTACTAAGCAAGGATCAGTTCCGGCTGCAAAAGGACTGGACTGGCCAAATGTTCCATTCTAGCTTTACAAAGAAAACTAGAGGTGTGGGAATTCCAAATTTAACATTCCAGCTACACATTTCTTTCAATATCTTCAAATTAGGAACTTTGTTAAACAGAACCTGCCCAATGTTCCTCATCTTTCACCCTCATCCATGCTGGAAAAAATATTGCTCAATTTTTAGGACTCAGACACCATCTCTGCAATATATAAAATTATTTTACAGTCCATCCCTTTCAAAGATCCAAGAGGACACTGGGAAAAAGATCTCTTAATCAATATATCAGAAAAGGAGTGGAAAGTAGCAAAAAGAATTCACTCGAGCTCCATTTGCGCAAAGCATACAATTATTCAACTCAAAATTATATATTGAGCACATCTGTCTCACCTAAAACTCTCCAAAATGTTTCCAGGGCAAGATCCAACTTGCGAATGCTGCAATCAAGTCCCAGCCTCACTGGGTAACATGTTTTGGTCCTGCACCAAATTAACATCACTTTGGACCAAAATTTTTAATTACCTTTCAGACAGCCTTGGTCTCACAATCCCTCCTAACCCATTAACAGCTGTGTTTGGTGTTCTCCCAGATGGGTTTAAAGTGGAGAAGGACAAACAAACTGTGATTGCATTCACTGCACTTTTGGCACGCAGATTTATTTTGCTAAACTGGAAGAATCCTAACTCTCCTCTTTTAAGTCAGTGTGAAACCGATGTTTTATACTATCTGAAATTGGAAAAAATCAAATATTCAGTTAGAGGATCTGTACAGATTTTTTTCAAAACATGGCAGGATCTAATCAGTAATATTTTAGAATAAGCTCTTAAAGCACAGAGGAAGCAATTATTTTCCGCATTTCTTTTTCATCTCCATTCATCTCTATTGGTTTATCAAACTAATAAATTTAGGTATGTTTACAAGCCTTAAGTTTTACTCCATTGGCCTTGCTCTCTCTCTCTCAGGGGTGGGGGTCAACTTATTCTTAATCCTACTTTTTGTAAAAATTGATTGATTTGTATAGAATGATTACAATAAAATTAATAAAATATATGCAATTTCTAAAAAAAAAAAAAAAAATGTTCTAATGCTGTAAAAAAGATAATTGTTTGTGGTTGTTAAACAATGGAACTTGAACTTAAATTGAATAAATCTCATATTTGAACATAACACAGCTAACTTTATCTTGTCATTTCAAAAACCCACATTCTCATTAAAATCAAGTCGTGATCTTTCTCAAGTCCTACACTTTAATAGCATAAAGTAATTGGTTTAATTCCTGAAATTTAAAAAGTGCACAAGGCAGCTTCAACTGGTGTTTTTATAAATGGCTGGCAAGAAATGTCATAAATAGTAAAAGTTTATGAAAAAAACGTATTAGTATCTTTAGATAACAGCCAGATTTTTTATAAAATAAACGTCAAAAAAGCACCCTCACTGTTTAACTAATGAGAGTTCTCACATTTTAGAATGGTATTAAGAAGTGTTTTCCTTGTCATTTTCAAAGTTTCTATCAAAGTTGTCTTAAACTGGAATACATGTCTGCAGATAAAGGTTTTTTCTCTTTATATGTTAAATACCGCTTTTCACAACGAGAGTTATTAATTTGGATTTTTCACATGACTGATGTATCATGTTTTCAAACCCACAATTTTTTTAAAAAACATCAGATTTAATTCTGGCAGATTATATATTTATATTTCTTAGTGATTTCAATGTAAATCCATTAATCATAGGAATGTGAAAAGGATTATTTGCTCTCATATGTTAGGTTCAGCATTTGGCCAAATACAGTATATTTTTTATACATCATTTGTCTGATTTTTTCCTGTTTCATATTATACTGTTTTTCAGAGAACTTATCGTCCTTTCTTGCAAAGGTTGCAGGTGCCATTTTTTTAAGTTTTGAGTTAAACTTCCACTATAAAACCATACTTATTGAAAATCAAGGTTACATTTTGGAAATGAAGAAAATCCCAGGATTACGGATCCCTTTAGCAAATATCACAAGAATAAAAAAAAATTAAATCAGTCTTCTGCCAGGAATATTTTGTCCAAAAGTTTAAACAGCGAGTAGAGTTTGATTGAGGTGCACCCCTTCATCTATACTGATCTAAGGCATATTTTGGCCTGATGGAGCCGAAGTTTAAAAGTCACCAAAGCAGGGCAAGTTTTCCTTTAACTTCCAGAAAGATGAGTTAACTAAGAACCTGTGTTATCCTTAAACTGGGGTTAGTACAACACGCCTGCTATAGAGAAACACAACCTTAATATGAAAAATAGAAGGAATGGAGATGGATATTTTTTGGTTAGGTAGTCAGCCATCCTGGTAGTTAGCATGATTCACAGACAATGTGGAGATGATTGGACACATACATCCACAAATAGCCTTGTCCTTTTTACTTTATGATTTATATAATATTAATAATGGATCATTAAAACTATTCAGGGTAATGTTTATATAAATAGTTTCTTAGTGTATACATTACAAGAGGCTATAGTGTGAATGGAATGTCAACTATAACTTAAACTACTGCATTGAACTTGATCGATACTGGATTGTACTTGTGTGTTGCACGTTGATCAGACATGCAAATAAGAAGTTCAGTGTACTCTTTCAACATGACATTACTATTACTACTACTATTGTATCCTTCTGTTGTGCTTGAGCAGCACTTCTTACATTTCAATTACATTTTAAAAGAAATCCATGTAAAATAACAAATCCTTCTGCACCTTCCATATTTGCATTTTATCTGGAAAAATATGGCACAATTCAGGGCTGTCACTTTATTGTAGCACAACTTCACCACCTCATGAACTCTCCTCACTCAAAAGCTACTTCATGGCACCCAATCATGAGACATGTAGCCAGGTTCTGAAACAGAAATTGAGACTTTCACAAACAAAAAAAAAATACAAACAACACATTTTAATGAGTTTTTGTGATAATAAGAAGACGTTAGGGCATTGATAAGTACAGTAGTGAGTTTGTGCTGTACTGTTCGTGCTTTTAAGATGAATCAGTTGAAGTGATAAATGCTTTTCCGAGATTCACCTTACATGTAATTCCTCAAACTGTAAGCATTTTATTTTCTGTATGTTAGAAGATAACATTGGTAGTATGTACTCTATACCTAGCAATTCTGGCCATTGTTAATTACATTCTGTTGAGAACATTACACATACAGTAGTTGACAGGTAACAACATTACATTTTCACAATAGTACAGGAAGATGCTATTAATAACTTTTTATGTGAATTCATTTCATAATCAAAAGTGACATTGCAGTTGCAAAGCTAATTCTGCAATCCTGAATTGGGTAAGCAATATAGAAAATCCTGCATATTTATGATTATAATTAACATGTCATTATAAAGTTACACACACAAATAAAATACATGAGTAGGCATGGTGTAAAATATAACATAGGACAAGATAAAATATTGGGGCATCTCGAAGGCGAAGCCTGTAGAACTGATGGAAAAAAAAACAACAAATTTGGAATAGGTCTTTTCAGACTGGAGTCAAAGAACAGACTGACTCAAAATGGTGGCAATGCCCCTTGTGAAGAAGCTAGGCCAGAAGAGGAGGGGTTACTGTGACGCAGAAGTGGTGTCACTTGGACTGACGGTCATCTGATCTATAGAGGAGAAAAGAGGAGAAGCATTAGGTAACTGTGCCGACCCTTGACTTGGGGTGGAATTACCATTAGATAAGCCTTCAAGTTGTCTCCCAAGCACACATGTGTGACAATGATAAAAGGAAAGTTAGAAATGAATTGTTTTACCTTTCAAATGATCACAACTGCATGGTTACATGACTTTTCTTTGCCACACTACTCAGTGACTATCACTGCCAGACTGGGTTTAAGTGAGTAACACCCAACAGCCATTTCCTTTCAGATTATGGAGAAGAACTCAAATATTCAACCACTAGGACAATACTGGTATGTCTTTGCTAATAATGTGACAGTTGAATGTGACCTTGAACCTGTTCTTGTAATTGGTTCATTGTGCTCCAAAGGACAAGATAAAGTAGTTAAAATATCGCCATACCAGACCTAAGCCCCTTATGTAAGTTGTCCATCCAAAAGAGTTGGATCTTGTGGTAGAAATCAAACATATTAATTAAAGAAAGAAATGTATTCTCTACTAGGACAAGTCTGATAAGAACCTCTTTGAGTCAGTAATCAGGTAGGAGAAAATGTTTCCTCTTTAATTATCTGTTCAGCAAATGTTTGAAGAGGGAGCATTCATCACAGCTGTCTGTTACAGAATGATCAAAATGGGAAAAAAGTACAGGTAGGGGATTATATTTATAGACAATTGAATTGCATAAGAGTGCTTATTTAATTCTTACGTATCATAGTCTGATTGGTTAATAGACAAGAAAAGTCTTTCTTCATTTTATCCTTGTTCTTCGATATCTCTTGAATTCAGTTCTTATTCTGTTATGAAAACAGTATACATACCAACTAGCAAGTTTTACTAGTTGCATGAAATAACATTACATCAGCCAGTTTCTTGTACCATCCCCCTGGAACATGCTTATTTACTTGATCATTTCAGCGGTCTCTTCATGACATTAAAAAAACAAATGCTTATACAAAGGGGGAACTAAAAAAAAAAAACCCAGAATTTATTTATAAAAAAAATCATGCATTTACTTTTACACTTTCAAACTTCAGTCACCTTCAACATTTGCTTTGATGCAATAAACTTATCAAGACGTTTTGTTCCGCTGCTTAAAACAGTTTTGGAACTCCTTGTTCCCTTTTAGGGCTTCTGCCACTTCCTCTTCCACATTGGCAAAACATTTCCCTTTGAGGACTTCTTGCAGGTAAATAGGGAGGGTGACGAACAGGGGTCATACCATTTTTGGTCAAAACCTGCTGAACATTCAGTACGGTGTGGGTAGCTGCATTGCCCTGATGGAAGAACCAGTCATCTGTTTGCCACAACTGGGATGTTTCTTCCAAAAATCCTGATGCAAACTTTTCAAAACTTACAGATACAAGCTTTGGTTGAGTTTGACTGTCTATAGCATAAGAACTTTTTCTGCCGCATTCTTCCTAATAGGGAAAAAACAAAAACAAGGAAACAAAATTTCACTGTCACACATTGTTCATGTAAACTGGCCATCACAAAATAGGCAAACACATTGAAAGAGTCTTTGAAAAAAATTCACTGAAGCCGAATACAGCACCTCACAACAATGCCAGTTAGCACACTGATGCAGAAGGGTTTCTAGAATATTCACCTAGCGGGGGAAGCATGTACTAAAATGGGCCCGCCCTCCAGAAAATAATCTGTTTTTTATGTCCCCCCTCATATATTTCACTGAGTATTGCAAACCAAAATACTTAATTACTGTTACCTCTAAATTATTCTCACATTACCCACTAAAACTCTAAGATTGATCTAGTTCTTAAGAAGTCCCATTATGACTTGAAGTTGACCTAGGTTTTTTCAATTAGATTTGTGTCCCATAACATCATAAGTATCTAAGTATGATGAGAAAACATTGTAATCAACTACTTAATCAATGTCATAGTCTCTCTTTTCCTAAAGTAACCATTTGGTTTCTTTATTATCCACTAAACATAACCTGTGTTAGTTCATGATTGATAGTTGAGAATAAAACTCTTGAATTATAAATACTATCGATCATCTCTTACACTTAGCTCACACAATCGAATGCCCCCTTAAAAACCACTAGTAAACTTGTGAGGCTTTTGCTATGTTTTTTAAACACAAAATAAACAGTTAACCCTATTGATTCCCAGCATTCCCTTTTAAATGAGTTCAGTTGTTTCACTAAAATGGATCTACCCAAACTATGTAGAATAATTTCTCTACTGAAACCCTCCAGCTACCCAATACCAAAAGCTTTTTCCAAAGATGTACTAATCGATAGTGTACTTGACATAGTGAACTCATCATTAAATACGTGGGTATTTTGTGTTTTAAGACTGCAGTTGTTAAACCTGTTATTTACCATCCCTTAAGCTTACTACCATTATTCACAGTTAACAAATTTCCCTTTTTGTTAATCTCTATATTATAATCAATAACCAATACAGTAATGCTTAAAATAAACTGACTTTAACTGGTAGTGCTGTAATTGCTAATGTGATGATCACTAATGTAGTAAGAGTCAAGTGTTAGACTGATTACATACAAACATTTATCCTTAAAGGCAACTTATCTTCTCACATCAAGTATCAATGGGCTTATAAAAATATTAATAATATAAATATTCTAAACAATTATCCTAATTGCTGTACAAGTTAAACCTTAAGCAATTTAAATTTATAATAATTATGCATTATTTATACCAATAAAAACAATAGTTAGAAGTATTCAGCAAGTACATGTTGTTTATGATAAAGAGTTTATTTGCCTTGCTGATCTTGCAGATAATTAGTTTTTCATCTTATACCATCCATAACTCCATGGTTCAAATCCACTTTAAAAATGTTGCAGCAGAAATATAGATTTTAGGGTGTGATTTTTGGTCATAAGATACTGTCTGACAAGTGGACGAAAACAAGTGTTAGAGTGTTCATTTCAAGGAGGAAAAAGAAAAAACAGTTGCAATGATAGAAACGCTGATAAGAAGCAAGTAAATTTAAGGTGGAATAACAGTCTTGCAGAGTAAAGGTGTAAAAAAATTCCTTCCAAGGATGAGGATTTAATATCATAGTCAGTTCATGGGGTCCAAAACACCAAGACATAGAATTTATTTCCCACATAAAGTCCTTTAAAGTATTTCAAAAGTTACTTAGATCAGCAGAGATGATCTTAAATACTTCTATTAATATCTCTTAACATGTTGTCTTAAAGCTAAAACAGGTTCTATATACAGTAATGTCCCAGCTATGTTTCCAACTAATGAAATTGACACATGCCTTTCCACCTAAAGCTTTAGAATCTTAACAAAGTGTCCAGAATGTTTTATCAGAACATCAAAGTATAAAACTAAACCTTTAATTAGTTATGTAATCATGCAAACATTAACCTTCTACAGGTATTCCATTTCACATTTAAAATATATAAAAGGGTATGGGAAAAGAAATCAATATTTCTCAGGCATCAAATGCCTTATAATTTAAATTCTATTTGTATTTAAAATGCTCTCAGGGTAGTTAATACATTACACTACTGCATATTGAGACAGTACTTTAGACAAAGATAAAATTTTATTTCAGCTTAAATAAAATTGATTTCTTTTACCCATAACTTCCTGCTAAAGCTAGATGTTCTTGCACAATCTTTGTTGATATCTTCTGAGATTTTTCTTGCATCCATTCCAGAGTGTTGGTTCTGTAGAAAAACATAGTCTACCATTTTTTTGTTAGGTAACCCCCTTTTTGTACAGCATATCTTAGTATGGAATACTACCTCAACTGGAAGCCAGTGCTAATCACCAGCTTCCTTGCTGTCCTGGAGAATATATCTACTTTTACCTTAAATGTTACCCGAAAATTATGGAAGATCCTCCCTGCACCTGAGCCATATCTGGAGAATTTTTCCACCACCTAATCATATTATTTTCAGTTCAAATTCAGAGCTCTTTTGATTGAGACAAACATGATACCAGCTTTATGCAAACTCTATCAATTGCTTCATCCTTTCAACATCACCACATATTTTCACAAATTGTCTTTAACCAATTATATTCTCTGACTCATTTAAATTTGTTTTAATGCATTTCAGTCACAGAGATCTTTTTCACATACTGCAAAACATACTCAAAGTAACACAACTCTCTTTAACTTGTTTTAACTTGCTCAAGTTTTATTATTATTATTTAGCATATACTATTTAAAGCATTTATATACTTTTTCCTTTCATGCTTACATTTATTTCCTGCCTCACAGAGAACATAAAAGCCTGAACCTTCACTTCCTATTACCGGGCAGCAGTGCTAATCACTGCATCACCATACTGCTCTTTCTTAATAATAGTGTTTGACTTATCTATGCGCAATACACACTCTGCACTCCTCAAAAGCATCACAGTATACACAACCTCACACACCAATAGCATTTTTACTCCTGAAAGAAATTGACTTCCTTGTGTTTTATTATTATTAAAAGAACATTTTTCCTTACAGCTAAGGACAAATATTTGTTCTGCGGTGGGCTGGCGCCCCGCCTGGGGTTTGTTTCCTGCCTTGCACCCTGTGTTGGCTGGGATTGGCTCCAGCAGATCCCCATGACCCTGTAGTTAGGATATAGCGGGTTGGATAATGGATGGATGGATGGACAAATATTGGTTTAGGTATGCTCAGAGAGACAGCATGTTTTTTTTTTTCCTGTTTAATCACTTGATAATCTCTCACTTTTGCGTTTTTTGTGAACTGAACTTTTGAACTGAAGATAGGTCTCTTGACCAGAGAATGAAGAGAAGGACTCTTGACCAATGAATGAGGAGGAGAGGTGATGGGAAGGACTCTTAAATAATGAATGAGGGGGAAAAGCAAAAGCTTAGTTAATATTACCTGAACGTGTTTACTGTTCATGATGTGCTGTTTTTCCCAGAAGTATCTATTAGCAAAAAAATGCACATGTTTTGCATGTTGTAAGCAAACGACTGTGTAACTGACATGAGCATTATGTGACACCAGTAACAGCGCACAGTGAATACCCTTGACTTGAGCATTCATAGTTTTCATAATTTTTCTCAGTCGTTTGCTCAGAGGTTGATGCGCTTGCTGCTTCCTGAGCAGCTCTTCTTTTCTCCACCCTAGCAGCCCGCTTCTTCTCTTCTTTCATTGGCATCACTGACTGATTAAGTCAGTGTTTGTGTTGCAATTACTTTGTATGCTTTATTAATTTTTCACTTAAGCTGGCACTTACGTCTTCAATCTGCCTTAAGGATGATTTAAAATATGAAGAGGTAGGGGAAGTGACGGCGAAGGTGGTAGGGATGAGAACGGCACCCATACACATACGCCGCACGGCCGCCCTGCTGGATGCTGCCGAGAGTTGATTCTACAATAAAATAAAATACAAATAAAAAGAGGAATAACCTTGGAGGTCAATCCTCACCCAGAAAGCGGATAGTAGACGTCACGTTGTAAATGTGTACCAAATTTCAGGTGAATAGTTCAAACCGTTTACAAGCTACAGGTGATTTAAAATCCTGGAGACACAAACGGACAGCCACGGTAGCATGTTATATAAGAAGACAAGTAACATGAGAATTTAATTTTACATGAATATTTTATATTATCTGCTGTTTTACAACATTGGGCTGTATTACATCATAACACTTTTTTTACCTTTGTTCACTATTAAAACATGAGATTTTTTCGTAGTCACCACTCTAAAATATATATGGTTAATAACATACTATAATGTATCATTTTTGGGTGGAGTATTACATTAAGATGTGAGTTTTGAGGAGGTGCCTGAGCATCAATATACTGGGACTGCTTGGATGGTAAAAGGAATCTTGATTCCACAACTTCAAGCACAAAAATAAAAGCAGAATTATGATGCTCCCTGTCATGGCCCATGGCTTTATCCCTTGGCAGACAGTAGTTTGTCAACTGAGGATGTGCCAGTAGCAAGTAAGGAAAGTGATAAGATTTAAGGTGCCAAAAGTGGAAAGTGTTTATTTCAAACCACAGTAAAGAATTAAAGTGTACACAGTGCTTCATAAAACCAGTGTCATCAAATTAAGATTTATCGATTGAAAACACAAGAGCCAAATAAAAACTGTGAAATGAATTAAAAAGGAGTGCATCAAAAGAAAGGAAACCTCAAATCCCTTTGGAAACATGGATACCACCCAGAGCATCACACACAGTTAAGTTCTTCCTGGGAGTTAATATCAGACCGCAGCAACTTGCCCATGGCCACTGTTGCCCCAAAGACCTGCAAACAGCTGTAGCTTCCCTGGGGTTCGGACACAACCCAACTTTCCCACACTTTCCTACAAACTGTTCCTTTAACCAGGCCAGTCATCCTCTGCCTTCACTGCTACTTAATAGTTGATCACTCAAGCTGGACCTCTCCTCCCAGAGGGCTCACACTGATCTCTCTCTCTCTCTCTTTCCCTCTGTTTTGCCTCTAACATTATCATGTATAGAGCTCTCAACATCATGCTCCACTCTTGCCTCACTCAAACTCATGTTCATGAACTTTCTTCTTGATTTCCTGATTCCTCGTTTTTTTTGGCTTTCCTTATTCACCCCTCTGCTTTTTATTGCACACAACCAACTCCAGCTGCCACTGTGCACTCACCATTCCGCTAAATGGCAATTTCCTCATTAAGGCAAGTTTACATGCATGATTAATCAGCAGGACAAGTCAAAACTTAAAACATTTAATTTAAATCCATAAACCATCCTGCTATGACAGACCCCAGCACAAGGATATATTTGGAGAGAGCTGGCACATTCAGAAGGTAGGCCAGACAAAACATTGAACTCTTGTTGAGTATTGTGTGGTAAATTGTGTTCCAATGTTGCTATGATTAGTATGCGGCTTTACCACCAAAAGTATTATTCATAGCAATAAATAATCACCAGAACTACATTATTTTGAACTTTTTTTACTCACTGTTTTTGAAAGTGCATATCTTTTTATTTTTGATAAAGTGTACCATTGTTGCTCACACACAGCAGGGGTGCAGTTGTTAAACACATTTGGATCACAAAAAGTTTCTTTAGTTAAAGCCTTTGTTGTCAAACAGTATATGTATGAATTTCATTTAACACCACAAATGTTGAATGTGCCTGCAGGGTACAGCATCTGTTTAATGTGGGTCATTTAGCGTTATCATTATTGCCTTGTATTCTGCTTCTTTTTTTGCAAAATATAATTTATGAATCTCTAATATAGTTAAATGTACTTCATATCAGTAAGAATGTTTGTAATTATAAATTAAAAACACATTTTAGATTAAAAGTTGTAATACATATAAATGATTGTTTTCAGCTCATTATTTTTTAATTCTACAAATGATTTTTTATAGCCAGTTTCAAGATGGTCATATATAAATAAAGTATTTAGAATAGGAAATACACTGTTTAAAAGCTTTTTTTCTTGATTAAAATAAAATGCAGCCTGTTTGCTTGTATTGTGCACTTCTGCTAAGTCGTATATATGCTGGTAAGAAACAGCATTACTCTAACAGCTGTCTTTGAGGTATTGAATTATCTGCTCTCGAGGCTCCTCAATGAAATGTCAACTCACACTGTCATTTGGGGAACATTAGTGTCATAAATAACAACTAATACCTTTATAAGATTTGCTCTCAGTTGCTGCTAAAATTGTTTTCAGCACACTTATAAATCACATCCACAAAAACATTTAAGGAAGTTCTTTTAGAACTCAGGATGGTGAGCAGCTTCCATTTTTTCCTTTCACATTCATCACAGCAGCAGAATATCCCCCTTTTTTACAAACATCACCATTGCCAATATCAGGCTATATTTGACCACCACTTCCCCTGCAGATTATTTTGTTGTGCAGTTACTTCCAATAGCCTTTGTTTCTGATAAGTTCGATCCTACGGTGGCCCCAAAGGGCAAATGACAATAAAATGTAAAGGTGTGACACACACAATTAACTCTTTGAGGGCTGCATATTTTTCCCCAAACACAGTTTTCTGAAAAGAACACAACACAATGGCTTCACACAGAAAACCAATATCAAAACATCGGTTGTTGCGTGCTGTGACCGCAAGTTCGCTGTCTCTTTTGGCTTGAGCTGCTCACGGGTGGCACGAAATGCTGGCAGGAATGTGCAGCAGGCTGTCTACATGTGGCAGGGGTGGTCATGGTTGCAGTGCAACACAATCTAGTTTGTCCCTCCTGTCATCATAAGTGGTGGTCCACCAAGGCAAGCACTGCCATACAATAGGTGCATCAGCGACACAAAAGCACATTCAGCACCACAAACAACTGGAGAGCGATCAGCTGACACTGGTACCTCATTTTCATTTTCAATCTCCAGATCACTTCGACAAGTCCGACAAGTCAGATTCCAATTCAGAGATGATATGTCAAATGCCGCAAATGGAGTATTTTTGCCGGGGCATTTGCGTTGATCTCTTTTCAGATGCCGATGCCAATTTTGCCAGCTGTTTGGTCTTCACTACTCACACGATCGTAGGGAATCTCGGTCAAACCAACCAAGCTAAATCTTCCTCTCTAGCAAAGGGAGTCAAACTAAAATGAAATTGTCAGGTTTTGTCACCGTTTACATTTCCTGATCGCCCTCAACCCCTCCTGTTGACAAAAGTCGACATCCGCCTTGAAAGAGTTAAACAAGGTTGACGCGTACAATTAAGGTGATGTGCACATTCAAAAGAGGTGACGCGCAGAATTAAATGTGGTGCTGCACAATTAAAAAAGGAGACGCTCACATTCAAATGAGATGATGCGTAACATTAAATGTGATGCCGCACAAAATTAGAGATCACGCGTTCACAATTAGAGGGGTGACGACAAAGGAAACAAAGGAATTTAAACGATTTTATCATTAGGTAGCAACATAACAAAATATGCAAAATGCAAAAACTTTCTTATGCATGTGAGCCTGCGGAGTGTCTTACAGGAAAATATTTGAAAGAACACAAGGTAAGGAAATAGGACTTTTACAGTTCTCTGATAACAGTTCTATTTCCATCTTTAGGCAGTTAAATATCCCTCAAAACAGAGAGTAAAGTGGACCCCAAGATGTAAACCTCTCATACAGTACAACAAAAAAAATTGTATGGAGCAGAACTCATTGGAAACAAAACAACAAATAAGAAAGAAAGAATGTTCTTCCATTTTTTTATTAAACCTTTTTTCAGTAGTTGTGACATCAGCTTTCCTCATGGCCTTTTGTTTATTTGTTTTACATTTTAATTGCAAAAATAATCAGTCTTCACTTGGTATATTCACAGAAATTGCTGTGAATACTTAAGGCAATACTCAAATTCAGGATCAAGAGATGTTTGATTGAATGCATTGGAGAGTGTAATCAAGGCTAATGGACTAAAACAATCCAAGAAAAAATTAAACCAAAGTATGCCAAAATTTTATAAATAATTCCCAACAGTACAAAACTTAAATTTCTAAAATAAAATGATGCACAATTACAGACATTTTGTAATTCCCACAAGATGTGTTACAAATGTTTAGGTCTCAGGTGTAAAATGATTTGTTTTAGCTGACAGGAACATATTAAATGTAATATTCCAAACAGTTTTGACCACCTCCACTTAATTTATCATTGTAAGCACTTGGCAACAATCCTAATACATCTGGAACAATGATAATAAAAATTGCTAGGTGAGAGTAGTGCTTATAGAGTAATCTTTACTATATTTAACATTGCTATTCCATCAAGAGTGATCGACAATGTCCAAGACATGAGACTTAACATCATTCTCTGCAAATAAATTTTAGACTTCCTAAAGGGCATACCTAAGCATAAGTAGGATGTTTAGTATAAGTTAGGATAACTTAGTATAACTTCTTTCATGTTATAAATCTTATTATTTTTGTATTTTACATTTTTACTGTATATTATTTGAAATAAATTTTTGATTCTCCTGTATTTATTTTAATTGTAACAACTATCATGTCATTCTGCTGCCATTTTAGAAGCCTTTTCCACTATTCATGCTGCCATTCTGTGATTTTTCTGATTGCTCTGTGAAGTTGTCACTAGAGTATTTGCTGCCACATGATCAAAACCATCAAATGTCCACTATTTAGGATGGCAGCATCATTTTGATTATCCAACATTTTAGATAATGTTTTTCTTTTTTTTTGTATTAGGGCTTTTTTATATTTAATTGGACTCCTGCTTAATGCTTTGCTCTAATGGTTTAAGATAAGAAATCGCTTGTTTCGTTTTACCATGGTAAACAAACTCCTGGTAGATAATTTTGACTGTTTTTGCCTTCTTCGTTAAACATGTTCACATTTCCAGATCCAAATTTGTGAAAATGTCTCTAAGGATCAATCTGCTTTGTACTCCATCCTTAACATTTCAAGTTCTCCTCAACAAGGGCGATGGGTCAGGAAATATAGGGTGGCCCAGATCTAATTATGCAGATCCAGATCATCTGGATGACTTTGATTTATGCAGGGACGAATCCAGTTGAGTGCAAAGACGATTCTTCATGTCGTCAGTTCAAACACTTCTCAATGGTCGGGGATTTTTCAGGTGATTTCTCTGTAGTAAACTTAACAAGTTATAGCGTAATGAAAATTGCATAATTAGATCTGAACCACACTATAGAAATATCTTAGAGTCACCATCACTAATGACCTAACGAGGGCACAAACATCTTGGCTCAACAAACACCTTTACTTTCTCAGACATCTGAGGAATGCCCGGATGTTTCCATACTTAAGCACCTCTAAAGTTGGGCAGGTTAGTTTAGAACCTCAAAGCACTGCAGCGGTAGGGAAGTTACCAAAGAATATTATTGGCATATCACTGCCTTCTTTTCAGGACCTAAATAATGCATGATGCCTTAGAATTACTAGAATTACAGTACTATTCAAGTTTGCAGTCCTTTTGCAGTTACTTAAGCAGAGATGCAATGATTTCATGTGTCATGTTCATATGACTTTACATCACATGGCCACATGACCAGAAACACACACTGTAGACAACATGACTGTGCCCCTATTTAAACATCCAAAATAGTGCAAACCATGAAAACCAAAATAATTGTGTGATAAGTAATAAAATAAACAACAAAACATTTCAAAACATCCCCATATAAACAATAGCCAAAATTCAATTCTAAACCTGAGTATGTTGTCAAAGACAATATGAAACCAATCAGCTTTGCAAATGTATCCACCGATAACTAGTTTTCCAGGCTGGAATGGCTTCTAGGTAATTGGGTACAACTAATGAGTTAACTAGGTTCAGAAAATGAATGGATGAAATGGACTGTTGAAAAAAAAATCATGCAGAAAAGTATGGGAGATGGGAGTGGAGTTATTGTTTTTTTACTAATTAATTTGTCCCCTAGATTTTTTCCTTAAATTTTCTTGTAAATGGGGTTTCTGACTGTTTAGCTTATAACAAGGTAACTGAAGCATTTGAAAACAGAATAATAAAATGTATGGATAGTAACAAGAAAATATGATATATCCAGATAAAAGACAGGATTGCAAGACAAAGGCAGACAAACAGCGCAGAAGAGGCTGGCTGTTCTGTGTTCTTCATTTTACAAGCTTTTTCAGTTACTGTTTTAATTTTGGAATTTTAGCATCACATAACAGTCAGCTCACCTTTGCTTTAATGCAAATCAATTGGTTTGGGATGGCAAAATCATTAAGCTGCAACAGGACTCTTTTGTCTAAAAATTAATTAAACCTTTGTAAAAGCTATTCATTTAGCTACAATAATTATTTATGAGCTAGTTACACAGTAATAGTCAAACATGAGAAAACATGTCCTTAGCTGCTTGTTTACTATTTTGTCACAGATAAACAGTTTTACGATATTCAGCTTTTAGGGATGAATGGAGGTGTATGTCATGGTTCAGAATACAGCTTGCGGATCCACAATATAAAATGTATTGTCCTTTATGCTCTGTTTTTGTCTGAAGGAGTCTCTGTAGACATGTCAACTCCCGTTTGATTAACACCTCTTGCTATCAGGGGAAGCTTAGAAGGCTGGTCAATAGTTAGAGGAGTTGCAAGATATTTCGGTTTCTTAAAAAGAATACAACTGGTTTTAGGAAAACTGGCTTTCTATATCTTAGTTTGTACTGACTGTACAGAGCAGGCAGCAGTAATAATTGAAACTGGTATATTAAGATGAATCATAGTCAAAATGGCAAGTCAAAAGTCATAATCAGGAAGTTAGGTAATTAATACCAATCTATATAATCTATGTAAGAATAATTGCAGTCAAATAAGGGACAGCAAGTCAACAAATAACACATAACCTCAGATAAAACATTAGTCTTTAATTATAAACAAAAACAGAACTCTAATTTATAAACCAGAATTTCAAAAAACAACCAAGAAAAGAATGATACATACTGTATTTGGTATGAATCCATAATGTTGACCAAAGTATCCGAGTCTAGAGCTGGCTTAAATAATGATGTCATACAACGTGACTTCTGGGACAGACCCACTGAGAACTAGCCATTGGGTCATATAAATTGGGCCAGAAAATATCAGTGTCCATAAGAAAAAAACTAAATGGTATTATAACTATTTACATATTCCTTATAAATAAAATCAGTAAATCTGAAAAAAAAAGGTTTTTATTGCATTACATGATCACATCTGCTGACATCTTTGGTGCGTTTTCATTTCAGGTAAATTACATCACATACCATCTTCTAATCAAAATACTGAGCAAACACAGGGAATGTTTTAATGGAGCTGTGTTTCTCCCAATAGTAGAAAAACCAGAATTATATTCTGGCTGGATGCATTTTTTAAGTTTGGGGAAAAAAGGGGAAATATGGTAACCTTATGTAAAATGATCTAATCAGTGGCAAAGAAGTGAAAAAAAAGTTGTTTTGCATAGCAATACAGTTTACATCTGAATAGCTTTCTATTTAGATAATTTACAGTGATGGTGACAATATAATCATAATCTTACCATGCAGCTCTACATAAATGTACAAATGAATTTAGGTCCCTGCAATAAACTAACTAGCCTAAAATAATTACAAAGTTACATGAAAATGAAGTAAAATGAGGCCTTTATCATTTAGTCAAGATTTGTTATTGCCTTAGCTTCAGAAAAGTATACAAATAAGGCAAACTTTCCATCCAATCAATGAACAATATAATTTGAATGAAATCAGCCTTTAGCAAGGCAGTCAAAGCATACAGCTCCAGGCTGGGTTGTTGTTGCTATTGTTTTATTATTTATGTTGTATAGACTGGAAAGAAATTACATTTTTAAAAAAGCATTCACAGAAAGGTGCAGCCAATAGTTCTTTAGTTTAGTAGTGTTCCATTATGTCTGCTGTGTAGACGATTTGAAAGTGTGCAAGAGATAAAGCAAAAGGTAATGCATTAGTCAGCTTTTTAATCCCATGGGTATAATGTCTTAGTCTATTGCTATAAGGACAACAAAGTTCTTAACAAAAAAAGAATGTGAAAATGTTTCCAAAACAACCAACTACAATATATTTTGTTGCGTAGATGCTCAATTTTATATTAATACTTCTATCAAGTAAAATCAATCAGTGTCTTTATCATTAATGGTAAGTTTTGTTCTTGCTACTGTACATTACATATTAGAAAACGATAAAACATATTGATGCATAAAATATTTATGAAAAGGATGGAATTCAGTTTTGTACGTTTTCATAAAATATTTGACTAAATCCATTTTATGGGTTTATCTTGTAATGTGCCTTTAAATGGCTTGAAAGACACAATTAAATACAATGCATTATTCTCTACAAAAGAAATTTACTTTGAATGTTCTTTGTCAGGATGCAAGTCTGAAAAACACACATCACTTTTATATGTGATAGGATAATGCTAGTTTAGAGCCCATAAACCATGTTCTACATAATTAAGAGAAAAGACTGTCACTGAATTTAAACCTTGATTTGAATTCATGTTAATTACATGCATTAATTACATTAAATATGTGACTTAATTGTCCAATGCTTCACCTGGTGGATTTTCAAGTTAATGCAGTTACAATACTGAAAATTTCTGAAAAGGTATGGCACAGTACACATAGTGTAATCCAAGATAACGTGATATTACTCACTCATTCTGTGTGGCTGTATCTAAGCAGTATAGGTTCTAACTAGTAATTTTATTTTGAGTAATATAAATTTTATGAGATCTGCATAATGAACAAAGATGCCTTACTCATGAGAAACTGGTTTTTGAGCCAATATATAGTTTCCATGCATGTATCACACAGATGGTAATATGGATAACAGAGCCAGTTTTCAAGAGCTGTGAGATGAGCAAACAAATTTTGGAAACAGAATGAATATATATATATATATATATATATATATATATAGTACATTTATGTTACACATGTATTATGTACATTAGGATCACTTCTCCAACCGATGGACTACCTTGTGCTTGGGTTAGAGCCTGAGTTAGGCTCTAGCACCTCTCAGCTCTGAAATGGACACAGAAAGTAAAGTTAATTTTCATACACATACATTCCTCTCAGGAATTAGAACAAATTATACTAATGAAACATAATTTTCAGTCTTTCTTATTTATAATGTTTTTGTACAAAGGTTGCACAAAGAACTGGACACTTTAGCATGACACACAATATTGTATCAACAGTACCTAAAATGTTAGCCTACCAAATCAATGAATTCTCCTTAAATGCTTAATTTATTCAAAGTGAGCAAAAAACTCCAAAAAAGAGATATAGTAGCTTTATACTCACAAAAAAGGATTTTTTTTTTATTTTTTATTTAAGAATCACATGGTGTGGCTGGACAAGCTAGCATTTGTAATAAAAGTAGTGAATAAACATCCATCCATTATCCAACCCGCTATATCCTAACTACAAGGTCAAGGGGGTCTACTGGAGCCAATACCAATATATTTTAAAACTAATAAAAAGAGACAGATTAATATTAAAATGCCAGTTTATTTTATATGCATTGGCAACTTCACAATTAAAAAATGTGTTTTAGCACATTTGAAGCATGTGTGCCATACCACACATCAAGTTAATTAAACAAGCACCTTACACACAGTATAACACTGGTAATACAGATAACATAGCATTCCAACTGAAACTGAATAACAATAATCTAGTAGAAGTACACATAAAACAGTCTGAAGGTTTTTTTAGTATATAGCACATTTCCCATTTCAATATGTAAAATCCCACTGGCAATGTTGTAATGATGAAAAATATTAAAAAAAAAATAAGAAAGAGCAGATAACACGCTCTGCAAAATTGTTTCCATCAGAAAGTGCTACTCTGATTGATTCAACTTATTAAGACATTTTCTACCAGACCAGTACAAACTGGTAAATGTGGTAATATTAAAGAACTTACAGCCTGGAAGAATGAGCAAAAAATAAAAGGTTCATGGGAAAAAAAAGAAGGTGTGTCAATAACATGCATCTCTTAGTCCCGGCATTATAAATACAGAAGATGGGATACGCACACTCTTTAGGGAGTCTGTTGCGGACTGGAGACTTGCCCCATCTCTAGTGAACATTGTACTGTTTCAATTAAAAGGGTTAATGTTTATCGTATACGTGGACTGACACGAGATAAAGGGAAATAATTGAATATAGATTTGCAGGTGGGGACATTTACAGAAAGTAATATATTTTTATTTGCAATTTTATTGAACATGACCAGCACATTTAATACATGAGGAAGTGAGAAGAGAATATTAAGCACCATACAATCACCATATAATAGTAATATAATGCACCAAGCACTCCCTTATGATCTACTTAAGCTCTGTTTGCACAAGTAAATGGCAAAAAGTTCACCAGAGATGGGATGGGCCTCCAGTGTATTGCAATACACTGCAAAATTAAAATGTATTATTATTAATGAAAAATAATTTTCTGGTGAAAAAAGCTGTGGTGGGCTGGCGCCCTGCCCAGGGATTAGTTCCTGCCTTGCGCCCTATGCTGGCTGGGATTGGCTCCAGCAGACCCCCGTGACCCTGTACTTAGGACATAGTGGGTTGGATAATGGATGGATGGTAAAAAAAGGAATATAAAAAGGGGGGGGGGGGTGTTGTAGGGTAATAAGGTTTTCCTTTTCTTCATACCTTTGGAAAACAATTGCATCTAAGCCTGAATACAGTATATTTACATGCAACATATTAAAAATATATAACAGATATTACAGGTGTTGGAGAATAATGAGTTTAATAACTAGGGGATTAGGGTACTGACCTTTTCTGTAGGGTAGCAGAAGAATTTCACATTTAGATCACACCAATGCACCTAATGCTGCCCTAAGATGTGCACACAACAAACAAAATTAAAAAAGCTAATTGTAATAATTGTTTAAATAATGAAAACTTGTATCTGGAATTAGTTAAAGTAGGATTTTAACCATACTAAAAAAAAGGCATTGACATTTTAGTAATTAGTATAACACTAATTACAACAACATACCAATTACTCTGTTTTTTATCTGGATTTCTAAATAAATAATAGTAGTTACAACTTATACACTTGCTGAATTGGATTCTTGTGCTTTAGTAAAATAAATTGCATTTAGAAATCACCCCCCCCCCCCAACTTGTTTTCCTTGATAATATGAGAAAGTTAGTGCATACAGAACTGTGTAGCTCTCACGCACAGAAAACACACAAAATGAAATCTCTCCAATTATTATAATAATATGGAACTCATGGAGAGATGTGTTCAATGGTTTTGAATTTCAATCTGTAATAGATGTAGTACATTCTGATGCTCCAATTTGTATAATGAAGTTTGATTTTTAACATTCTACATGAAATAGATTTTCTTCAATGCTAGTCTTTAACTCATTGTAAAATATGTTGAAAGAGAAAAGGAGAGTGTATGATTGAAATTGACCCGCTTCGTCTTGGTGAGATATGCTTTTATCATATGCCAAATGTGTGTTAAAATATTCTATTTAAACATATGTTATTAAATACCCATGTCATCTGTCTACCCTGTACTTTCATGTTCAGCCACATATCTTTTGCCCATGCATGTTTTTGCAAATTTCAATGCTAGGAAACCGGTCATGCCTTAAAGGATTTATTTGATATTTTTATTTCTTCACTATCATAGCATATATTAATTTGCCACATGAAACTGTTTTACTGAGGTGGGCTGGTGCGCTAAATGGGATTTGTTCCTGCCTTGTGCCCTGTGCTGGCTGAGATTGGCTCTAGCAGACCCCCGTGACCCTGTGTTAGGGTATGGCGGGTTGGACCATGACTGAACGGCTGAAACTGTTTTAAAGTGAATCACTTTTACGCATATAAACAAAAAAAAAATCATGTCCATTCTTGCAGCGTAAAATAGGCTTTAAGGGGCACCAGTCCAAACAAAGCTTTAAAACTTACCAAATATGTTAATTTTGAAGTGGAAATGGTTTTATTTTTGGAAAACACGCTTTCTCTTTTTTGTGGTATGCTTGTGACAACAACCGGAAACTGGAAGTGAAAAATGTATTCATATTTCCTTGTTATGATTTTCTTAAGGTAAGGCATCAAGATGAGTTGAATGATACGCACATGTAGGGATTTTCACATACTGATGAATCACTGGGCACTAGACAAAAAAAAAACTGAAGTGATTTCAAAGGGTTTATTGTGCAACAAATAATTGTACTAAAACCTAAAATACTTACAGCTTTAACTGACCTTTTTTAAAAAAAAAAAAATAACACAGTTTTATTTTAGAAATCTTCACAAGGCAATCTGTTTTAGGCTGTAAGCCAGTGCTAATGGCTTCAGAAGGTACAGACACCTTGAAAAGCGCAAAAAAAACGAAGTAGACAGTGCCATCTGTGGCAAGGTACATTTTAATACACTTAATCTAAACACAACAATTCATATTGTAATCTTTTTAGTTCGCCAATAAAAGGTGTCATTTTGCTTGACTTCTCACTACATTCGTAATGGCTAACACGGTACAACACCATAGTACTACAGATGCTGGGTTCACAATACAATACTTGCACAAAAAACTACATCCTTGGAACAACAGGCAAATTAATAAATGCATGATATTATTTTGGGAATAAAATTAAAAGGATTACTTTAAAATCAATAAAACGCAAGAAATAGGTTTTACAGATAACAAAATCTTTAAATTTGTCACTCTTTCCGTTTGACTCAAATATACATTTTTTTTGAGTTTCCCCGATTGTAAAATTGAATGCATAAAGAACCTCTGCTGTTTCACTCATCCTGCACGCTTCTCTAAATACCTTGGTAGTTTCAATGCTTGTTTTAATTAAACATGTGCAGCACAAACTTCAGAGACTTTTGACACTGTACCTGTGACTTATACATATATAACATTCCAGAAATGTAACAGTGTAAAAGTAACAGTCAGTATATATAGAAAAAGATTTTTACAAAATCATAAAAATGACAACCAATATATGATACTGACATGTAGCTTTGGTCACGCATGCCCATCAGAGGAACACCTTCCAGGCTTATTTAAGGTATGCAATACCCTGCTGGGGCAAATGGGTGTGCTGTCACTAACGGTATTGTCATCACAGCACTGAAAAAGATACCCCATGAGGTTAACTCACTCCACCTCTTAAAAACCCAACAAGCTAAATGGTGGCATCTCATTTGGACCCAGATTTAGTCGAGAACAGTAGAAAGCAGAGCTCCACAATCCAGATCCGTTCTTAAGAGCTAACTGTTTGAGAAGACAAGAAAGCTGTTTGTATTTTGTTTATACTTTGCACCCTTGTTCTTGTGTTTTATTTAAACCTGCCAATAGGATTAAAATGGATGACCCAGCTGGCATTCCAAACATTCTGTGGACCTCACCTCATTTGCAGAAGCTCACTGTAAGGAAAAGCAGTGCAAATTGAGTTCTGTGATATCTAAAACTTTTAAAATGAAATTTTTTAAAGCCAATATACAAACTAGGTAATGTTTTGTTTTTAATTCTTATTGTTCATACTTAACACTTACTTTTTTCTATTATTTATTTAATAATGTTAAAAAAATACTTTTACATGAAAATGATACTTGATAGTCTTGTCATCTCACTTAAAGCATCTGTCTTGAATGCAGGTAGCAGTTCAAATAAATTTTGTAGGAGCTCAAGGTCATCTTTTATAGTACAATGCAGATGACTTCCGGATGAGTAAGTACCTCTGGTCCATTAGCTATACAGCGGGGAGACACAGGTAACGTCCAAGGAAAAGTAGTTCAAAGTGGAAGCCAAGGACATAAGTCCTGTCTTCAATAATATCAAATGCCCGCTTTCCTCTATTTGTACTGTTTATAGAATAAAGACAAACCCCTAAAAGGCTCATCCAGCTTTTTGCTATCATCATTTTCTTAAGATTAAACATCGAAAGCCAAAAGAAGAAGGACAAACACAATCATGGAACAGTAAAAGCTTTCCAGCATACATTTGTAGGCTTTGAAAGACAATCTGAATTGTAGGTGAGGAATCCCCACTAATATTCTATTTCTGAATTGTGGCTTTTTTGATTTGGTCAAACTGCTGCCAAAGATGACTGCAGTTATTAGTACAAAAAGCCACTTGCACCTAAATAAAAATTAGGTTAATCTTGCAGAGAACTCCCTTGAAAACAATTGCAAGATCCTATTTTTTGAAAACATTAATATGAAGCAGTGCCCCATTTACAGAAGTCTTGTAAATTCACCACATGGCGTGGCATAACCTTTCTGATATTCTGGTTTAACCAGGTACCTGTCTCTGCCTTCAGTTTCATTTGCCGTGTATTTGTTTATTTTGTTGTTTTTGCTCCTGATATTACTAAATATGGCTTTGTTTTCTTTCTTTTTGCATTGTTTTTAATTAGTGATTTCTTATTTGTTCTTAATTTTGTATTTTTTTTTGGTTTTGTTATGTTAATTCTGCTGGTTAGTGTACTCTTTTTAAATGTTAAGCTAACGGGGTCGGGCACCCCTGACACCACAGCTATGGTTTGCCTCAGGCTTATTTGTTGTTAATCTTCTTTTTCTAGATTTACCTTTTTGAAAATTTTGTTGAATTATTTGGATTCTTGAACGTTTGCTCTAGCTTTTGGCTTTTAATATAGTTTACAGCTCTTTGGTTTTTTTGCTTTTGAATTACCTCCCAGGAGACATCGTTTTGTACTTTGCCTTGGAGCACTATGTTTTTAATATAAAACGTTGTATTTTGTCTTTTATTGAATACTTTTGTTAATAAACTTTATTTAAAAAAACAGTTTTTCTCTCAAGGAGGCATCAACCAGCAGGCCCAGACAACCCTTTGATTCTGCTCGGACCCCTGTTGCCAGTCCGTCAATGTGTACAGGGTGCTGCACCAAGGCCTGCACCCTGCATTCCCTGGCTTTTGGGGGAGTCCACCGGGAGTGGTTTGGTCACTCCTGCTCCCTCAACCCTCAGCCCCCTCAAAAGTCGGCCACACACTCCTTCCTCATGGCTCGTTTTACCATCTACCTTCTCCCATCCCCCCTCGCACCGATTCAATCCCATTCCTGCCTCTCTTTCCCTTCCTTTAACTTCTCTATCTCTTCTTTTTCTCTCTGCCATGGAGGTTCATTTATCCTAACTCTTTGCATGCAATTATGCTGCTTTGCCCAATCCAAGGTGTGAATGAGGCACCTGACCGATTCAAATGCATTTGCACTTGTATGTGCCATTAGCCAAGCACCCCAATCAACCCCAGAGTGAAGCACGTTTCCACACCCAACATTCCGACTGGAGCCTGCACTTCCAGGGATGCAATTATTTATTTAAAAACTGACCTGCACTACAGAACTCTCGTCACAATTGTGCAGTCCACAGTCCTTATTTTAAGTTCCAGAGACAGGCCTACTTTGAGTTTTCCGGTCTATTTTGTGATGTCAGACCTTTGAAGTTTTAGAGCCGATGTTATAACAAATGAAATGACCTGAAAGGCAAGCGAAGCACACATCTAATTAAGGTGATAGCAATAGTTATGGGGACTCTTATATATGCACAGGAGATAGAGATGTTCAATAGTTCAGACCTATTTAATTTGCAATTATATAAAATATCTGATAGGACATTATTGGAGTAGACTCTCTTTGATCTGTTAGCTAAACAATTAAATTCTCAAAAAATTAACCTGTGATCTAAACTGAAATTGTGTATTAGTTTTGTATCTTTATGTGCAAGTATTACTGTTTGATATGTTTAGTGTTCACTTGTTCAGTTTTGGTCATGACACCAGCTCTTGAGCTCTTCTTTGTTGTAAATGTTTTCCCGTCCACCTATATCCATTTCGTTATCGCAAGTGTGGGTCCGGGCAAGTAGGGAAATGTTGTAATTAGTACATCCAAAGGGGTGACATAAAAGGGACAAAGAATAGATATTTTAGTGGACAAATGCACATTTAATGAGAACGCATTAAAGGAATTGTAAATTAAAAAAAATATTTAATAGATGCTGCTTATTTTCTGTGTACTGTGGCCCTCTCAAGTGGGTTTCAATTACTTCTAAACCTATCCAGATAAGAACACAAAACTCAGAGTAAGACTTCTTTACTTCTGCTTGAAGGACATTAGCTAATAATGTCAGGGAACCTAACAGGTGCCACCTTTTATGCAGATATTAGCATTTCACTGTTAGATAAAAAGCACTTAAGAAGCTGTTTGCGAGTGTTGAACAAGCCATCATGTATGACCTTAACCTACTAATGAGTTCTTTGTGAATGTAAATGTATCTTTCCTTTCAAAATAGGTTGTGTAAAATACATTATTTCTGACTTGGAACTTTTTATTACCCTTTTTAATAATCATCAGTTTGGTGACACATAATGTGGCAACTCTTACTGTAAGTAAATATTACATTAATATTGATAAAAGCATATTTGCAGATTACATATAATTCCTTTCTCAATGTTAATAAGAGACTTCATCAGTGTTCCTTACGCAACAGAAAAAAATCTATTTGTAAAATAATCCATAAAATAAGAAACTGCATATACAGCCCTTGTTAACAAGATACTGCCAGAGTCTGTAGCAGGCTTAATCAGAATGAAGTAGTGTGTGCGGTACTTATCAGAAGATATAAATATCTACATTCTGTCTCGTATATAACATATACAGAGGAGCATCAGTATTTTTAAGCAAAATATTCACCATACTGAATTTCTGCTGTTGCTGATTATGCTTATTACACACAGAGAGATAAAATCAATTGGTGCTCAAGAGAGTTGGAAGTGAAATGTATATATAAAAATCTTCTTCTGCATAGCAGTTATTCCAGCTTACTCTGAAGCTATTAGGAGGTTAAGATTGGTGTTATCTGAAAATCAAAGCAGACTTCCACCCTTAGTTTACATCTGGGACAAAACAAAATCCTTCCTGAAGAAGTAATTATCAAATTACGCTCACGTCACAACAGTTTCCTGAGCTCAGGGTCATTGCATCTTCTCTTTGCCATGATAGCGAAAGAAAATGCGACAATTCAGATCAATAATTCAGTTAAGTAAGACTTATAAGCTATCAGAAAGCACACGATGTTTAACATAAGTGTCTGTTTGAGTACCAACACTATTAGAGCTGATTTGTGTTTTCATTGAAAAACTTTCGTAAAAATGTATTTCAATTTCTTTTAACATTAATGCAGTCAGTAAATGTTGCAACTGATATTTTTGAACAAGTTTTAATGTGTTTCCAGGGTATAGCAACATAGTATCCAGGGAAAGAAAAACAGGCACTTTAGTTCTATTATGCTGCTTTTTTGTCATTGATAACAAAAGAACCTCAGCATAATACTCACCTATCAGTCTTGGAAGCAAACTGAATTAAAACAAGGAAGCTGTTAGTAACTCAGCATTGCCTACTGGGGTGTTGATCAACAGAGCGTGTACATTGCAATCTGAGATCAAATGGGTCAACAGCCATGTACCCAAGATACTATCATGCGGTAAAATGAGACTACTAAGTACAGCAGCAGCATAAGATCATCCCAACAGTGTTAGCTGTACTGCAGTAACAAGCTGACCAGGAATTCTACTGGGTTTACGTAATTTGCTTCCAGTCGTGTTATAATTTTATGTTTACCATCTATGGTGTTTTCAAATGTTTATTTGATTGCTTGTTAAGCTGGTAAATATTACTAATAGATATAATTATACAGACAACAGACACCCTATATAAAAATGCTTATATATAATAATGTGCTTTATGTTCTTGATTAATGCACAAATGCAAACATAATGTTTGCAAACATGTTTTTAACATATTCTGAAAATCACACTTTTTATGTCACTTGTGTATTTCCTATATTCACTCATGCCAATGGTTATTAGAATCACTAATCAACCTACACAGCTTAACACCAAAAAGTATATACAAGCAATTAAAAAGATGTTTTTGTAAGGAAGTTTCAGCTCAAATGGATAGTTATACTGTAATATAAGGAGAGATGTGGTTAATTGCATAATATTTTGTAATTTATCAAAGAGTTCAGTGTTCATGAGTTTTTCTGTGCAAATTGATGAACTTACCAGCAAAGTGTCTATTATGTATAATATATAAAATCAAGGACTTTTTTGGGAGTAAATTTATTTATGAATTTCATTAAAAATGATTGATCTCCTGATCATACCTGTGTGGAAAGAACAGTATTGATGTGTAACTTGCTACTTCATGAAATGGCACTGAGACTCGGGTAAGTGCAATGTGCTTCCAATGGAAGTATATACTAAATCATTATGTTTTTGCCATGTCTTTTTAAAAATGAGTTTCTCCAACACGTACTTATTTTGAGGTCAGTATATTAATACAGGTAGAACTCAATTGCTACCAGGTCAGATATACAACTAAAGCATGTAAAATGCAGACCATTTATCCCAACAAAGCATACAAATCATATTGAGAAACTTTGCCAAAATAACTACAAATTACTGCACTTGGTAATTTATTCCAAGTGTCATTGTTTTTCTATACGAAGAAAACATTTCTAAAATTTGTGCATAACCTTCACTTAATAAGTTTCCATCTGTGTGCCCATGTTCTTGAAGAACTGTATAAAGTAACATCTACTATCCTCTGTAATAATTCCTTTCATAATCTAAAACCTTCAACCTCCTCCCCTCTTAATCTCTATTTGCTTACACTGAAAATGTTTACCTTCTAAAGTCCTCCTTCATGGCTCATACCTTGCAGTGCTGGAATCTGCCTAGCCACTCTCCTCTAGACTTTCCGATAGGATAGTATAAACGTAATATAGGAACCAGCTGTAGATTGAGCGCCAGTCCATGACATGATGTCACTTATATGGACTAATTTAGAGTTTTTAAACAACTTATGTCTATGGGAAGAAAAACAGAGAAAGATGTGGAGAATGTGCAAACTCTGCACAGGCAGTACCTAGGATAGGATTCAAACCCTAGGACCCTGGAGATCTGAGGCGGCACTTCACAAAAACTATTGTGTTAATAAGAATTACTTACAAAAACTTTGAAATCACTTCATTTTTTTTTGTCTGACACATCCTGACTCAAGGATACAAGAAAACCAATGCATATGGTCTACAATTCAACTTGCTTCAACTGCTGATGTCTAGTTATGCAAGATGTTGAGATTCTGGGAGTTCTCTTCCATTTTTGGCCCTCTAGACCTGAAAAACCACCATTTTTAGGCCATTTTAGTCGATGTTTTGAGCAGTAAATAACACCCTTATGATAAAGAGTAAACTAATAGGTGTCTTCAGCAAAAATAATGAGAAGGACTTAAACCTGTGAGTGGCACATCAGCTGACCCCAGGGGTTCTCACCTCAAATGGGATACAAGTGGCCAAAGTTACTACTTTTCAGAAAACTTCAAAAAAATTGAGATAGTAATTTATGCTTATGGAGTGTTGTTTTATGCTGTTTTGAAGTTGGTGATCACAAATGTGATACTATTTTAAAAATTTGATTCTTTTCTGGTGGTCCTAGCCCTCAAATTTCAAATATAATTATGTGTGATATAGTTTGAAATTATTTCTAGGTCAATGATTATGAATAGGATTTTATTTTTCATTTTTAATCCTTTACTACTGTGGTGGGCTGGCATCTGCCCAGGGTTTGTTTCCTGCCTTGCGCCCTGTGTTGGCTGGGATTGGCTCTGGCAGACCTCCGTGACCCTGTAGTTAAGATAAAGCGGGTTGGGTAATGGAAGGATGGATGGAACCTTTACTAGGAATCTCGACCTCTATGGACTTCAACCAGGGGGTGAAAATGACACATTTCTATAAGAACATTTAGACGTTTAGACTAAATTGAAGCACACATTTTAATATTTCTTATTTATTTACTTCTGTCTCATGAAGTAAAATGTTACATTTTTTATGAACACTTTGAATTAGGGCATCTTACACTAATTCAGAGTTTCTTGCTTTTGTTTTGTTTAAATGATGTTTATATGTTGTCAGAGCTGGCTGGGGTGGCAACCCAGCCGGGACACCCAGGAGGACCGGAGGAGGGCTTGCGCCTTCCCCAGACCATCTGGGGGTGACCGCCCTGGTTCCTTTGGGGGCCACAGGTACAGAGCTATGAAGCTCCACCCTGTAGGGGCCCATGGTCGCCGCCAGGGGGTGCCCCCATGCCTTTGGAGCCCTGGACCTCAGCACTTCCACCACACCAGGAAGTGCTGGGGGGAAGAGGAGCAGGGACACCCGGAGTGCTTCCGGGGATGCAGCCGGCACTTCCACCACACAGGGGCGTGTCGGCGGGTGATTGCCGGAGCCCACCTGGAGCACATCCGGGTAATAATAAAAGGGGCCGCCTCCCTTCATTCGAGGCGAGATTCGGGAGTGGAGTGGACTGAGCTGGAGAGGAGAGAAGGAGGCGGTCTGAAGAAGGCATTGTGTGGCCAGGACTTTGGGGACTTTGGAGGTTTTTGTGGTGCACTTTGTGACTTGGTAGTGTAAATAAATGTGTTTGTGGGTGACATGAACGTGTCTGCCTGTCTGTGTCTGGGCCAGTCTCCACAATGGCATCCCAGATGGGACTTTCCGCCTGGTTCAAGGCGGAGGGCCCCCTCACAAAATAATTTTGTGGACGGCCCGGCGCAGCAGGTGTGCCCACAACCCCGGGACAAGGAGTCACCCAGCAGACCGCTGCCAGACCGCGGAGGACTGGTGCTCACCTGGTGCGGGAGAGAGACAACAGCCAGTGCAAGAGTGCAGCGGGCTCCGACGAGCGTGCCGGCGCTGGAGGCGCCTGCGACAGCGTGTCACCCAGTGAAGCCATGCCGGGGACGTTTCCTTGTGCAGACGGGATCCGTGAGGTAAGTTCCCTGCTTGTTGGCAACCGGCCCTGTGGGGCCGTGTGTGTTCTTTGTTTTCAGAGCAGGGGCTGCCCGGATCCACGTCAGTGGTGGGGGCATGTCGGTTTGCGGGGCTCCAGCGGCGCGGCAGCAGCTACGAGAGCTGCGGAAAGGGAGCCGCTGCCGCTCGTGAAAGCCCAAAAAGGCCACCGCACCAGGAAGAGGAGAGCAAAGATGGTCGCGGACCGGAAGTCCTACCCGCTGACAGGCACGGGATTGGCCGGTGTGTCTTGTGTGCCCGCCAATGGCTGTATAGAGGCGGGACCAAGGAATGCCCGTCTCGTGTCCGGGAGAGACCCGATTGGGCCGGAGGAAGAGGCCCACAGGAAGTCGCCGGTGTGTGTTGCTGACAGACAGGTGAGCTCACCGTCGGCTAACTTCCTGTCTTTGCCGGCTGCTCTGCATGAGCTGAAGGCCTGCCTTCAGCCTGCAGAGCAGCGGTTGTTACAGGTGCTATGTGCCCTCAGAAGTGCATGTACTAGAGAGGAAGGCGGTCGCGTCGATAGAAGTGCTACGGATGGCGATGAGATGGCACAACGGTGGAATCTTCAGCCGGAAAGGTACGGCGGGGACGGTGAGTACAGCCGACCCCGTACAGCATAAGGGAGGATTCGCCGAAATTGGCTGTGATGCTAATGACCAGCAACGAGTACGCGGTTTTCCAACAATGGACATGGCAGGGAGTGCTGTGCACGAGGTCAGGAGGGAAAGATCGCAGGGGCTGGCAGGACAAGGGCTGATGAGTGCCCTGGGTCCTAGCGCCCTACGCTCCGAGCCTGCGGCAGTCTCCTGTCGCTCTGTAGGGACGCAGACGGGATCGGATCTGAGCGCTTGCCATGCTCAGACCCAGACCGTCACGGCGTCCCAGAGGAAAAGGAGGAATCGAGGGAAGAATGCCGGTTCCTCCGATACGGGAGGACGTGAGGCAGGTGGCTCACGTCCAGTTGCTGGCTGCCCTCTGCAGGGGCAGAGGGAACCCGCAAAGTCAGCGGCGAGGAGAGGACTGCAGGCGGCCCCGTTTGTTACATCGACAGAAGGAACACGGAACCCATGGAGAGGTGCCGAACAGGCAAGTGCCGGGGTGCCGGTCGGAGGGGGGAGCGCTGCCAGTGCGTGGCACAGTGGGACGCCAGGGAAGGGTGTCCAGGCAGCGGCTCTGCCCCTTTGTTTCTGTTTGTTGCAGGACCGGACCCTGACGGACCGTCTGACGGGAGGACTCTCCGCTGGCGAGGGGGTGCCGCCACGGCTGGTGGAGGCTACGAAGGGGCGAGTGGCTCCAACCAAAGGGGCACGAAAACCTCGGAGGGGGTGCCGAAGGAGTGGGCCCCAGGGTGCCGGTAAGAGGGGGGAACGCAGCCTGTGCGAGGCACAGGAGGACGCCAGGTGGTGGTGTCCAGGTGGCGTCTCCGCCCCTATGCCTGTTGGGAGAACAGGGCCGGACCCCGGCTTCCCAGGAGTAGGACCCGCATCGGGGGTAAGCTGCCCTCGCGGGATGTGCCGCTCCTCCCGAGTGGTCTTCGCTGGCAATGGGGCACTGTCAGAGCTGACTGGGGTGGCGACCTGGCCGGGAGCACATCCGGGTGATAATAAAAGGGGCCGCCTCCCTTCATTCGAGGCGAGAGTCGGGAGTGGAGTGGACTGAGCTGGAGAGGAGAGAAGGAGGCAGTTTGAAGAAGGCATTGTGTGGCCAGGACTTTGGGGACTTTGGGGGTTTTTGTGGTGCACTTTGTGACTTGGTAGTGTAAATAAATGTGTTTGTGAGTGACATGAACGTGTCTGCCTGTCTGTGTCTGGGCCAGTCTCCACAATGTATAGTCTTCTTTGGTTAGGCATTTTTAAATAAGGTACTTCTGTGGTTTTGAGATTTCCACTCTTTGATAAACCTTTATCTAGTTTCCTAACATTTAAGGCCTATGTGTACAGAGAATGTATCTTTGTAGCATAAGCTATTGGGGAGGAAACAGCCATGACATACTCATGTACACATTCACTTTTGTCCACCTTCAATTTATTTTGTCCAGAAATATGTAAATGGAGAGAACAAGCACACAGTGACCATGCTGAGATGAGTGCAGATCTAGGGTGGAGTGAGGAAATAGCACTAACCACTGTGCCATCATGTTAACCTTTGATAAATGCATAAGCCTTAAGCCCTCACTGACTGACTGACTCACTCATCACTAATTCTCCAACTTTCCGTGTAGGTAGAAGGCTGAAATTTGGCAGGCTCGTTCCTTACAGGTTACTTACAAAAGTTAAGCAGGTTTCATTTCGAAATTGTACGCATAACGGTCATAACTGAATCTTACTTACATACATATATACGTCCATAGCCTGCAGCTTGGTCGCCGTGTGAGGCTGCATTGCATCCCCCATCCCTACACCTCCCACGTAGTTGGCTGCCTGCCTATATTGCGTACTCCATCCCCACGCCTCCCACGTAATTGGCTGCATGCCCATATAAGGCCGTCCGTCGCTCTGGTCTTTTCATTCCCTTCCTTGCTTCACTACGGTCTTCATGTCTCCCTGCTGATAACTGCAGCCTTTTTATTTAATCCATAGCTTCTCCGCTGTTTTATTGTTCATTACGATTATAGTTATTGTGTAGGTATTTTAGACTTAGTTTACTGTTCAGGTACCCATTTCCTTTACCGTTCCAACCGTACCCCATTAACATGTCTATCGAGGTGATCACCATCGATCAAAGAACTGTCACTTACTGAGTGGTTTCTGTTCACCTAGCCCTTCACCTGTGGTTCTGCATGTGAGTTGATGGCTGCCATTGAATTGTTCGGTTGTCGCTTTCAAGTGTATCGAAATGGCCAAATATTTTACACCTTTGGAGAACCGCCAATCATCTTAGATTCACAGGTGATGATTTGAGTAGTGGACACTTTGATGTTTATGAATGTTTCAACTCTCGAAAGCTGGATGCGAAGTTATCGATGTAACCGGTTGTATGCTTACAACACTTGACAGATGCCGAATGTTACTTCAGTACAACAAGTCCTGCAAATACTAATGTAATTGAAACAAACCATGAAACTCAAACCGATTATGACAGCAGCAATCCAAGCTGTGAGAAAACAGTAAAAAGGAGGCGTGTCAGACGTCGTGGTACATTTTCTGATGCAGCTAGACGGAAACAACTTTGTGACGCTGCCGCCAAATACTCTCAGAAAAATCCACAAGTTAATAGACACGCTGTCGCTAAATACTCACAGGCAAATCCACAAGTTCATAGAGACGCTGTCGCTAAATACTCGCAGGCAGATCCACAAGTTAATAGAGACGCTGCCGCTAAATATTCGCAGGCAAATCCACAAGTTAATACCGGGAATGCCTGTTAAACATCTTAGATTCATGAGTACCGATTTGGGTAGTGAAGACTTCGATGAATGAAACCTGTTATCTTTATAACGGTTGACAAACACGGAATGTAACTTGAACAGAACACGTCCTCCAGATACGAACCTGATTGAAAGAAATAATGATAATCAAATCCTTGATGACAGCAACACTCATAACAGTGACAAAACAGTTACATTGACAATCATGTTACGTTATTTTTAAAATGTTTCCTTTTCTTTTTCATAACTTCTTTAACATACTTCTTCTCCGCTGCAAGCGCGGGTATTTTGCTAGTATGCTATAAATGTGAAACGTAGCTTCCATCTTGGGCAAATGATAACGCCCTGGTTAGCAGTTGTAGTTTTTGAAGTGTTCTTCCTACAGCCCACGTAAATGTATGTTAGGTCAGTTGGCAATTCTAAATTGATCTGTTGTGAGGAAGAGAGTCATGTGATAGCCTAGCATTCCCACCAAAGTTGATTCCTGCCCAGTGTAGCCAATACGGGCATCTGCTACCCATAATCCTAACATGGATTAAGTGGATTTCAGAACGTTATATTAAATCATTACCATCTTACAAAATTTCAGTAAAAACAACATGGAAATGTAACTTAAAAAATGAGTAGGTTCAAATTCATTTTTTTGAAATGTGGTTCCTTACAAAATTAACAATGTTGGCAAAAAGGGAATGAGCAGTGCAGGCTATCAAAGATGTTTGGTGTCAAACATCACTAGAAACTACCAGAATACAAACTGTTTACATTTAAAGTGACTGTTTGATTTTTATGGCATTTTAATAGAACCATGTAAGTCAGGCAAAAGCAGGCTTAAAAAATATGTTAATAGGCATTTTAGTTCCCTTCAATCAGGAGCATTTCAATAAAACTCTTACAAACAGAAATGATGAACTGCAACATTAGAGATTAATGAAAATGCATGGATGTGTGACCGAATAAATAAACAGCAGAGTGCATTTAGACAGGAGTAAAATGAGCAACACGCTCTGTGCTGCAAGCTGCTGTAATGAAGAACAAAGTTAAATGACAGTAAAGTTGTCTTAGAAATACAGTTTATTGGCAAAACTGTACATATTTTGTTTTTGCTCTCTTACTCGATTCCTCCAGCATCACAAGTGTATTGCGGTTTAAGTAAGATTGAGTTTAACTAGGATACAGGGGTTAGCACACCTGCTATTATTTGACAAGTGTATTTGATCTTTAATCCCCCATGGGGCAGAACAACATTTGTCATTCTGCTGTAAAGACAAAACTTTGTGTTCATTGAGTAGCTGGCAAATCCAGCTACTGGTCAACACTAGGCTCTTAGGTGATTAAAACTACAGCAGAGAAACATATCCTTGAAGACAATTATTTTATGAATATCCCATATTTAACTAGGAGCCCTGCTCATTTCATGTCCATTTTTTTAATGATGCATTTGTATCAGTAATTGACAAATACTCTTTATTTGCAGCATTAATAGGAACTCATTACTCTTGTTTTGATATTATGATAACACAGAGCATCTGCAATAATCACTACATTAAAGCTATTTTTGCTGTCCTCTGGTTAGTGTTACTTATACACTAAATGTATGTTCTCAAAATGTAACTGAAATTGTGAGGCTTGATCCTTAAAAATCAACAGGGACAGAGAAACAGAGGCATTACCCACTTTATAAGGTAGTTTTATATTACTAAAACACCAAGGAAGTGTCATAAGTTATAAAACACATTTACCCCATTTTATCACCTCTCCAAAATCTCCCTTTTCTTGCCTTTCATGCTTTGTTTCATCATTTATGTCTAGCTACATTTTCTTTATGCTAAATGCTAGCTGTTAGTTTCCCCTATAAGGCCTTTAGGATCACTAATGTTATAAGTAATACGACTGTCAGAAGTCAGGAACCTATGTGCTAAACAAAATCCTAGTTGGAAGCAAAAAAAGCATTAAAACAAGAATTTTCAACAATAAATGTAAAAAGCTGGGATTGGAAGGTTTTAATAACTATCAGATGTCTGCCATTAAATAAATAAGCCAGTCAGATAACAGACCAGGCACAACAGCTAAGAAGAGAAGATGTAATGTAATTAATTCACAAAAGTGCACGACAGCTGATGACTGCATATAGATGAATAAACGAGGACACATCAGACAGGCTGGCCAGTTGAACAGAAAACATGATGAAGATGAAAAAAGTCATCATAGAATCAGAAAAATAAGAGGAGTGGAATGCAGGGCAGACAGTATTAACCTCAAAAAGCACCTGATGTTTGCAAAATGCAGGACCCTTGTTATCTTGAAAAGGGGCTGGATAGTATACAATGCTTAGGAAAAGTATTCACCCTTTGGGAACTTTTCACATTTTGTTATTATACAACATTGAATCACAGTGGATTTAATTTGGCTATTTTGACACTGATCAACAGAAAAAGACTCTTTAATGCCAAAGTTAAGACAGGTCTCAGAAAAGTGATCTAAAGTAATATTAATATAAAACACAAAATAATTGTTCAAGTTAGTATTTAGTAGCTGCACCTTTGGCAGCCATGGCAGCTTTGAGTCTGTGTGCACAGGTCACTATCAGCTCTCCACAACTGGACCCCAATTTTATAATGTTCTTCTTTGCAGAACTGCTCAAGCTCTGCCAGGCTACAAGGGGATTGTGAGTGAACAGCCTCTTTTAAGTCCAATCACATATTGTCAAATGAATTTAGATCTGGACGCTGACTTGGCCACTCCAGGGCATTAACATTATCATTTTAAAGCCATTCCTCTGTGGCTTTGGCTTTATGATTTGGGTCACTGTCTTGCTAGAAAGCAAATCTCCTGCATTTTATTGTATTCATTTTACCCTCTACCATCACATAGGGCCTGCTGCACAGAAGCACCTCCACACTGCAAGATGCTGCCATTACCGTTCTTCATGCTGGGGAGGGTTTATTTTTCATAATGTGAGTTGTAACATGATGTTTAGCCTAATGACCCAAAATCTCAATTATGGTCTCACAGAATGTTCTTCCACCTGATTTCAGAGTCTGGCAAGCTCTAGCTGAGATGTCATTTGTGTTTTTCTCATTGTCACTCTCCCATAAAAAGTCATGACTGTTGAAGCACCTGAACAACAGTTATCTATATAGTTTAACCAATCTTAGTACACTATAGCTTATCACTCCTTCAGAGTTATCGTAGGTCTTTTAATGGCCTGCCTCATTATTATGTTTGCGCTTGGTAGATTTACAGCTGTGCCATACTCTTTCCATGTTTTAATGACCAATTTAGCTGGACTCCAAAAGATTTTCAGTGACTTGGAGATTTTCTTGCATCCATCCCAATTTCTGCTCTTCATTCACCCTTTCATATAGCTGTTGGAGTGTTCTTTTTTTCTTCTTTGTGTAGATTTAGCCACCACACTGACTTACCACAAGTTGGAACCTCCAAATAAGGTGCATTTAGACTACAATCGACAGAAACCCCTTAAGTACTGAGAGGCACTCTTTACTGAATTAATTATGTGACCCCTTGACTACAGACAGGTGATATCCATTGAACTAATTATTTGACTTATAAAACCATTTGGCTGATGGTTTAGGTGTGTCATATTAAAGGGGTGAGCAGTTATTCTGTATTTAATATTTGTAATTAATTTAGTCAGAGACCTGTTTTCACTTAGACATTAAATAGATGTCTTCTGTTAATCAGTGTCCAAAAAGACGAATTAAATCCACTTTGATTCAACATTGTGTAACAGTAAAATGTAAAAAGGTAGAACGCCACTAACCCCATCTGATTTCACCATGCAAGACCTACAGTATGTCATTTTCACACATAGCCAAGTGCACAACTGCATGGCATCATGTAAACATGGCCAATGTGCGGTTTTACAAAATGGCAGAAACCAAAAACAATTAAAAGTGCAACACAGGTGAACAGTATTAAAACATGCTCAGTTCCAGAGAATTCTTACACCAGAGAGCTCTTCTTCCCAAATATAAGCTCAGTCTGCCTGGTAATGATTAACGTCTTAAACTTCATCACAGGTCACTTTTGAATCAAGCTCTATGATCAACCTTTTGACAGGTCTGGGATAATCTTCAAGCCACTGTGTCTCCGCTAGACACCTACATAAGTTCTTAGGTTTTAGTAATGTGTTAATAGAAAACAGGACTTAATTGGTCCCATGTGAGAAACTTTCGCTGCCACCTAGTAATAAGAAGCCTATATGTGGTCCTCTGTGGCTCCATTGTATCAAGCCAAAAAGTGGGATCGTATCATCGTCTCAGGAACAGAGAGCACCATTGTCGTCAAATTCCACTGCTAACACTAACCTTCGGAATCTCCCTTCTCTTTTCTCTTCTAAGCTGCCCATAGGTTCTGCCCACTACTCGTTGGTGAGACTGTTTTTGATAGTGTATTTAAAAACTGTAATGAAAGTTAATAAAAAAAAGAGAAATCGTATGCCAATAAATTTAATAATAATAACTGCATTACATTAACTTGTATAAAATGAGTTGTCATATATATACTAAGTTTATAACAAATTAATTCTTTCTCAGGGTATATTTGTGTCAAACAAGTCATTCTTTATTCAGTGTTTTTCAGGAACTCTTGCCGAAAGTACTGTAAACATAAAAAAAACAGAAGCACTAAATATTTAAAAGCTGTTACTGAAAAATCAGATCCATGTAGTTCCTAAAGACAATAGAAGTGAAATAAAGATTTCCTCTGATATCTCAGGTAAACAGTGCAATTTACTGCGACATCTTAGGTACCCAAAAGGATCTTCATTCATTTATACGTGGCCATAATTAACCACAAGATCCTGCAGTGGCAAGTCGTTTATCTTTGTTCTTCCATTGTGATTAAATAAATTGATTGGTGTATTAATTAAAACATCTTTGGACTCAAAGGATTTGCGTATAATTCTAAAGAGAGCTTCAAGAATCTAGTTGTAAGCCCTTAGGCCAGACAAAATCCTAATCTATACACAGAAAAAAGCAAGTTAGTAAACTTATTGACAATGTAAATTTTATGAAACCTTCCAGGCTGCTGCCAGCTGGAGAAAAAGCCACTGATTTTTTTCTGTTAAATACCAGAAATCAAGTGCTTGGATTTCTCTTTAAAATTTTAAAACCATGTAACTTTTAGCAAAAAATAAATAGTTAAATAAAAAATAACACAAAGCCTCACACTTAAATGCACTCACAAAAAAGCCTACTATTCTTTAGGCTTTACTAGAAGAAAATATGCAGTATTAACGAATGTTCTTCAGGAAAGGTCAGCTTCCAAGTCCTCTTTGTGTATTTCCCAGAAGCAATATGGATATTTTTAACTGTTCATACAAAAATGAAAGAGCCATCTTTCTATACAGGAGAAAGTGCACATCAGCACAACAACTTTGGGATTTCTTTCTTTTTTGAGGCTGATGACTATCTTTAAAACATCATATTGTATTTTGCTGAAATGAAAATGTAGATATATGGGCAAAAGACCCAATTGTGCAGAAGTATTATATGTAAAATCCACAAGAGACAAGAGCTGGCTCAGTGTTCTAGCTTGTGTAAAATATTTAGATGTTAGAAGAAAATAGATGGTAAACTTTCTGGAAACAATATATTCAGAAAATGAATGTTATAAATGTTCCATACTGCACTATACCTTTATGTTAAATTGAAAATATGGTAAAAACTAAAAGAACAATCACAAACTACAGTAATATAAAATGCTATACTGCATTGTAATGTTACTTGATGAATAACAAACTTTTTTAAAATACATAGTGGTGTCATGCCAACTGTGTCTTTCAATAGAGCTATATAAAAATTAAGTGATAGTTATGAAATAAAAAATTCATTAAGTTCAAACAAACAAAATGATTCTTCTTCTTTCGGCTGCTCCCATTAGGGGTCACCACAGTGGATCATCTTCTTCCATATCTTTCTGTTCTCTGAATCTTGTTCTGTTACATCCATCACCTGCATGTCCTCTCTCACCACATCCATAAACCTCCTCTTAGCCCTTCCTCTTTTCCTCTTACCTGGCAGCTCTATCCTTAGCATCCTTCTCCCAATATACTCAGTATCTCTCCTCTGCAGCATCTCTGTCCAAACCAACCTAATTTACAAGTCTTGGATATTGGTGAAAAACTGGCCTATGTTCATGCAGACACAGGGAGAACGAATCTACATAGGCAGTGACTGGGATAGATTTGAACCCAATTCTGGCTCTCTTATGTAGCTGTGCTAATGACAGTGCCACTCTGCTGCCTTCCTGATTTTCTGTAAATGGCCTTAATTGTTTAAATGCATTACGAACTTGGCATTTACTCCCTAATAATAAAGTATTAAATTACTTACTAGCCTAGACATTTGCCGAATTGCTGCCACAACTGGGTATGTGTCACAGGAAACAAAGTCAATGGTAATGGTTTAATGCAGATTAAATGACAAGCTGTTACTACGGACATATGTTAGTATTGATGGACACTTTTGTGGATATTTTGCTTTAGTTCACTGAATCTCTATGTGTTTTGTGCTGTACTTTTAATGCGGAACTCAATATAGAACTTACACAATTTAGAAGAACAACTGGAATCGATCCAGATAGCCCTGTGACTTCAGTCCTAACTTCTTTGGCTCCAGACTTTGAGGCTCTTTAACTCCGACACCCGAGCCAGTTGCTCACCCACCACACTTGTACATGGCACTCCTTTCTTAGGAGACAAACATGACCTCAACTTCAGTTCCATATGCAAATAATGTTTCTGAAATCATAGCTACAAAACAGAGAAAAAAATAATTGGAAATGTGACCACCGTAATGCTGTCAAATGTTTCACAAATTCATTGTTCAACAGTGTACCTTGTTGTTACATAGGAAAAATACAACAAAATACAACAGAAATAAGCATTGAAGTTGAAGACACACGAGACAAACATTTGTTTTGAATATGTGAAAAAAAAGTAAATCCCTTTGCAGTAATTACCATTATTGTGGATTTCATTAGAAACAATAACATCTAAGAGCAACTGTTCTAAGGTGGTATCCTATTTAATAACTGATGAGGTGGAGATCCCGTCTAAAAATCTCAGTGTCAAAACAGGTGTGTTACTTTTCCGATGCTGAAAAAAAAATCAGTTCATATTACAGAACTGGCCATTTATTTCTCAACATACTTACTCAAATGTGTGGAACCTACAACAAAAATTCCAACCACTCTGTACTGTGGAATATGAACATCTCTCTCAACAACTCATAAGGATGTACAAATGATTTTATGATTAAAATAACATATGAAAGACCATTTTATGCTCTCGTATGTGTTAGTATTGGTCCACTTTTGTGGGGAAGAAATTCCTGGAAATGGGAAAAATACACCTAAATGAAAAAACAGGAAACCATGTAACATTTGCAGATGCAACTGCGAGTAACTATAGAATGGGACTCTGAACCACAAGAAGGTCAGGCTGTAATTAAAAATGAGTTACAGAATCTCAAAAGGGACCACTCCTGATAAATTAGCATTTTAAATTACCTCCTTCCAGTAGCTGCCATATAAACTAACTGGAGCCTGAAACAAAAATGTATGTTCATTTTTAATTATTATATTTTTTAAATAAAACACATGAAACACGAAACATGATTACTGTAATAAAAGGAGACAGATTCAAAAGAAGGTCTGAGGCCCAGATTTGTAAATCTCATTTAGTGGTATAGGGCGGCATGGTGGTGCAGTGGGTAGCTTTCCGGGTTCTCCCTGCGTGGAGTTTGCATGTTCTCCCTGTGTCTGCGTGGGTTTCCTCCGGGTGCTCCGATTTCCTCCCACAGTCCAAAGACATGCAGGTTAGGTGCACTGGCCATCCTAAATTGTCCCTAGTGTGTGCTTGGTGTGTTGGTGTGTGTGTGTGCTCTGCGGTGGGCTGGCGCCCTGCCCGGGGTTTGTTTCCTGCCTTGCGCCCTGTGTCGGCTGGGAATGGCTCCAGCAGACCCCCGTGACCCTGTAGTTAGGATATAGCGGGTTGGATAATGGAGGGATGGATTTAATGGTATTATTGCCAGCATGACAAACTGTCTTCATTATATAGTGGCAGGACTGGAAGAGGCCGGGCTTCTAGGAGTAGGGTAGAAATTATGTCAGTGTTCCCCCAGGGGTTTCTTTCTATATTCTACAGGCCAAGATGCAAAGGAAGTTAAGGATTTTGTTGAACCTTTCCCCTTCCCCTTAGTGTTTACCTATAGAGAACCATGAAGTGCTCTCAGGGCTTGCCTGTCTGAAGCTATATATGTCAGTTCATACATTAAGAGCAGAAAATATTTTACTGTTTTGTACTATTATTTATTTAGGTCAAAGTCTTGAAAGCCCAGAAAAGAGAAAGAAAAAGATTATTTTTTTCATATTCAATAATTCTGGAAACAGACAGGCTAGCTCAAATCTGCTGTACCCAGGCTCTGCTTCTTATGCTCATACATGGAGCCTATTTGCTTTTCAGCTCCTCTGGTTACATTCTTCTTCTTCTAGCAGCTGCCAAATAAAGTAAATTGAAATTGAAGTAAAAATGCATGTTTTCAAACAAAACACAAAAAACAGATATGTAAATACTATATTTGTCATTCTGGTATTTAAAAGATGGAAAGAGTACCACTATTAAACAAAAATATAATTATTATTTCACCTGTTTCCGCAGTAAACAAACCAAAAAAAATGGCTGCATATATTTCAGATAAGGTCAAAAATCATTTTTAAAATATGATATACAGTTGTATACAATCCACGTTTTGCTATGTTCTAGTAGAGAAAATTGTGTATTGCGTTTTCTTTAAATTGTGTTTGTTTGGCTATCAGAGTATTAAAAACAACTACAGAGTTAGGGTACGTTTAGCCTGAAAGTTTAACAGAAATACATTAGAATGCAGTCTTTACATTAATATCTAAGTGAATTATTTTAGTTTGTAGTAGTGTTTCTACTATTCCCAGATTGCCTATTACAAAATGAATTACATAGCCAACTTGAAGGTGTCTGAATGATGATATATTAATAGTACCACAGAGGTTTGGAAAAATACTACAGACAGTGCTGAAGCACACAAGTTCTCTTTACTTCTGTGAGCTTGTAACCGCCATGCTCTGAAATACCCCTGTCCACACTGCAGTGCCTTATGACACAGACTGCACAATCCACAGTTTTCCTTTGCCGCTGAATTACCTGTATATACAGTAACTAGCAAATGTTGTGAAAAACACATTCCTGTATCTTCAAAGTAGGCAGTTACAGTGCCCAGATGAGAATGCAGAACCTTTCTTTATTTGCAGAGTTATGTACAAATACAGTGGAACCTCGGGTCACGACCATAATTTGTTTCAAAACTCTGGTCGTAACCCAATTTGGTCGTGACCCGAAGTAATTTCCCCCATAGGATTGTATGTAAATACAATTAACCCGTTCCAGACCATACGAACTGTATGTGAATATATTTTCTTTAAAGATTTTTAAGCACAAAAATAGTTAGTTATACCATAGAATGCACAGCGTAATAGTAAACTAAATGTAAAAACATTGAATAACACTGAGACAAACACCCAGGCTCCCTGCTCAGCAGCTCGCTCACTCTCGCGCTCTCTCTCTCATGTGGTCACTTGCTCTAGCTCTCTCTTGCACTCTCACTCTCTCTTGCTCTCGCGCTCTCTCTCTCTCGCTCACTCTCTCTCTCTCTCTCTCACCTGCACCACCTTTCTCCTCCTGCTTCCTGCCTTCTCCTACAACCTTCCCTTTTTCCCTTTAGCTGAATCGCGCTTCTATTTATGAAGAGGCGTGGTAGTTGTGGCAATCAGCAGCTCCTGGGAACAATTACGGATGCGGACCGCTTCTCACCTGTGCACTTAGGTGATAAACGCCCACATCACGAACTCCTCAAGAACCGCTTTGGCCACACACCACCACGCCCCCTTGCTAAGCCACAAATGCGGTCATTATTTATTACTGTAAAACTGGCCTCTTTGACGGGAGCTATGGACCCGCTATACCACAGGAGGAAGCTGGGTTGAGAGGAGGTTACAGTTTTGAGGGAGAGGCCCTCTGCGTGATGCACCGAGAACAATGTACAGTACAGGGAAAGACACGTGCAGAAATCATCGGCATGTACAAACCAGAAGGGAAATGAAACAGAGCACAAAGAGTTCACAGCGAATGCACAGGGAGAGACTGAACACGTGCGGAAATCATCGGCACGTACGAACCGGTAGGGAAACTGGCTTGTTCATCAACCGAGTGTGTGGTCGTGAACAGATAGAAAAGTTTGCCGAACTATTTGGTCGTAACCCGATTTGTACGTGTTCAGAGACATTCGTGAACCGAGGTTCCACTGTATCTCAGTCCATGGAGTGAGCAATTAATTAAACAATTGATCTGCTTTAATACTTTTTCTAATTACCATTACCTCATCTAATACGTCATGTCATCTGACTCTTGATGATATACAGTTTTTTATTACCTCCTTCAATCACACTCATGTTAACTCTCTCATTTTTCTGAACGCCTATGGATCTTAGCACAGCTTCAAAGGAGGGGTGTTTGGGCTTTCCTATCAGTTTATTCCCAGATTCTGGAGGGGTGTTTGTTCCTCATTTACTTAATTATAATCTTGGAAAAATATGCTGGTATCTTGTTTAAGGGGATGCAGAAACCTCACGTGCCTAACCTTTAAGCTAAATTTAGTTAATCCATTAGTTACATTGAATTCTTATTCTTATGTTTAATGATACACTGTTATAACTTAATGTAAGTATATACTGTACTTGTATTAGATTATAAAATTATTACATATTGACAAAAAATTCTATACATATCACAGCTACAACATTATTCTGTCAAAATAATTACATAACTTGATGTAAATAAATAAGGTTAATTTACTGAATTGTAAATTTCATTTACCCACTCATCAATACATTATTGATTAAACCCATATAGTTCAGTGCATGATTACAGCATTTCATTTTCAAAAATTAGGAATAACAAATAGAGATCTCAGGAACAAGATTGGAGAAATGTATAAACATCATATAAGGACACTACAATGGTGGAAAAAAGAAAAAGAAAGTCCAAATGAAAGCCTCCAAACAGCAAAATCTACACTGGAAAAATGCCATACTGTATTTATACCTTTTTAGAAAGACAAGAACAGTTGGATGGAAGCTGAAGGATGTTGATTTGAGCAGATCAGTGAGTTGTTTGGGTACCCATCTTGTGCAATTTTTCCAGTACCCCAAATCATTATGAACTATGGCATGTGAAGATCAGTAGCTGATATTCAAATGTGCAGCAATGTAATCCGTCAGTTTTTTCTGATGAAGGAATCCACCATGTCAATGTGGGCTTGCGTGAACGATTTTGATATGGTCAACCAGATCAAGTTCTGTTGGTTACACTTGTTTTTCATGCTTTAAACCATTTTGTCCATTCATATACTTTTTGTTGAGTCATGCTGTTTTCACTTCCGTACTGAGCCAATATCCTTTGGTGAATTTCAGCAGGTTTCACTCCCTCTGCTCAAAGAAATCTCACTAACTGCACATTGTTCAACAGTTGTGCAATCCCACAGTTGAGTATCCTTGTTCATGTGACGTTGGCTTCAACTAGACTAACAGTAGTGCTCTATGCTATGCATATTTGATCTACCCATAAGCCATTGCAAATTTGTTGTAATGTGTCTGCATGTATCTGTTGCAGTTAATTTTCAATTTACATTTACCTTTTGATTTACCTTCTTGGAAAGAAAATACAAAGGAGTGGAAAGTGAATAAAAACAGATAAAGCAAATTGGCTTAACAGACAGAGCAGGACTCTATCATGTTCGAATGTTTCGTGAATGTCTTAGGGAAAATATATCACAGCCTCCTTGATTGTGTGTTCACCCAGCAAGAATTAAAAAATAAAGAAAAGGGAAAAGCTTTGGCTTAGCTTATAGTTGCCATCAAATAGAATATAATGCCCCAAAGGTTTCTATAACTAGAAATACCTCATTTAAGCAATAGTTGAATTATGATTGTGATAACCTTTACTTAAGCAAAAGTAATCAGGCAGGTCATTTCTTTGTTATAGCATGTTATGGTACAACATAAGCTGTAGACATCCTCTTGATTTTTCTTTAATGTGTTTGATTGACAGTGACATACCTGTTAATAAACTATTTGCACCCTATGGTGAGTTGCCGTGAACAATAATAAATTACTGAAAGATAAAGCTTTAATAAAACTGCTGAGATAAAAAGACTATTATTCATGACACCAGGCGTCTGTCTCTAAAAGGTGCCAAATTAGCATGCAACTAAGAGATAAAATGTCATACTAGAGTTCAGCCATCTTCATAATATTGTAATTAGTATTTCATATATTATAATTTTACTCTTGATGAGATAAGTGCTTTTAGTAGGAATTTCAATATCTGCATTGATGGCGCCGGTGAAAAGCAATTTAAAATGACAAATTTTAATTTACGTTTAACAGCTACTAAACTTTAATGTAGCCTAAGGAATGCAGAATTCTTTTGAAATGGAAGAGGCTTTTAGTGCCATAAAGAGTTTATTACCATTTTATCTTGAAATTAACCACTAGACCCACAATGCAGAGTGCTGTACTACTTTGGTCACAGATCACTTTCTTCTTTAGGAAAATAAAAGATAAGCTAAATAAGCCCAAAATATGTTTCAAAATTCAACAGTATAAAAACTCTCCCTTCTATTAATGTGTGGAGCGGAATAAAAGAAGTTGGCGTTAATTTAGAAACAGCCTGAACTGTGCTTAAAAAGCTGCAGTGCCTTAGATCACATTTTATTATGAACTCTGTGGGATTTTTGCAAAACCTTATTATTCCCCATAAATCATTTAGTAAGCATAGGCTCTTTTCATGGATTTTTACATCTTCCACTCTTTTTTGTGCATTTCTCAGCCATATGCATGAGTTTTTACAACAATAAAATAAAGTCCATTTCAATGATTGTAAGTTAAACTGTATATGGCATTATTCTACAAGTGATTCCCTGGTTGATGATATTGCTCGTAATTATGTCCAACAATATTATATGTGCTAAGGTGCACTTCTAGATACTTACATTTTTCTGTGAATGAATCAGTTGGACTCCTGGGAAGATAAGGGTTGTATTTCATTTGGGTTCTCAATATTCTAAGAAACAAATTTTCCCCTCCTGCTTTCATTATCTACTAACAAATGTTTTATTTTGGTTACAAAACAGGACAAGAGAAATTCCCTAGTGGCAAACCACTACCCCATCTATTACAATGGAAATGAAAAATGAATGTGGATTCCAACTTACAGCTCAGCTTCGGAAAACTCTTCTTGTCTGCCATTTTAACTGGGTAATTTATTTTATTTGCTGTTCCAGCAAATGACAACTCCCTTTGTTAATTACATTTGCAGGCAAAGCAGCCATCTGCTGATGTTTATCTTCATCTGGAAAACAAGCTAGCACATTTAAATAAAAAGAAATGACGGGCAGATCTTGATTTTTTTGTTAATTTCTGGCAAATTCAAGGGTACATTGTGCAGATAACATACTGAAAGTTTTCCTGCAGGACTAACTTTTAAATTAACTTCTATTATTATTTAAAACTTAACTTTTGCTTTGTGAAGAATCAGCACTAAAATAACAGTGTGGAAAGTAAAGTCTAGGTGATAATCACCATGAGGTAAAAAACATAAAAATGGCTCAAGACATTTCCATTTTATGTGCCCCTTTAACTAGTCACTTATCACCAAATCATTTCATATTTTCACATATTTATTTGACTAAAGTAACATGGAATGCACTTACCAGCACCATAAGAAATGTTTCACTTTTTTCCCCTGTGGGGTTTGTAATGTGAATTAGAATTTCTTGGGTGCATTGCTACCTTATTTAATTGCATCAAAGACAGTCAAATGCTTTAATTTAAGCCTATAGTAATAACTCCTGAAAGTCATAATGGTTGAGATATAGGTGGGAATTTTCAAATTAAACACATCTGAAGGATGATAAATGAAAAGTGCAAAGGAAAAATGAAAATAATTAAAATTCTTAATGCTTATAAAGGTGTTTTTCCTCAGGGGTTCTGCAAAAAAAGACATTATTAGAAGAAGCAAGTGGCAGTCTACCTTTTTGGTTCAAGGAACTGTAAGCTGGCATTCTCAGTGCATAAAAATCTAAATGTAAAATATGCTGAAAAGATGTAAAAGAATAACACTAGCTAATTGCATACCTTTTCCTATTAGCATTCCTATTTAGTTGAATAAAGGATTCAGGCTGTTAGATGTGTGCCTTTGTTTCCTGATCTCCTTTATAATATAATAATCGCATGATCAATGCAGGAGTGAAATGGCATGTGCAGTACCTGTTCCAGGCATATGTCAATAGTTGTGTTATTAGATGAACTGAACTCAATGACCAACAAAGGGTAAGCAAGAATAGCTAGGTGTATTTGAAAAAAGGTAGCCAAAGAAATGAAATCCTGCAGGTTTACATTTTCTGAGAAAGTGATCTTTTTAATTCATTGATATAATACTGTCACCAGATATTCCAAAATTTCATAAATGGCACAATTCTGTGCTATATTTAAAAAAAATAAAAGTCTAGAAATTTGCAAGAAGCTCTCGCTTTGGGCACGGCAGTTTGAGAATTCATGCAACATTTGGACACATCGAATATCTAATTGGGAGATTGCCCCACACGTCCAGAATCCTGGGTTTAATCCTAAACCCCATCACTATATGGAGCTTGCTTTTTCTCCTTCTGTGTTTTTGGGTTCTTCATCAGGTGCTGTATGGTATATATACAATATATAGATAGTCTTCAGCTTAAATAGGTGATACATTCCTGAAATAAGCTTGGTGATGTGAATTATACAATATGAACTAATTTAATGTAAAAATACATGTACATGTAAATAATGTACATACATCAGAATAGCAAGGTACTCATTTACACTACACCTTATTTATTGCTGGGGGCTTTTCACTGTGTTTGCAAACTTGCTTTTCCCTTAGAGACTAACAAGAGTTAATTTAGTCAAACTAGATAGATAGATAGATAGATAGATAGATAGATAGATAGATAGATAGATAGATAGATAGATAGATAGATAGATAGATAGATAGATAGATAGATAGATAGATAGAACTTTATTTGTTTCCATGGGGAAATTTGGCTTTTTACAGAAGCTCTTTAAATAAATATGGCAAATAAATAAATAAAATATACACACACTATGGTCTGAATACACACCAGAATGACTAAAAAGAAGAAAACTTCAGATTTGGCAGTCCCAGTCATAGAGAGGCATTATACAGGCATATTGCTGTTGGTATAAAGGAGTCCCGGTAGCATTTCTCAACACATTCTGATGAATAATTTGTTGAATGAAAGAATTCAGTGTTAGTGTGTCAGGACCCGCTATACCATTTTAAAAAAATATGCAAAATTCCTAAGTTTTACCAATAAGAAACATCATCTCATCTATCAAATATATTGCATTTCATGTAATACGTTCCATAGGATACCCTTTGCCAATCACCACAGAATAAAGGTCAGTATAATTGCTCATGCTTACATCTCTAATTTCTATACAAAGCTTCTTGTGCCTTATTAAAAGGTGTAATATCCCTGAAGATTTTTAGAAAAACATTTGCAACTCACAGTGGTTTCATTTTTATGATACTCATCACATTCTAAGCATTTTGAAATTTCCTGTTGCTCATTTTTTTTTCAGCTAATGGGAAGTTTAAACGTGAAATTTGCATTGGATTTAAATAATAATTTCAGCCATAGCGAGCTCCATCTCATGCTGGTTTATAATAAAGTTGATTGCTTATTCTCTAGCAACATGATAGGTGATCAAAGATACTTGTCCAAATATACAGTAACATACCAACTGTGTTTTTAATTTACTGTAATAGAAAGCTTTTTAACAGATGAGTGTACTGCATATGTTATACTAATTTTTTGGCATAAAATATATTTACAGTGAAAGAAATAAATAAAAATAAACCAGTAAATCCAGGAAAGCTACATAATGAAAGTTATATTTTACTTTACTATTCCACCATTCCACCATAGTCACAGCAAGCATACTGTCAGAATAGGTAGCATTTAAATACCAAAGAAGAATAGAAGCTTTAGAAACTTTAACTGGCTGTTCCCCATTTGAAAGCAGTGAGTCTCGTTATAGAAAAACTAATTTAATTTTAGCAGGTTTATTTACTGTCATAAAGGCAACAAGTGAGGCTTTGAACAATATGTTTAAACAAAAACTCCATGTACTCTAAATAGTTTATTGCTAATCCATCCATCTGTTATCTCATTTCTGCAATTACACATGTCATCATTCCCTCAGTCAGCAAAGAGGCACATTTCTTACATTGTTCAAACAGGCTCTAATAATTTATTTCCTTAAGAATCCCACTCTTGACTCATCTCAAGTTAGTAATTAGAGACCAGTCTCTCTCCTCATTTCTGTGTATAACATTGGAAGATGTTCTCTCTAACCAAGGGTCTTTCTTTCTTCTACAGAATAGATTACTCAATCCTAATTAGCTGAACTTCAAGAATACCTAGTCTACTGGCACAGTTCTACTTACCTTGATCAACAGGTTACAGCAGGCTAGAGGTATATGTGATCACTCCTCATCCTCCTTGAGCTCTCCCTTACCTTCACCACGGTCAACCACTAGATCCTCTTTACCACGCTCTCTGACTACTAATGCTTTCAGGGTACTTTGAGTCCTGTCTCTTCAGCAGATCCTACCATGCGTCCTGACATGGAGAGATGTCAAGGGTACACCAAGTAAGTGTAGGAGTGCCACAAGGATCAGTGCTGGAACCTCTCCCCTTCTCACTATACATCTCCTCACTGATCACTATCATTCAGTCTCATGGGTTTTCTTATCAGTACTATGCTGATGATATACAGTGGCACTTGTTGTTCCCTCCAGAGGACCACATGGTATCAGATAGAATTTCTGCAGATCTCACAGATATTGCAATCTGGATGAAGGAACACCATCCCCAGCTCAACTTAGCAAAGACAGATCTTCTTGCCATCCCAGCTTATCTGTCTGTTTAGGACCGCATCTCTGTTCCACTTGGTTCATTATCCGTAACACCCTTCAAGTTAGGACAGAAACCTGGAGTGGTAATTTATGACCAGCTGTCCTTCAGATACCATATTTCTACTGTCTCTTGGTCTTGCAGATTCATCCTATACAATATCTGCAAGATCAGACTAGTATTTAAAAGAGTATGCAGCACAATCGCTGGTCTACACTTTAGTCTTGTCCCATCTGGACTACTGCAAGTCTCTGCTGGCAGAAGTATCGTCATGTGACACCAAGCCACCACAGATGATTCAAAACATAATGGCAAGTCTGGTGTTCAATCAACCAAGGTGGGCACATCTCACTTTAGATGACTACATTAACTTCCTGCAGTGGCAAATATTAAGTTCAGATCCTTGATGTATGCCTACAGAGTGGTCAATGGCTCAGTACCTGTATATATATATACATACATTCATACGTATCTTATATATAAACGTCCTTGTGTGGAAGTGTGTGTGTCTGTCAGGCCCGAAACTGAGAGGTGGAGTTGGGGCTCCGCCTCTGAGGAAACAAAAGACTCGCTTAACTGCTAATAACACAAGCGGGGCCAGCACATCAGCAAAACACAACTTCAGAAGAAAGACAAAGTCGCTTAGCTGATAACATCAGCAAAACGGTATCCCTTTTACTTTTCCTCCCACCGCTAATACACAAACGAGGTGAGCACATTGGCAAAACAAATCCTCCTACAAGAGAGATGCCCAGAGTAGTTCCTTTCAATTACCTGACATCTCTGCATTTCAATTTTTTTCTGACGATTTCAATCGTTTCTAGGACTCTGAGCTTTTTACAGCACGGGTTACACAGCTAGTGTATATATAAATGGAAACAGTTGTGAGGTTCAGTGCTCCTTCTTAACCACTCTGCTGATGAATGATGTCTGGTAATGCCAATTCCGGAGGTCAACAAATCTTAGTCTATACTCTTTTCATGTGTAGTTCCTAGCTGGTGGAACAAGCTGCCCACCTCCATTCGAAAGTCTGACTCCAATGTGTTTAGGAAGCATCTGAACACTCTTTTGTCTAACTGATATTAGCTGTTAGGTTCAATAACCTTGGAATTGCAGCTAGCTTGTATTTTGTTCTGGTCTCTTCACTTGTACTGATATATTTTTTTACTCTTGTCTTGTAACACTTGTTCCCAAACAGTCCCCGAGACAGATGTTTACTCAATTATGTTGACCTCTTTTATAAGTCACTTTAGATAAAAGTGTCTCTAAGCAAATAAATGTAAATGTATTTTCAGAACTCTTGTTATTCCAAGCTAGAGACACATGGAAAATAAGCCTATTTAATCAGCATTGGACACAAAACAGAGTCCAGTTGTGAAAAGAGTGCAGGGTACAGGTAATGTTTAACAGGAGAATAAAAAATCAAGTATTACAATAACAGCAGAAATGAGTAGAACACAAACAGTTTCAATTCATTTTCATTTTGCAAAATAACTTACTTTTTCTATTTTAATTATTATAAAACAGCTTGTATTGGAAGAGGAATTCTTCTGATTAAGATTAAAATAAAAAAGTTTGTCCCCAAAAACAGACAATGCCATTGATAGGCAAGTTAGAAAGTGCCAATCACTAGGCCACCTGACATTATCACAGTACATTCATATAGTTTTTACATTCTTATCCGAAACATGTAGAGAAATCATCTTACCAATGGAATTTGCTTATAAAAATGAATCAGATGTGGGTACTGTGGAGTTTAAAATTATTTTAATTTCATATTTTAAATTACAAATTTAGTTTAACCATACCCTCACACTTTCAAGGGAGTATTTTGTTAGCATTTACGCATCATGTCACCATTTTGAGCTTTCATTAGGGTTGTGTTATTTCAAAGCCATTCCAATATTAGGCACTTTGTTTTCTGTTAGAATTCATTTTTGTTTTTTCTTTAGCCAAAGTAAAATTTTATCTTGTTGTAGGTGCCCAGTAGTAACGATTACCGCATCATGCTTTTGAGTGTTGTTCTCTGCTGGTTTAGGGTGTGTTTCATAGGCTGCAGCTGCTTCTTCTACCTGCTGGAATCTGACTTATGTAAGGCTGATGACTGATCTTTTTTTTCCTTTGTTCTGGGAATGATAAATTGTTTGTGTGTGGCTCATGCATAACCCACCAGTCAGTGCCTGCTTGTTATTTTTAAGTAATAAGCAAAACAGGTAAGAATGTAATAAATGTTATGTGAGACAAAAATATGTATGTTTCTCTCTCTCTCTCAGTACTGCCAGAAATATACACATATTGCAATAAAGTAGTATTCTTTAATACTACTTTATATACACTTAACATACACTTTATACACACTTAAAATTGCAGTTTAATTTCATATAGGCCATATTTTGCCACTTGGGTTGTTTTTTGGACTACACTTGCTGTACAATGTCACAAACAGTACCTACATTTTTTGATTCCCCAAAGGGGCTTCCACATGGTGCTTTACACAAAGTCCATTTCAAGACTCAATGAATGCTAGTTGTATTTTTCGGAAGTCAGTGGTAATGGTGATCCAATGAATTATTTCCACTCCTGTTCTCTGGTTTATTTTTAAAAGACCATGTCTGGGGTACACACTGACCACAGACTTTGTAGTAATGTGGTGTCCCATGCAATGGTACTGTTGCACAGTTTCAGAATCCAGCACTTAGAGCCGTAACCGAATGACCAGGAAATGAGAGAATAGAGACGGACACTGTTGACTGTACCAAAAAAACAGATGTTTTTTTTTTATTCCCGTTGTGTCAATAGCTATTTAAAGTAATGCTTTGCAAATATATACAGTTCAATGCAAGAACATTAACAGAAACATGAAAAATAAGTGCAAGTGCTATATATAATAATTACAGTGACTCCAAAGCAAAAACTGATGAGATAAAATCCAACAAAAATATAAAAAAAACCCTTTCCTTCCTCCTACTTCAAAAGACAGTTCAAGAAGGACGGACAGAAAATTAATCAAAAACTCAAAAGAATAAGGCACAAAGACAATGGTAAAAAAGTGAGCACCCACAAATACAGATCACTTCCACCCAGAAAATGTATACAATTCGGAAGTAAGTTGTCCGCACTAATATATACAAAACTTTTAAACACTTTTATCTCTACACTACCTGCTCAGCAAAAGAAGTGACTACGATCAAAAGGTGACCCCTGGCAGTTTCCGCTAGCAAATTTTCCTAACCATCCACTGTTCAAGTCTTTTGATGATCCTAATAGAAAATGATGTCAAGTCGCACACCCAAGTCTTCCTTAATTCAGGTGTGATGTACTTAATATAAACCTTCCTTTCCTTGCGCACACATCATGCTTGTTGCTCGTTCACCTCTTCAAGTAAGTTAGGTGGTGAACTTTTACTTGCTTTTCTTCTCGTGCACATATGCTCTCTCTCCCAACAGGCTCTTACTCGCAGAGCTCTGTTCTAGCTTTCCGGCAGTGGCTTTGGACGCGCACCTCAGCACAGTGCCGGTTCAAACTGGGAGAAACCCAGAGAAACCGTGAGAAGCCCTCTACCACACAGGCCTTGGAAAGTACATGGTGAGTCGGAAGGGGGGCTCTAAATGCCAGTGTGGCATTACCCCACCACCACGTTCTTACTCACTTGAGCGCTAAAACTGTGATAAGCTAAAAACATATCTACAAAAAATGCTACTTTAATGTTTTTGCAGCTTCGGCTTAGCACAAGTACCTGCTTTCCACCATAGCAAGTTAGATTTCTTTTAATGCTACTAGGGGAATAATGCTGGCACCATAGCTGATCTTATAATATTGTTTTCTAGGCACAAGTTGTTACTGCTATAAGCTATTTGTGCTTTCTATAAAATAAAATGCACTTATATATTTAAAAACATTCTTATTATTCATGGTGATGGAGAGTGACAGTTTGATTAGACATGCAAGTAAAATGTCCACTGTCTTCTGTACACTTGATGATACTACTACTATTACTATTAATGTTATTAAATAGTATGATATATCTGTTTATTTACTGAATATTGCCATCTGAAGTGTAAATGGTTTAAATCATGGAGTAAAATAACATAAATTAACAAAATCTATAAGAAATCATAAAGATAATCTTGCTTTTTCAGACCCACTTACACTTTCAGTTTAGATCTTGGAAGTACTGAGACAGTTATACATAAATGAGTTTGTTCACAACATTCTTGGTAACTTCAAAACTAGGTAGGTGCTGAATAAGTACACTTGGAAGACACTTGGCTCTTTCCAAACATGTCTTTTGTAGGCTTATATGCCAGTTTTCACTGTACTTTTAATCCAATGTTTGTTCACCTTTAATAGACTACCTTTTCTAAGTATCCTCTAGTAATTCAAACCTTCCTGAAATCACACAAAATCAAGACACATCATCACACAAGACTCAGGGAGAGATTTTCCACTACATTCAAGACAGAGCATTTTTCCACTCCAGTGCATCAACGTTATTCAGAAATTGCTAGTGTGAAGTGCCATTTTGTATATAATCGACCTGTAGATGACAACTTTGTTAAAAGTCTTGTGCAGCTCTTTCAGTAAATCTGTCTTCCCAGATCATGATTATTAGCTCCATAATAGTCTGATATTGTAATTGCACTGTAACAGTTTGCAAGGCAATGTAATGATATGTTCAACCAGTCCAGTTCACTACTAAAGCAATTCCCATATCCACATAAGACATTTATGACAGGAAATATGCCGGCACTCAGACGGCCGCGGACCGGGGATTGGGGACCCCTGTGATACACTATGTATGTTCATAAATTTATTTCTCTTTGATTTCATTTGGATATGTATTTATTGTTTAGTTATTGTTGCTTATTTTGTACATTTTGTTTGCTGTGTACTGCATGTTGTTGTTGCATATTTCTGCGCTTGCAAGACTTGAACCAAATACATTGTATGTTTATATGTACAGTCCTTTCAGAATGTATTCAGACCCATTCACTTTTTACACACTGTGGTATGTTGCAGCATTGTGCTAAAATCATTTCAACTAATTTTATCTCTTACAAAAAAACACTGTATACTCCAGGAATGACAAAACATAAACAGGAAATTATTACAAATGTGCTAAAAATAAAAAAACTAAAACATCCCTTCAGACCCTTTACTCAGTACTTCATTGATGCACCTTTGACAGCAATTACAGCTTTGAGTCTTATTTGCACAGATGATTTTGCCATTCTTCTCTTTTCAGGGGTATCGAACTCCGGTCCTGGAGGGCCGCAGTGGCTGCAGGTTTTCATTCTAACCCTTGCCTTAATTTTAATTAACTTGACTCAGGCCCCTTTATTGTTTGGCTGCTAACTAAGGAAAAAGAAACAATGAGACACAAAACGAGCTGCCACACGACAAGCTAACCTGTGCCCATCACACAATATGTGGAAATAAAGAAGGGTGAAGGTCTCAGTAAAGCTGAACTCTCAGGTCACCAAAACATTTTGACGTTGTTCTTACAGTAGAAAAAATAGAAAAATCAACAGTTTTGGAAATGCCTATTGTGGCAGAAAGAGAGCAAAAACAGGCTGTGGAATTAAATAACAGGTTTAATTAACATCAAGAATTGTCTTCTCATTAAGAAACTGGTTGGAGTGAAATTGAATGGAGTTTGAAGCCCCAGTTTAGCTGTTCATCTGTCAGCTCATTTCATGTCTCATTTCTGTTTGGCTAACATTTAATTACGAAAAAAATTAATTCAGAGGACTGAATCCTTAAAAACAGGGCTATTAAAATAAAGGGAAAAGGAGTTAATTAGCAGTGAAATCTGGTCACTGATTAGGAAAAGGCTAACAATGAAAACCTGCAGCCACTGCGGCCCTTCAGGCCTGGAGTTTGACATCTGTGCTTTAGATAGTCTTAAGCACTGTCAGGTTGGATGGTGACTATTGGTGGAAAACTATTTTCAGGTCTCTCCAGAGATGTTTGATTATGTTTAAGTCCAGGATCTGGCTGGGCCACTCAAGAACATTTACAGAGTTGTCTTTAAGTTACATCTGTGTTGTCTTTGTTTTGTACAGAGTCACTTTTTCCTTCTAAGGTGAACCTTCAGCCCAGTTGGAGGTTCAGAGCACACTGGAACAGGTTTTCATTAATGATATCTCCTTACTTTGCTCCGTTCCACTTTCTTCTTATTCTGACTAGTTTCCCAATTCCTGCCACTGAAAAACAACACCACAGCATGTTACTGCTACCACCATGCTTTACTTTTGGAATGGTATTGTGCAGGTGATAAGCAGTGGGGCCATTTGCTCTGGATGTAATATTTATAATTGAAGCCAGACAGTTCAATCTTGGTTTCATCAGAAAAATGAATGTTGTTTTTCACAGTCTGAGAGACCTTTAAGTGTCTTTTGCCAACTCCAAGCAGATATTTGTTATCTGGCCACTCTGACATGAAGTCCAGATACTAGAGTGTTGCGGTGGTGGTTGTCCTTCTGTAAGTTTCTCCCATTTCCACACATGTTCTCCGGAGCACAGCCAGAGTTATCATTGGCATCTTGGTCACCTTTCTTGCCAATGCCCTTCTCATCCAATTGCTCAGATTGACCAGCCAGCCATCTCTAGGAAGAGTCATGGATGTTACAAAGTTGTTGTTTAAAAATTATGGAGACCACTGTGCTCTTGGGAATTATCATTCAGTAGAATTATTTGGAGCCTTTGCCACATCTGTGCCTTAACACAATCCTGTCTCATAGCTCTGCAGACAATTCCTTCAACCTTAGGGCTTGGTTTTTGCTCCGAAACAAACTGTCAGCTGTGGCATCTTCCATAGACAGGTGTGTGCCATTTCTAATACTGTGCACTCAACTGAATTGACCACAGGTGGCCTTCAAACAAGGTCTAGAAACATCTCAGTCAGGATAAAAAGAAATGGATGTACCTTCAAGTGTCACAGCAAAGGGACTGAATACTTGTGTAAATTTCAGTTTTTACTATTAATAAATTGCAAAAAATTTCCCAAATCTTGTTTTCACTATATTTTGGGATGTTAAGTGTTGTTTGATGAGTCTGAATATTTTCCAAAAGCACTACAAAAGCACTAATTTAACATAGTTACATATATACTGCTTTTTAAAATTATTGTTTAATTATTTGTGTCTGCTGTTACTAGTACTATATTGTACTAGTATAGTATAGTACTATATTGTTGCATCTCATCTCTGCACCACTGAGACTATTATATCCTACCGCTCTTTCATGAAAAAGCAACTATGACAAGACTCTTATATTATTATTTATTAGAAGTGACATGAACTCCTAACTGAATGTGATCATTTGTCTATCAGAAATACTGAAAAAAATCTTGCTTAAATAGAATAATTCATAAAATTTACATTAAGAAAGACACATACTAAAATAATCTAACACACCAGAAAATCAAAAAGCCCAAAATTACAATTGCTGATAGATGAAAAACTAATTAACAAAGTAAGACATTCAGGAATTATACAATGCCTATCAGAATGCTTTAACAATCAGTGTTATAATATCATCATTTTGGAAGTGTGTATTTTTATTTAGAGTTTCTATTTTATTTTGTAATTTTTTTAACATTATTTTATTCATTGTTGTAACAAAATGACTAGATATACACTGGTATATGAAAAATAAGAGTCCAATTATAAATACAGTCGATGCGTTTAAATCAAAGAAACAGTTAGGATACATTAATCTTAACCCTTGAAACCTAAGCCTTACCCAGTGCAGAGAGCTATTTGATATCATATTATAGTTACTAATATTGATTAAAGCACCACATATTAAACAGAAATGTAGAACACAATACAAAAGACTTCTTTTAGAATAACATTGATCAATTTTTGCCAGATTCTAAAAACAGTTCTGCACAGTTTAATTTTTTAGCTGTGATACTATTGTGGAGGTCTAATTAATAACACTGGTACCACAGCATATTTAACTGATGGTTTTGAACCCTACATTCCATAATTTCACTGGGTTGGGCTTCTGTGTAGGATCAGATGCTGCTAGGATGGGCACTGCGTCCACAATTCTTAATTAAATTAATGCTATCTTGTTCTTCACTTGCAATACTTGTTTACATTTTTTTAGTGCAGGAACTGTTACATGATTTCTGTGGTTGATAGATTTAGATAACACATTGGCTGCACTACTTGGTTCAAGCTTGCTCAGGATACAATTTCCTGGATCCGTGTTTCAATAACTGATTGATTTGCCAAATTGGTTCCTCTGGTATAAAGTGCAGAATTATGTGTAATGCTATTTTAAACAAAAATAATTCTTTACAGCTTCCAAAAGGAGATGGTCTGCCCCTTTCACATAAATGTATGCGGCCTATTGTTTTTAGTTGTGTACTGTATAAACACTATAACCAAGCTAGAAATTATATACCTCTGCATTAAAATATTATTTATAAAATGAAACATATCCATCCATCTATCCATCAATTATCCAACCCGCTATATCCTAACCACAGGGTCACCTGGAGCCATTTCCAGCCAACACAGGGCACAAGGCAGGAAACAAGCCCTGGGCAGGGCGCCAGCCCACCGCAGGGCACACACACAAACACACTTACACACCAAGCACAATTTAGGATCGCCAATTCACCTAACCCGCATGTCTTTGGACTATGGGAGGAAACTGGAGCACCCGGAGGAAACCCACACAGACACGGGGAGACCATGCAAACTCCACGCAGGGAGGACCCAGGAAGCGAACCCAGGTCTCCTAACTGCGAGGCAGCAGCGCTACCCACTGCGCCACCATGCTGCCCATGAGACATCTACTTTACATATTAATCTCTTTTACTGTATTGGCCATAATATTTATATTGAATCATTTTTTGAAGAAGAGCAAAGTATGTGTTTTCAGTTGCATGAAAGTAGTGTATTTGTGAAATAACACTTTCAAAATAACTCAATCATAATTTTGAAAGAACTTTTAAAACTGTTTTAAGTAGGTTAAATAAAATTTAGGAGCCTACAAGGAAAATAATCAACATAAAAAAAAAGATTACTCTCAGTAAACCAGTGTAAGTTGTCATAATCGATTTCTCAGGAAGTGATTCAAGATATGTTTGCTCTTGAAATTGAAAGGACCGAGAAAAAGAAGAGCTGTGAAGAGATAAGGCAAAATGCACCATGGAGCACTTGATATGCTGTGGTTAGGTATGACCTCCTATGGATTCAATTTTATGGAACAAAATTAAATAAATAAATACACAAATAAATAAAAGTACCGTGAAATGCTGGTGTAAATAAATAAATATGTTATAAAATGTGAGCATTAATAAGTGTCTGAAACGTCAGCATAAATAAATAAATGTGTTATGAAATATGTTAATTTTTACTTATTTGTGTATTTTTGTCCGTAATATTCCTCCAAACGTATTATGAAATATGGCTTGAAATACAACTGTCACTCTCATTCATCAAAGTTGAGAGGATGCGCTCTAGCACATACTGTGTTTTGATTGGTGAATTGTCTTTTGTAAATTGCTTATGACTAATTCAATATGTGTGTGCGGGAGATAGTGGTAAATGAGATAGCACAAGAATTAATTAGAAAAATGCTTACTACTGCTAATGAAATTAATTCTGCCGAAGTTATCATGTGTTTCAGAGAGAAAATTGAAGATTTATCAGAATAAATGACAATGTTGTAAACCCTTTTAGACTATGATATTGATTAAACTGTTGTTGAAAACATTGAAGAACTGGTGTAAAGCTACAAGCCAGTTCAAGTGATGAAGTTGCCTGTCCTGGATGGAAATTCCAGCTGACTCAAAAGAACACTTTCTGCAGCGGTTTTAACACAGAGAATATAGTAGAATTGATTTTGATTATCTCAAATGGCCGTAAGAGCAATTAAATACAATGTATTGTTTAAACAGGAGGTTGTTATTGCAGTTGCCATGTTTGTCTGTTTGTCTATGTACATTAAACCACTTGGCTCCCACTTGGCCAATTTTGTTGAAGTTTGACATGCTTGTTCTTCATGGAAATTTTCATGAAAGGTCAATTTATGCTGAGATATCTCAAATTTGGCACACTATAAAAAGTTTTGAACGTTTTCTCCCATTGAAAAGGAATAGCAAATTTGTAAACGTACCTACTGTATCTTAGCACAGAGAATTCTGTGCACGTGCAAAAATGTATTAATTTACTGGTTTAAACTTACCTTGACAAAGTCCACTCCAACTTCTACATTTTTTGTACGTTTTCCTCTTTTACTTTTCCTGTAGTTATTCCTGGTGGTAAAATGGATTCCCAATACAAGTTAGTCAGCAAGATATGCAGTAGAGGTTTGTGTGAATACAGGAAGTACCTCTGGTCACCACTTCTGCCTCTTGATGTAATTTAGCTGGAAAAGTTTAAAAACATAAATAAACAAACAAACAAAAAAGTGACATATTTACAAATTATTGACATCACACCTCATGTTACTATATAAATATATAATAAGTAACTTATTCTGCTTATCATTATTGTAGTATTTGAAGCTCTGTCACTTACAAAATTTACTTAATTTAACAAAAAGTAAGAACAAATTATCAGTTTTGTTTTGTATGAATCAAACAGCAAATCAAGAATAACCTAGTGTTTCTACCAAAATTTCAAAAATGTATTGTAATAGTATAAAGTGGGAAGGAATAAAGCCATAAATATTAACTCTAAAAACCTCCATAGTAAGTGAAAGCAGTATTTGAAAGGTGAGTACACTTGAAGGGGTAAATTGTTTAGAAGGAGAGCAACAATAAAACCTTTTATAAAAATCTGGAAGTCTACAATAAGTCTAATTTGTTTACAGCAGTACAACAGCTCTGTTCTGTACTAAAATATGTTCCCTTTTTAAAATGGAATAATAGTGATATTTTAAAATCATAAAAGTAAATGACTGTATTAAATTTGGATTTCCCAGATGTATATAAAATCCAACTGGTACAGGTTCTGGCCCCCTCCCGACCCTGGTCTGGATTAAGCGGGTTAGAAAATGACACGCCATGACATGATAAAATACACATCTAAATGACATACCATGGCAGTGTGAAATAAGGCAGTAAGTTAATAAGGCAATACGTGAAGTGAAAATGGAATGGTGAAACAGAGAGAATTAATATTTAAAAAGTAATAGACACCATTTCATAATTATATATTTGTGCAAAAATATTAACATATTCTATCTTGCTGATAAATAGCTAAACAGAAAAAAAAGACAACATGGTACAAGTTTGTTGGGACATGAAGAGTTAAAACTGCCATTTAAATAACTATATTATGCTACTTTTTGGCAACATTTTGCTCATTCCATGATGTGTATAGAGTAACTTCCATTGTAAATGGGCTTACAATTTTACATTGTTAGAATATTTCCTTAGCTTCCCCAGAATGGACCTAGTCTATAAAATACAGTCGTTAGTAGGCAACCTTAAAACTTGTTCTGTTAAACAGAAAGACATGGGGTGTGTGGTATGTTCTTTGGGGGACCAAGCTGGCCTTGTTGCCATAGTTTAGAGTACTGATGAAAAATATACAATATGCCATTTATATATTATTGGGTTAGGTGTGAGGAAAGTGCAAGTTTACAAGGCTAGACTGTCAATAGAGCTTCACATTCTCTGAACTATTGGAAACCAATACTTCCTGCAGAATCTCCAAATACCATCTGAATATTTCATGAGAGCAGAGGCTACACATGTAACAAAAAAGAGAAAAGCTTACCATACAAGTAAAATTCCTTAAGACAGCACCATCACCTCTTCTATAATGAACTTGCACTTACCGCCAAAATTTACAAATTCTACAATTTAAAAATTTATACCAAAAACTGCACTATGATATTGTTAAAAATATTAATATTATAGATTTTCTAATATTGTAATAGAATAAATTTTCACATAATATAATGTATTTCTAGTATTGAATATACATATATAGGTTTAAATGTGTTAATATTAAAGAGGCTACCAAACAAAATTAAGTTATGACAGTAGTAGCAGAAATTATACACCTATTCTATCTGCAGTGCACACAATAAAATGATTGATCGATGTATTGATTAAAATGTTAAAAGAATGAAAGTTTCTTAGATGGGCAGATGCTTTTAGATTGAAGTATAGATGAAAAAAGCTCCTTTTTGTTTTGCCTGTTCCGCCACTGGAAATTGCCCTGCTGTGTCTAGCCAGCAGGTAGTCGAGTTTAATTGAGGTGCGGCACATACTGCTGAGAGCTTGAAAACAATTGTGGAATGATAGGAGTATGAAGCAAGATGAAAGACTTGAATATGATATGAATATTTTGCTGTGTCAAGCAGCAGAGTTGAAACATCAAGAATCAGCTGAGCTGTCTGATCTTAAGAGAAAACTGCATCTGCATGTGCAGTATATGGGTCTCAAAATCTGGTAAGACATTTATAGAGAGTACATAAATTTGTGTTTATTGTATCTGTTAACAAAGAACCAAGCAAATGAAATGAAGATTCACTGGAAAGGGCATCAGTTGGGTTACGCCTTTTTAATTTTTTAATATTTACAGTACCAAATACAATAAGAACTCCAAATGAATAATAATTAAATTAAAGATTTATACAGAGCTTATCTGTGTCTATTCTAATTACTTTTGGTAGCTTTAAACTTAGGTGCAAATGACTAAAAATATTGCCTGTATAATAAGAATTATTACAAATACCATTTCCTCTGAATATCATTAAGAACAGTAAAGGAAATAATCATCAGTCTTTTTAGTTGTATGCGTTGAGAACCTCACCTAAAAATTAACTTAAAAAAGCTAATGCATATTGAAAAAAAATAATTTTGAGTCATTTTCCTCATTTGTGTGTTCAGAGTTGCTTGATTTATGAATAATATGCAAGTTAAGTATTTAAAAGACATTGGCCTTCTGATTATTTTTAACAAAGTGTGTGAATGAACTGTAAAGTAGGTCATACTGTTTATATTTAGGCAAGCTTACTTATAACTAGGGCAGTTAGAACATTCAGAAGGATGATTCTCTAAGAAAGTTTTAGTGACACTTTAGAGGCATACAGTAATTCCAGCTTACTGTACAAGTTGTCTTTTTTTAACTGCACATTTTCTGAGCTTGTTGGAACTTATCTTAGTAGTATCTAGTTCAACATGTCAATGTGGGAACTAATCTTGAACAGAAGTCTACACTGTTGCAGTACACAGTCGCACAGCCCAGGACAATTTAAATTTGTCAATCAAACTCTCAGCCTGTCTTTGAACTATGAGAAGAAGACAACATGTATTTATCCATTCCTGTATAAGCACAGATGCTTATTTAATGGTCTGTAGTAGGCCAGTAAAATGAAGCAATATTCTAGTCCAGTTTTAGGAAATGAACTCCTTCAGTTACCACCGTCCACACTGTCACCAAATAAAACAAAGCTTTTTGTTCTCCTATATGCTATTTATGTATCTAATCTTGGCTTATGTTACTTTTCTTTTCATTTGTTTTTTTTTGTTTTGTAAATAATTTGTAAATTCTTTTCATATTTTTCTCTTTATATTTTATTCATTTTCTATAAGCATTATTTTAATAATTCACTGTCTTTTTATATTAGGTTAATTATGTATTTGTTATTTTATTGTCTAATATACTTTGTTTGTCTTCTAACTGAACTTAAGGGGGTGGCTCACTCCCCAACACTACAGCTGAGGAACCACTCCTAGGCCTTTAAAAGCTTGCAACTCCTACAGTACTGTGCTTCACCATTGTGAAAAATCTCTTCTCCTGTTTAGCTTGTTTTGGATATTTGTGTAAGTGTCTCTTTATTGATTTTCTTACTTTTGGACCATGGCTTAGGATGAAGATTTTTGGATTGTGTACTGTTTTTTTTGCATTGGTTTGCCTTTTTAGGCATGCCCTTTTGATTTTGGTTTTACCTTTTTTTTTTAGATTTTTTAAAAATCTTTGTTAAATACATTTTTGAAATATTAAAGGAACTCATTTTCTCATGTGGATGAGGATTTTTACAGTTCCTCTGCTAATGTTCTGCATTTTGACTCTACAGCTTTTACCTGTGTTTAATTGGAACTGTGTAGGCAGAAAGCTTGCTTCTTGATTTTTGGGATAGTTGATGTATGTGCTTTGACCAGACCTAGCTTCAAGACCTTATCAGTCAAACTAGGTTTTCCTTTATTAGCTCTGTTACTGCTATCACTGGTGAAGCTAGAGATCCATTACATCTGCTGACTACCAGTGAACTACCACCTGTTGCCCCTTTTTGTTGTCTCTCTTTTATATGCATCCCGGACCATGGGAATAAAAGTTCAAGAAGCCTTTTGAGAGAACTGATAGGACATAGTTTTGTCTGGTCCATATATGAATTTTTTTCTACTTAGAACATTCTTCTAGTTAGAACATTCTTCTTTGGTTTCTGGTCCTTTTTGGACCTTACAAGAAGGCTAAGAAAACTGTGACACACTATCTGCAAACCTAGAAAATGCAAAAAAAAAAAGAAAAAAATGGCATTGAATATGTTGAAGGGGAATCACTCTAATCATTATCACCAAAATTATAAACATGCATCTTTTCATATAGAGATTTAATTGTGTAAAAATATTTGTAGAATTTTCTTAAGGCATCCTTCTTTCTTTTTAAACTGTAAATTTTAATGTAAAGCCATACGGTATATAAAGGATCAGAATGTACTGTATTATAATGTCTTTATGTGGAATAGAAATATGAACAAATATTTACTCTTCATTTTGTACAGTTGAGAGACAGACAACTGTAAATAGGTATTTAATTGAACATTAAAATTGAACATTCTGTTTCAATGAATATTCTCAGTAAGGCTATACCAGGTTTGATTGTTCAAAGATGGCCACTTTAGTATTGTTACATGTACCATTTTTTTCCTTTAAAGACACATTTACGCAGTCAGTGATATAGCTATGGTGGTTTTATAGTCATTATTTTAAAAATTTACATTTTAATTTATTATGAGCCATCTAAAAATGGTTTCAATCCAACTTCCAACTGCATCCAGACATTTCCAGTTAACAGACAAGTAAACAAATACAAAAGAAGGTGTAGATAAATGTGTAAGGGATCCAGTTGAGGCGCTTGGTTTGAGCTCACCCAGGAACGCCAAATAAATGTAGGAAATGATGTATGGATATGAAACAAACAATTGATTGATTGATGTTAATTAATCAGTTAGCTAATAATCAGTTTTGCTTTTGGCAAACCCAGTAATTAATTATATAATTTGGTAAGGTTCTTTATTTTAATTATATATGTGTGTATAGATATATACAAATGATCGCACAAATAATGCAAATTATTGATAAAAACGAGGATTATAGAAATATGATAAATACATGTATATCAACATGAATATCTATATCAACATAGAAGACAGGAAGCAAGACAGACAAACATATAACACAAAAGAGGGTGGCTGTTTACTGGCAAAGATGTCCAGTATTGGCAAAGATAAAGAGTTTTATGATACTAATGCTTTAAGGATGCTCTCCTATGCTGTGAGGAGTTGTGCTGTTGCTCTGGGTTCAAGTGGCAGACTTTGCTTGCATTGGAGTACACTTTTTGTTTTTACTACATGGTCCTTCCTCAGTTGTGTAATGCTGACTTCTTTGCTTTGCCCTCTACATCTTCATAAGAAAAGCCCTAATTACTGTTTCTGACACTGTTCCCTTCTTGAAGTAATGCTGTTTCTCAGTTTTTTCAGACTGACCCGAGTCACTGACACTGAGATTGGCTAGGCCGAGTGAATCTTAGGAGCTAATTCAAGGCATCCAGCTCAAAGGTTCTATGGAGAATAACTTCCAGACCAAAGAAAGTTTGTGAACTTTTTTGCTCCACAGAGAGTGGGTGACTTTTCTTGTAAAAGATTGGCTCATCAACTTTCAACTCCCAAACAGAATAGATTGTCAGCTTTCAGCTCCTCCGAGAGAGCAGCTCATCATCTTTCAGGTCCTTAAAAAGAGTGGCAGAGATGAATGCAGTTAGTTTTGAAAGAAGATGTATCCACTGGTGATTAAATCAAGTTTTCTTCTAGGTACAGATCTAGCTCTTGCTTATTAATGTGTAATTTTATTCATCTGTTCCAGTCAGAGTTCAGCCTAAAATGATTGTTCTTTTGGGTGCCTTCTTGTCTGAAGGAGACTATGCAGTGATGTCAGCTCAATTAAGATTTACACCAAAGTTACCAGATTAAGTACTGGGATTAATTAAAGTGTTGATCGAGCTGCAGCTCAGCGATTCACTTAGGAATGCAGCTGAGGATGTGCAGCTGAATTTCTGCATTCATGTTAAAGTTTCTGTCTTAACATGCCTTGTGTGCCAATAAAAGCGAGATAAATTGGCTAATGCAGACTTTGTCTTACAAAGCATTCTGGCACTATCATTTGAAATTTCACTGACATTACACAGCTTCCCCTAAAGAAAATTATTTGTGTTTAGTAATTAAGTACTGGCCATCCCCCATAGCTCCGCCCGCTTAGTAGTGAAACAGGACAGTGAAGATGGCCCTGCTCCCTACTCCTAATGTCATGCTACCCCTTTCCCTTGGCCTGCAGCCTCTGTCTCGTATTAGTGTGAATATATGGGTTGGATAATGGATGGATGGAACATAGTAAACTATGATTCTTAGCGCATTAAGAGAAGTTGCAAAATCAACCAGAATGTTCAAGCAAATCATAGAAAAAACCCGATCTAAATCCATTAAGTAGTTCTCTCATTCACTAGCTAAGCGGAGGTAATGAACGCCCCGAGGCTGTCACGTGAGTGAGGAGGGCCCCGTCCCTCTCCCCATGGCACGCTATGTGTCTCTTGGATTTGCGCAAATAAATTGGTACTGCAAGCTAACTATGATACATATCGCAATGAGAGAAGTCGCAAAATCAACTGGAATTTTCAAGCAAATTATAGAAAAAAATCCGATCTAAATCTGTTAAGTAGTTCTCTCATAAAAATTGGACAGACAGACAGACAAATGTTGGATTTTATATATAGAGAGAGGTAAGTGTTATCATGCTGTCCTATGGCTGTACATTAAATCAACTTTAAAAGATAATTATCCAGTTTTAAAAGCATTTTGTATTCCCAGTTATCATAGAATGCACCATCCATACATCCATTTTCCTATTTATTACAGGATGCAGGCAGCTGAAGCCTATATACACAGAATAGGAAGCAAATCAGGAGACAAAAAAGGATAATCCACAAGTCTGTCACAGGGAATACTAACATTCACAATCATACAGAATCACTGTGCTAGTTTAGAGTTATCAGTTAATTTACTATAGACATTTTTTGGATGTGAAAGGAAACTGCAGTACTCAAACAAAGCTTACTTGGTTATGTGGAGAATATTCAAACTCTCCACACACAGTGGAACTTCCTGGTTTGTATGGCAGTAATGCTCACCAGTGCAGTACAGTGCTGTCCTCCAATGGAATTAATATTTAAAAATACTCTATATCAACACTGAAATTATGACCTCAAATTATGGAAATCTGCTACACATCTCTGAGATGATTAGCTGAACTGCTGCTGGTTTAACATTGAGACACATTAATTGTACCATGCTGTGCACCCAAAAGGATCTTGCAAAATTATAATTGGAAATTGTGATTGTGTTCTGAAGTGACCTTCACATTCTATCAGATATAAGGGATGGTATTACACCTCATTAGAATCATCATTTTGGAATATACAGTAATGAGTGGTTTCTGAAAGAAAATACTTGAGTATATTTATTCATCTGGATTTTTTGCAGTATAAAGACAAGCATGGTTATTGTTGTAAATCAAACAGATTATTATTACATTTTATAACTGTAGTACTAGGGTGTTGTACCGTGTTAGCCATTATGAATGTAGAGAAAAGTCACGCAAAATGACACAGTTTATTGGCTAACTTTTTAGTTAGCCAATAAATGGTGTCATTTTGCTTGACTTTTTTTTACAGTTTATGACCTAATTATTGTGATGTGAGGAGTCCCACAGGACAGTACTCTCCTGGAGATCTAACATATACAAAAATTGATGTATGTATTGATAAAACACAAGGGAGAGGATTAAGACGGTGAACAGAAAAGTACAAAGTGAAAAGCATAATATAATAAAATCCCAATACTTCTCTGGATCTGCCTTGAATATGTTTTTAACCCCCAGTGTATACCAAGCACACCCGCCTGTTACTGTCTAGTCAGGGTTTTATTCTTGGCTCAACAAAATTGTTCATGCATGTGTTATATGTTTTGTAAGTTATGTTATCATTCATATTTTTGCCATTATGTGTTTAATATTGTTATTTTGTTTATTTGTTGTGTTCATAATATATTTATGTGCCATATCTGAGTTTCAGGGCACCATGATGTAGGATCACCCTCTGCCAATTTAAGTCCAGGCAGAGGCCCTTGTCCTCCAGATCAGCATTAAGGTTTGGAGTGTAATCATTTGTAAGTACTTTTGTATGTTTTTTCTTTTTTTGTTTTTTTTATTTATGCTTTTGGTTTGTAGATTTGGATTACTTTGTTTCTGAGTTGCATTATTAGGCTTGCATTTATTGCCTGTTGATATTTTTTTGTATTTGAATATTCTTTATAATAAATATTCATTATTTTTTAAACAACTATAGATTTTACATGATTTCTATGTCTCTTTATTAATCATTAGGCTTTCTTTAGATAAAGGAGTACTTTGTAACTAAGCTTTCCACTTTTGTGCCTGTGTAGTTCAAACTACCTGTCTGTCTCCCTCTCTCATTTTCCTGACCTCAAACTGTACATCCTGCCAGCAAAGCCACTTCTTAAAAACTCAGACTCAGAGACCTTCGGCTTTAAGACAGCTTTCAAATTATTTTGGGGTACCCTTTTGTCCAAACCTCAGTATCACCTATAGGGTCATGGACTGTCCTACCTTTGTTACATGAAGAGTAGGCTACAACTTTCTCTAAGCAGCTGTTGCATCTTCACCCTAAATCTTTACGCCACCTTTAAAAGGCCAGTCTCACATGCAACGCAGTCTCTATACTTCAATGTGGGAGTCAGAAAAATGGTTCTGCCTTACCTAATCCTTAAATTGGCACCCTAGCTCTAGTTTCTCAAACTAGTGGCCACATGCTGCCACTTGTCAGCTCAAAGGCATTCTTTAATAGCCCTTCTTGACCACTCTTGCTCACTTTCTAGACTAGGGCCAGGTATCTGGTGCTTATTGCATCCTAGCAGGCCTTTATTCCCATACTAACATGAGCAGGACTTCTGTTGCACCCAGTTTTGATTCTGTTGTGGAATACCTTGTGAAATGACTAAAACATACAATTTTGCAACAGCTTCAGGTTCAGGTTTATTGTCATGTGCACTTAGTACAATGACATTCTTACTTAGATGTTTTTACTAAACTAGTAACAGTACTACTCCTATAGTGTTGTGTAGTTCATCCCAGCCCCTATCAAACAGACTTTCACTCATTTTTCACTCTATCAATTAGTTTGGTTCCTTTAAAAGGAAGGTGGCTTGTGTTGAAGCTGATAATTTGAATATGCGTTACCCAGCTGAACTGCTATTCATGTTTCCCGTTTCTGCTTCTGCTGCTAAAATCAATTCTGTTACGATATAATACAAACTACAGAAAAAAAATGTCAATGAACACTACATTCCATATTGAATGCAAACAATATGTACAATATATGTATACCAGGGGGCTCTGCCCCCTGCTCCCTTCTCTCGCCAACCCCCGGATGGGTGCTACGCGCTAGCCAGTTCGCGGATCTGCCATTTACGTATGGGGAAGCGGATGTATAATTTAAAAAAATTGTTATTTTCATGGGAATTGTTACATATGCATAATATAACTAACTATTTTACATTACAGTGAGTAGTTAACCATAGTTAAAAATAGTAAAATGTAATTATTTGAAAGTAAATTATGTTTCATGTTGCATTAGAGGTATTTGTTGCGTTATACATTTTCATTCTGCTTGGCTTTGAAATTAACACACAAATATTTTTTAAACTTACACGTTTACTTTACTTTTACGACAAATTTTGAATACTACTAAACTTGTCCTTTTGCATAGCCTATCACTCAGATATAAATTACACAATAACATTACGATACATCCTTCTTTCAACAGTAATTCCGCCAGTGGAAGACCGGACAGTGTTAATGGTTGTAGATATTCTACCAGATATCGTAAGTTGATGTTTTCATCTTCTGCACAATCACCACCAACTGTTTCAGCATAGTCTATTGATTCGCATTTAACCAATTTGCCGTATAACCGATTGACAGTTTTCACAATAATTCATTTGACTTCATCGTTTCTCGGTGCTAGGATTGCCGGTGTACTCATTTCTTCTGTTGATAACCCTTCAGGATGAAATTCTTCAATAAGATTTGGCTATAATAAGTCTTTTTTTATTGGGAACTTAAAGTGAGGTAAACATAAAAATGTATAAGAGCTGAGGGCGCAGGAATTGTGTCTGACAACAGCATTCAGACGAATGAGAGGTGAGAGGACCATGGTTGAATATGGTTGAGAGGAGGGCGGGACTTGAAAAAATCTCTTGGCAAAAGCCTCGTCTCGCAGGACTTGAAATAATTTCTTGGCAAAAGTCTCGTCTCAAGATTTTCTTTTATAATGTAGAGATATATTTATACATATGCAAGAATTAATCATGCAGCTATCAGTATGAGTGATAATAGTCATGAGCCATTTGCCAGAAAGAAGGAGGGAGAACAGTGACTATGCAGGATAACTGTAATGAACAATGTGTGTTTTTTTAAATTATTTTGCAATAGATTATATTCTAGTAACATTCTGTGCCAACTTCAGCATGATCTGCAGTACTTTGTGGTTGTAAGCTGAGCTGGTGACTTATAAGAATTTTACATACACAAATTAAGACTCTTCACTCAATACTTTGCCAAAACTCCATTAGCAGTGATTATAGTCTTTTTGGGTATGAGGCAACAAGCTTCACAAACTTGGATATGGGAATTTTCTGCTATTCCTTGCTTCAGATCCTCTCAAGCTCTGTTAGTTGAACAGAGACCATCAGTGGACAGCTATTTTCATGTCTCTCTACAGCTGTTCAATTGGTTTCAAGGCTAGGCTCTGGCTGGGCCATTCAAAAACATTTGCAGAGTTGTCCCTAAGCCACTCCTGTGTTGTCTTTGTTTTCTGGTTAGTGTCATTATCCTGTTGAAAGGTAAGCCTTCAGCCTAGTGTGTGGTCCAAAGTGCTCTGTAGCAGGTCTTCATTAAGGATATCTCTGTACTTTATTCTGTTCAGTTTTCCATCAACCTTAACTTTCAGTCTTTGCATCTGAAAAGCAAACCTATAATATGCTGCTGCCACCACCATGCTTCACCACTGGAATGGAACTGCACAGCTGATGAACAATTCCTGGTTTCCTCCAGATATGATGCTTAGCAATGAAGCCAAACAGTCATTCTTGACTCTGTACTTGTGAGTGTGTAGTGTGAGTGTGCCTTCTGCTTTTCTGAAGTGTTTGATTAGACCCTTGGTTCTTTGTAAGCTTTCTCATTATTGTTAGTAATCAGCTCTATGATGGTGTTGTCATCACCCAAATTTAATTATGGATGTCACCATCAGGCTACTGGGACATGGAGTGTCTGCTATGGCTAACTCATCACCATAGCACAGTACTGTGCCTGCTTTGTCGAATTAAAATATTTAGATGACAGTGCAGATAACTTGCGAAGAGTAGGAACTGCATTTGTGAAAATTTTTGTTTAACTTTAAGCTTACTTTCTTCAAAAGCCAGGAGTTTTTTTTCACCTGCTGCCAGCTTTGCTACACAGAGTTCTTTCTGTTGTGGAAAGATGTCAATGAATAAAAACCACTGACTGACAAGTGAAGTGAATAAAACTGATTATCTCATTACACTAGCGCCTGTCAACTAAACAGACAGTTCTTAAAGGTAATGTGTGGGAAGCAGTAAACACAGGTAAGCACAAGGATCTGTGTGACTTTGGCAAGGCCCAAATTGTATTGGCTACATGACTGGGTCAGAGCATCTTCAAAACAGTAGATGTTGTAGGATATTCCCAGTATGCAGTGGTTAGTGCCTACTAAAAGTGTTCAAAGGAAGGACAACCGATGAACCAACGATAGGGTCATACGATCAAATGTTTAAGACTCATTGATGTGCATCAGGAATGAAAGCTAGCCCATGTGGCCCAATCCCACAGATGAGTTATTGTAGCACAAATAACTGGTAATACTGACCATGAGAGAAATGTGGAATGGAAGAAGTTAGCTTTCCTCCTATGGTCCAAAGAAATGCAATTGGATTGGCTGGCACTTTAAAATTGGCCCAATACGAGTAAATGTTTTTTTCTTCTGTGATGGATTTGCTATCAGTTCAGATATATTTCTTTCCCAATATTAATGTCATAGTGCCTGATTCCCCTACACTTATGTATTTCCATATTTACACTAAGGTCATCATTAATTTAGATTTTTTAAACAGAGGTTTATCTGTTGCTACCAAGGTCATTCTAAAGGTGCATCTTCAGTTTTTTCTGTATAAGCTGGGAAAATACCAACAGCTGACAATATGATGGCTTGAGAGATGGAATAGAGATACAATTAAACAATGGTATAAAGAAAAAACAGAGAGAGGAAAAATTAAAGAGACCATCATTTAGTCCTCAGAATACCTGACTTAAATTTCATAGAGGCTAAAAATGGACAAACGCTGTATCTGTGCTCTAGGCCTATGAAGAAAGAGCATGAGGCCTATCTAAATGCTTTACTGGTCTTCAGAGTTACAATGTTTCATGCCAAGGGCTTGAACAATGTTAACATTTACCTGAGTAGAGTTGAAGTAGCCTTGAACAAATGTTTAGAATAGTGATATTATAAATATTTTAGCAACCCCAGGCTGATTCTTCATCATCACGTCACCAACACAAAAAAATTAGTGACTACCCTAGAGTTCTAAGAAGACCTGAAGCCTGAGGACTCCCCAAACAGTACTTGAAGAACGTGCATAAAGCCACATCCTATTAATTCAGGCTACTGTATATACCTCAACAAGGCAGAGGGCTTGGAGATGGACTACTTTGGCAAGAGACAGAAAAGATTAAAGTAAAAAAAAATAATAATAATATTAAATGCCAGGAATACTGTCAGTCTAATGTGTCTTACAGTAGCATATTGTTGTTGTGTGAGAAGGGAATAATATTTAAAGTTAACAGAGTTAAGCGATATCTCTAAAATTATATCAAAAGCATTTAACCGGGGAACAATGGCTATAACACATATTTACCTCTTTGGAAATGTGTACACTTTATTGCATTATTATAATCATTTATGAGATGCATAGATATGCTCCAGGACTTAATAGTTATATGAAGCTTTGATATTAAAGGAAGATGTTAAATGAGCGGAATAAGGATACATATTATAATGACCTGGGGGATGGGGGTGAAATCATTGTTTATTATATCTGCTGTCACATTCTTCAGACATCCTTCAGTAATACTGTCGCCTCCCTGATCTTTCATGCTCCTTCCATGCAGCTAAATGCACTCTGATGTGTCTGCATACTGAGGTTGCTGGCTATGACCTTAAGATGGTCATCTGGGATGAGAGGCAACATTGTCTGAACCTCTTTGCCCAACTCGATGAGCTGATTGAAGGGAGGATCCTTAAGGAGACTTACTGTTGACCACACACCCAGGACAATTAACATTGGCAGAAGAGAAGTACCTCTTAAATTCTTGCAGGTAACAGCTGTCTGTCTGTGACCCTCCTCCCTCTTCCAAGTTCCTCTTTATAATCTGCACTTTAGTTTCTAAAGATTTAGCTTTTTTTGCGACATACTGGGTAAATTCTATTTATCTCTCATCTCATCATCTAAAACTTAAAAAGGGTTGCAGTGGAAGCAGGCCAAGCAACTCATCCAAATCTTCTTTGTCTCCAGCTACATATTCCAGCTCTTCCTGGGAAATTTTCAAGTGTTCCCATTCCAATCAAGTGGTATAATCCCCCCAGAGTGTACTTTGTGGGTTTGCCAAAAGGTCTCTGCCCAGTGGGAAATTCTTGGAGCAACTCCAGTGGAGTTGCCCAGAGGGCATCCTTAGGACATGCAGAGCTTCTCACCTTATCACTGAGTGACATTCCAATGACCCTGTGAAATCGTATTTGTACTGCTTGAACTCACAGTCTCCTAGATTTTAGACTAATACATTCATGCTATTCCATTTATACATAAATAGTAATCTGAAATAAGATCATAAGTTATGATATGTTATACCATAAAGTTTCTATGCAAACATTTCATTCCACTCTTATGTTCTGCATTTACTTTTTGGGTTTTGATGCATGTTATTTTTTCTGTAGTATATTTGCTGAAACACACAAGGCCTTCAGCTTGGTAATGATGTGCTCTGCATAAGAATAAACTGAAATGACCGTGTTAAGGATCTGTTTGGCAGAGTAAAACCTCTTTTTTCCATCATGTGCTGGCTTATTTGGCAAGAATAAACTATTTCAAGATTCTCTGACTGGGTCAATGCAGCGTATGAACTTGTAAATAATACATTTTAATTATATTACAGCTTGCAAGGTGACAATTTTTATAACATAAAAGTATTATTTATTTTTGTTCTATAACAAATACTTTCACCCAACTCTGAAAATGTTATGTTCCTATTCATGTCATATGTAAAGCTCAATTTAAAAAAAATGTCCATTATAGAGTTTCACACTTCTGGAAGTATTGCAACAAAGTGTGAAAAGGATGGGGTTGAGAGTTAGGAACGTGTGGTTCCAGAACCCCTAAAAGCCTCAAAATCAATATTGTGGGGAAATCCTTAAGATATATTTTGAAATCTTGTTAAAGCCTTATATAAATCACCCAGATTCCAATAAAAGGTTACACTTTAATGAGATGCAGAAAAAGGTTTGGGGCACCAAGGTGAACCCCATATATTGTTATGGCCAAGATAATTGTACAAAAGGAAAATAATAAATGATGTCTTATTCAGATGAGAGCCTTCTACAGACTCATCCAAGACAGCAGTGTGGCCGGTTATCAATGTTGTGACCCGGATGGGGCGGGCTAAGGAGGGTCTGAAATAGAATTAACATCAGAGGTGGAAGGACCAGAGGGGACTGGGCAGTCTCTTGGTCTGGAATCCCTGCAGATTTTATTTTTTTTCTCCAGCCGTCTGGAGTTTCTTTTTTGTTTTTTCTGTCCACCCTGGCCATCGGACCTTACTTATTCTATATTAATGAATGTTGACTTATTTCTATTTTTTATTGTGTCTTCTATTTTTCTATTTCTTCATTTTGTAAAGCACTTTGAGCTACATTTTTTTTTGTATGAAAATGTGCTATATAAATAAATGTTGTTGTTGTTGTTGTTGACCATCAAAGATCTGTTTTGTAGAAGGAGGAAGAGAGAAGGCATTAAGCAACAGTGCCACCTTCTGGTTTGGAGTGGAACAACTATTACAGTATATGATCCCTGAGGTTGTTTCCCAAACGCACCTGTGTATTTCAAAAACATGTCTTTTTGGTTTCTCATGCACTTAACTAACTAGAGCTGCAGGGCTGGTCTGTGATAGAGGGTGTTAATGATGGTTACTTAGCCAAACTCCTTTTCCTAAATGAAAGATAGAAAGCAACATTCTCTGCTCATAAAATGTTTCAAACAAAGAAACTTTCAGCTTTCATTTGAAAGATTCACTGCTATTAAAGCTTTGGCAAATGATTAGGAGGCTTTTGCTTTCCCACACATAAGTGTCTTTTTGTTATGAAAGTGGCTGTTCTTTGCTGGTCAGAAGTTCAAGATGGCATGTTTTTCATCTACAGATTACATATCTGTGTGTGGTGTAATTAGTCTATTTAAGATATCTGAATCCTAACATATAGCATTCTATACAGCTAATTGTATATTACTGATGGCAGAGAAAGAAGTCAGTGTTTAGCCAACAAAGCTCTAATGGGACCCCACTGATTACTACATTGTATATCACAAACTGATGGCAACCATAATTGGCTTAAATATTACTGTAGATTTTAAGAGAAAAACACTTTTGAACATGCAACTGCCAAAATCAAGAGGGGCAGTATAGTTACAAAAACCAATACTGAGTGTCATAAACTAGGATAAGTTCCTTACTACCTGAAATCCTTTCCCTAATAACTCAGTAATCAAAAGACCATCTTCTTTTGTTTTAGAATTACCCATACACTTGGGTATTATGATTACAGGGTTGGCTTCCTCAATGTTGGCAGTGTGATAATATCATGTGACTCAACTTCTGCTTGACACATTATAGCAATAGGACAATATCACCAATAACCATACAGTGGTAGCATCCCAGAAATACACACAATGTCTGGCTTATAATATAACCAAAATGAATAACGAAATGACATCACCCTCATAACTATTAAAAAATCTACATTTGCAAAAACAGATCAAAATTTAATCAAGTGACTTGTAATATGGATGAAAATCATATCTGAGAATTCATATCAGAGAATTAATAGTCTTAATAGAGCCACTACAGACATATTAGAAAAAAAGTATTTGTAAGCAAAAATTCATCCAATGACCACCTGCCCAATTACATATATGCTTAAAAATATGTGCATCTCCATACTGCCGGTGATTTTAAAACTTTCAGTCAGTAATGGTCTGTGTTCTTTCCCATGCATACTTACTCAAATATATTGACATTCAAATACCACAATAACAGAGGAGAGCAATTGAGCAAATAAAAAATAATGTCAAAACAAAACACTGAAGAGGTTTGTCATAATCTAGCATTAAATTCCTAGCATTGCTTGGGCTTATAATAAGAAATGTAGACTATATTGATTTCTTGAAATTTAAATGTCAAACTATGATATTATGATTCATTCATATTATCTAATTCACATAAATTAAAAATTGTGTAATTTATCACATTTTTTCATATTTGCTTATTACCGCTATCTTTTATGTCAACATGGATATTAATCCAAAGCTTTTTGTGGTTTTACTGTTAGGTTAAAAAATTATACATTTCTGGGTGTGCTTTCTCCAGAGTAATCAACAAACATACTGTATAGTTGTCTGTATGAGCAACGCTGATCTTCCCATTTTATTCCTGGAACTTCATTTGTCTGCCCTTGAGCCTTATTTATAGTCATAGCAAATGTAGTTGGGTATTAGAGGATTACTTGGAATAACCTCATCTCCTCTGTCATAACCTATTCATATTGTTACTTCTGTAATGTTTGCCTTTGGGATCTTCACACATACTCTGGATCCATTACACACTTTAGGTGGGCCAAGATTATACAATAAAATGATTGAAAATGATGACGTATAGCAGAGTGGAGAAGGGCTTTGGAAGTTAGAGGGTTGAAGATAAATACAGTGTTTCCCCAAAAATAAGATCTACTCCGAAAATAAGCCCTAGCTTGATTTTCAGGCTGCTCTGTAATATAAGCCCTACCCCAAAAATAAGTCCTAGTCAAGATCATCAGCTGAAAAGTAAGGCGTGACGCGTGTGCCGGAAACATCCACTAAATTCCAAGGACACCTTGCCACAATATCTCTGAAAAGGATGCTTAATGATTACATCCATCAATTCGGGGATGCGTCCATTCCAGCAGCATTAGCGTGAGACAGAAACAAAATCTCTGGACGGGACATCAGCTCATCGCAAGGTGAACACAAGCACACACATACACTGGCATCATTGTAGCTTCACCAAATCCCCAAACCTTCATGTCTTTGGATGGAAAACTTAGCACACTGTGAAAACCAACCAGGAAAACATGCAAACTTCAGGTAGAGGTCACAAGGGACGTGACTCCCAGTGAGACAGCAGCGCTACTGCTCTGCCACCGTGCCACCCCATATGTGTAACTATTAGCAGTATTCATTATTTAAACAAAGTTAACAATTTATCTGTAAAATGTAACATACATAATGCATTTAATGCATTTCATCATGAAAGTTTTATCAAGTGTAAATCTAAGAATTCTAAATGTGCGAAGAGCTGGAATATTATAAATTTAATGTGTTCTGTGTGGCGATGCTACTTGCCACAGCTGTCAGGTCAGAAGACGTTAACGATGGTCTACTTTAATGACAAAGTAAACTACGGGATTAAAAAGTACATTTCGAGTTTAACGCTGAAATTTCCACTTTAATCACAAAATACGTTCAGATAGTATTTTAAAGGTGCAAAAAAAAAAAAGACGGCACAGAAGATGGTATGTGAGATTTTTAAAATGTATTGTGTCATTACTTTGGGGACTATGCAACGCTTCAATATCAAAGCACCATGAATGCATTTGTATGTCGGCATTTTGCTTCACCACATCGAACCATTCATCAAACATCGAAGCATGCACATCAATCCTGGAGGATCCTAAAAGCGTAGCAAGAAATTCAGGCTGAACTTCAGGGTTTGAATGTGGAGAGTTATGATGATATTCCAGAAGAAGATGACATGAATGTATTTGAAAAAATGTATATTGTTGTAAATAAATAAATATAAAATATCCCCTGAAAAGAAGCCCTAGTGCATCATTTGGAGCAAATATTATTATAAGACTCTGTCTTATTTTTGGGGGAAACACGATAGGAAGAAGAATGAATATATGAGTTTTAGTAATGATCAGGATTTAGACGTTAGCATGCAAGGAGAGTTATTGAAAAGAGTGGATTGATTTAAATATCTAGGATCAGTGGTAGCCAAAGAGGAAAACTAGATACATAGATAACCCATAGAGTGCAGTTTGGATGGAACAATTGGAAGAACGTTTTGGTAATATTGTATGAAGAATTAGGTCGGAAAGTTAAAGGTAAACATTTTAAGACAGTGGTAAGACCAGCAAAGATATATGGAGCTGAGACATGATCAGTAAAGGGAGCCCAGGAGAAGAAGTTAGATGTGGCAGAAATGAGAATGTTGAGATGGATGTGTAAACTTACAAAGTAGGACAGAAAAAAAAATGAAGCAATCAGTGGTAAAGCGAAATTGGGAGAGCTATCTAAGAAAATACAGGAAAGTAGGTTGACATATGATGATTATATGAGCAATGAGTGATGAGAAATGAAGCACAGGGGTAGAGAAAGTGATGCAAGGCCAAGATCTGAAGGAAAAGGGTTGGACTGTCAAGTAGGTGCAGGACTGAGCTATTTAGAGGATGTTGATCAAGCACATCCACCCACATAGAAGTCGGAAGAGATGAAGAGAAGTAAGAAGAAGCTGCATTCCAGTTTCAAAGAGCTGAGGAACTCACTTGGATAAAACACAGCCTACTGGCTATCAGTGTCAAAGGACTTCCATGTTGTAACATCTCCAGGTACCTAATTCTGTAGTTCAAGATTTACATAAATAACGCTCTCGTTTTTAGGTGCCAGAATCACTCGTTCACTAAGCCATTTATGATTTCTGAAGGTGTTACAAATATTCAGGTGAACTTTCTTTTGCAGTCTTGAACTGCCTGAACCACTGTGCAAAAATACATTAGCAATTATGTCAGATTGGTTGTATGACCCATAGAAAATTTGGCCTCTGAGATTGCAATACACATCATGTGTATTTGTAATGTGGATGAGCATTCCAACAACTTGGAAAAAACCTCATGTCCTAGCCATTTCAATCATATATTAGTAATAGTAGCCTTCCTAGTCGCTTATAAATATCCCTGATGCTCTATAAGAACACTTACAAATGTTCCAAAGACAGTCTGTCCTGCGCCTTCTTCAAGTATACTGTGCACCCAACATTGAGTGGAGCTCTGCCTTTGGATAATACAGGAGGTGAACTGCATTCCCCTTTCCTGGGTAGTCGTTTCATTGTCTGTTCCCTAGTCATGAGGCTAAAGAGGCGGAGCTTTGGTGTCTCTTTTGGATATCAGTATGCAGGACATCATCCCTCTAACTTCCTAAAAGCACCTTCATCACTTAGTATGATCAGAGGCATCAGATAAACTATTTTCTCAAGACTGCCCTGTTCATAAGGGTGAGGAGCAAATTTTGACTATACAGTAGACCCCCGCGAAGACCTGATACAGGGTTTGTGGCCTCAATCGTTCACGGATTTTTCCTTAGAACCTAACTAATAATTGTTAGCGGAAACCGCAAATATCGTGGCAATACTGCAAAAATAGAGAGAGCAGGAAGCAACCATAGAGGAAAACGTGGCTTGGGATGGTGAAAGTAGCCAATAGAATTTGAAACTATAACTTCCAGCAGTCCCAGCAGTGGCTCTGATTGGTCTTCTGCTGAGGGTGCAAAGCAAATTTCACAATCCACATCTTCACAAGTTGCTCATCTACTTTGCTAGTGACTGACAGGTGTCACATTTTTACTAGTTAGGCTGCCACAAATAAATGTTGCAGTTCACCAAGCCCCTAAATGCCCCAAAGAAGGGGATCAGCCATTGCAGTTTATAACTGTTTGTCCATTCATATGGTTAACTCAGTGAGTATATATAATACATACTTTTGGCAAGATACAGTAGCAAGGCAGGCACCAAACCTGGATAGAATGCCAGTCATTGACGAGGCACACACCTTAGCTCATACCAGGCCAGTTGATGTCAATCAATCTAACCAGTCTATCTTTGGTATTTGAGACCAACAAAGACACAGAAGAACGTGCAAACTCTTCACAGACAGCTGTCAGAGAAAAGAACTCTGACCTTTGCAACTGTCAGGTAGCCATGCCAATCCAACCTTTTTTTTTAATTATTACAAATATGGTCTCTATTTAGTTACTTTTATAAATAGCATGCATAGTTGCAAAATTTCACAATGTGTTATTAACTGCTTTTTAAATTATAACACAAAACACTCAAATTTTCATCACACCCTCTTAACACAGTTGGGGTCTGTCTTGACCAAAAAACAGCCCTCACATACACATCCACCCTTGCACTTACAGGGCAAGTTTAGAGTTTCCAATTAACCTAAACTACACATTTTATCCAGAAAAAAACACAATTTTATTTTTAATGGTCAGCTCTGCAATACATTTTATATTTTGAAAACCAATAAAATATGTTACATTAATATAATTTTTACAATTTATAATTAAGATCTTGCTTTTTTTATCAAGGTTCAAAGGAGACCTGAAAAAGGCCAAAGCAGAAGGCATTATTCACTGAATCTACACAATTACTATAAGCCCTTACAATAGTCCTTTCAAGGTTGTCTCAACTGCTGATACTGCAGATAAGATGAAAGTCAAAATAATAGGGCAGACACCCAGTAGAGTTCAGAGGCTGAAAGCTCAGCATATGCACAAAAAGACAAAAAAAGAAGTATTGCAATTTTAATCTAAAAGAATTTACACTAGCATGTTTGAAGATACAGAGGCCATGCAGTATGCTTACAAAATAATTGGTATAAGGCTGTTTCTATCTTTGAACATAATGACATTCTGTTTTATGGTCATCCAATTTGATTTATTTTTTTAGAATAATTACAATTAAACTGCATGTTTATTTTATTAAAAATCAAAAGTTGTACAAGTAACAATGTAAAGGTTAAAGAGTTAAAAAGGTTCAGTAGTTTGGTTTTTATTTGCAAAAAGTTTTTTTAAGCAAGCACTAGAGATTTTGAAGAAGTATAGGAAATTGTTGTTTAAATCTAATTTAGTGTAAAGATAAACCATTAGACAAGGACTTTAAAGGTTTTCCCTAAAAATAGTACTTGCAAAACATCTGGTGCCTGTTCCAGAAATACTTTAGTCTTTGCAATTTTGAATGCACCTGAATAGCCACAAGATACATAACCTAAATGTACTATATTTTAAATATATGACTTATGGAAACAATCAATCCAGTAAGATAACCAGATAAGCTTTGGGGACACACACACATGTTAGACAGTTCAACATTTAAGTGATAAATGAAGCAGGAAAGTATCACTCAAATTAAAGTGGCTAAAAAGAATTCATTTAAAATAGTTTAAAGAAATTTTAAATATGTTATTGATATGAAACAATATGCTGATTTAATGTCTTTTGTTCCATAAAGATATTTCAGGGCAGAACCAACAATGAAGGGATACCACTGAAGATTGCAGTTACAGTTAAATTATTGTAACTCCGCCTAGTGTTCCCTCTGAGATGAGTGTACAGTATGTGTAGGTTCATACAATATTTCCCAGTAGCACAAGAAGAAACATGTGAAGAATTTCACTCTTTCCACTTCCTTACCAAAAGTTTACAACTGAGGGACAATGACATTCCTCCTGGAAATCAATTTTTAAAACCTGGCTCTATGGAAAGCCCATTGGCAAATCCTTTAAAATCTGATATTAAAGTGATCCAGTTAGTTTGTCATAAGCCCACCACTTATGAACGTTATTCATGCACAGTTTGGCTGTTATTAGCTTTGAAACAGGGCTGGAAAATTAGACAAAAATTAAGATTCAAGAACTTATATTTAAAATAAATATATACACTATTGAAACATATTCCAATATACGTTAAATATTCTCAGTGCTACATATACATTGCATTGTATGTATTGCTTTTCAAATTTTTTTTTATCATTACTGTTTAATATTTTTACGTTTGTGTTCACAGTTCATCTACAAAGCATGAAGTGCTTATGATCTGCTTATAATGAAAGATTTGGAGTGTAGAATGCCAGTTCATAGTCTGAGAAGGGTAGATCCAATTACGTGTTTCCTACAGGAAGGAGCAAGCAGTCGAGAAATAACAGAAGGTACTAAACTAGACTCGGTCTTCCTCCCCTACTTTACACTTTCAGCAAAAATGCTGCAAGAGTGACCTTAATGTCTATTTTTCATTATACCTTATTGTTTTTGGCATTGTGTCACCTAAAACTAATAGTGCGCACAAAACTGTGTGTTTGTATGAGGTACCTAAAAGGAACATTGCTAATATTGAAAAGGCTCTTTAAATTGCAATTTTAAAGTCACTGAGGTAATAAAAGGAAAATCAAAAATATAGCAGTGATTTTCCATTGTCTTTAAGTTTTGGCTTGCTGCAATGGATGATTAGCAGTTCTAGCATAAAGTAGTAATAAGGGATATCAGGTTTCAAAGCTCACTGGAAAGGGATCAGGACATGAACAATACTTTTAGAGTGCTACTTAAGTACTTAAAAGATGCGTTCTCAGCACAATGTTAGATCCAAGTGCAGGAGGACAGAAACATCTGTTCCAAAATGTGCTGTGAAGGAGTCTGTTTAAGAAACAGAAGACTGCCCATTTTACTTATGACAATTCAAGTTAACCATTAAAAAATACAATAGGAACTGGTAAAATTGTTCCTGGTAGTGATGTACAGAAAGTGTTCTTAAAAAAACTTTATTTATTCCAAAGTTGGTGAGGAGTAGCTGATGCTGAATTTAGTGAAGCACATTTGCATTATATTAAATTGATTGCATTCAGTCTGACTAACTTCAAAGTAACTTTGGTGTGTGAAACAGAATGAAGCAAAGCTCAAATATTTCAAAGAATAACACAGATTTCAAGAAGAAAGTACTAATGTCTGATTTAAGCTCAAGCAGTTAGAAGAGACAGAAACCCCAGAGATAGTACTTTAAAAAGGATTATCTCAGCTATCAAGTTGACAAAGTTTGGAAGAATTAAAATATTCTGAAAAATGATGCTGTTTTTATTTGTAAAGGTATATAAAGTGTAACAGGAACTTTCTGTAAGCACAAATACACCCTGGCATGTAAAGTGTGTTAACTCTTTGAGGGCTGAATATTTTTTCCAAAAAACTTTTGAAAAGCACACAATGCACTGGTTTCACACATAAATCAAGACTGCTGTTGGCACCTGTTCGGCATACCTGGCAGCAGTGGATGTGCAGGGGCAGCTCGATGGCCAGCAGGAATGCATGGCAGGCCGGCTACCTCTTTGTCTTCGCACAGTAGGTGGGCGACGGTGGCAATCACAGTGTGATGCAATATGGTTTGTACCTCTTGTCATCATACGTGGTGGTCCTCCTAGGCGAACGCTGCTGTAGGCGTACCAGCTACAGAAACATGTTCAGCACCACAATCAGCTGGGGACCGATAGGCCGATGCTGGTACCTCACTTTCGTTTTCGATTTACATCCCTAGATTACAAGCATCAAACTCAGAGTCCGATAAGTCAGAGTCCAATTCAGCAATAATACGTAAAATGTCCATGGAGTATTTTGCTTTGCACATTTGCTTTAGTCTTGCCAGATGTCGATGCCATTTTAGAGGCTGTTTGCTATTCACTACTCATGCACGCCCAGGGAATCGAAGTCAAATCAACAAAGCTATATAACTTTCCTTCAACCAAAGAGAGTCGAACTAAAACATAAAGGCAAGTTTTGTCGCAGTTTACAGCCCATTATTGTCTTAAACCCCTGAATTTCGACAAAAGTCAACATCAGCCCTGAAAGAGTTAAATGACGTGATTGTGATCAGGAGCTTCACTCAGTCTTCTTTGATGCTAAGATACAAGTTTTTTTTTTGTGGTAAGCCTAAATATTTTCTTATCCTTTGTCTCTGTCTCTAGCATTTTTTTGTAGGATGCTATATGCTTTTAGTTAGTGGTGTACTGTTATCTTTCATTTTTTGTCAATTTTCTTGTATTAGTTTTCCCTTTTTTGCGAACAAACTTTTGGACTAGGCAAATTTGATTATGAACAAATAGAAAACATTATTAGACAAAAGAAGATGGTTTGGGAGGTGAGGAACATTGCAAAAGTTAGACCTCTTATAAAACTGCAATATACTGAGAAATTACAGCAGCAAGGGTCCTAACAAGAAAAAGGAAATCTGAGTACATCTCACCAGTTTTAACATCGTTACATTGCTTACATTGGTTGTCCTTTAGAAATGACTTCAAAATTCTACTAATGGTGTATTGTATAAAGCCATAAATAATCTTGCTCCTTCTTATATCTTGGAATGCTTGTCCCTCTACAATCCAAGTCATAACCTTAGATCTTAATGGTCTGCTTATAATTCCAAGAGCCAGTCTTAAAAGAAGTCTTGAGGCGGCCTTTTGTTATTACACACCAGAAATCTGGAATACATTACCAATTAAGATATACCAGGCTAATAATGTGGAACATTTTAAGAAATTCCTAAAATCTCACTTTTTAAATTTTGATTTATTGTACTTTCAATTTAGTTTTATACTTAACACCCTTGATTTGCACAAAGTTATCATTCTCTAAAGTGAATCTGCAATTGTTATTAATCTTTACTTTTCTCATTTTTCTTTTCTGGCACTTCTGTGGAGGTTTCTTCGTCACCACCACCTGATCACCTCTGCAGCCACCTGTGATGTTTGACAATGTTTCACAATGAAGCCTAAAAAGAAACAATAAAGAATTACTTCAGAACATTTATATTAGGCAGAATGCCCAGTGGGGGATGGGTGATCATTTGTTAATGAATTTATCATTCCCATTTATGTTCCCAGTTATACAGTATATATGAATACACTGTTATACTGTGCAAAAGTCTAAATATCCAGTTTTTTTGGGTTTTTTTTTAACTCAAGATTCAAACTTGACAACTGCATTTGCTGGGTTTGTCATATTGCACAACTACTAACTGCAGGACATGACAAATTATACAGCTCGGTGATAACTTTCCAGCATAGCTGCACATTTCCACAGTATCATCAGCTCACCCCTTTTACTGATGTGCTGCCTGACACAAGCAGGGAGTAGATCTCCCAGATTTCTTGTTTGCATGGTGTTAACCATCCACATTCCTTATTCCTTGGATTGGACTTTCATGCATTGTTCTTCCAGGTGATCATTCATTGGTTCTCAGCTCTCACACACACATCCCGCCCCATGAATTAAGACACAAATCCAACATGTTTGTTGCGGTAAGTCGCAGATTGGTTGGACTGAGTCGCTGAGTATGTCAGGCAAAATGAAGGGTGTGATGAGTGTGGACCATGACTGCCTCTAACTTGCTTATTATGTAAATGACTATGCAAATTAAGCCTGTGACTTAAAATCACTGGAAGAGTCATGCAGTGTGACAAGGCCTTTAGATGTTAGTTTTTTTTCTCATCTGCATTAATATGTCAGTAGAAAAGAGCAAATTTAAGATATCTAAACATTCATTTCCCAAAATTTTTTCAGAAGAAATATTTGTGTTTTGTTAAAAAAAAAAAAAAGAAAAAGAAAAAAAAAAAAGTAAAATATTAATTAATAGACTACTTTTCAGATAAAGCTTGATAATTTTAAAACTATGGCCGAATGCATGATTGAACATAGATAACAAACAATCAGGTGTTAAGAATCAGTGGTATAATGATTTGATTGAATCAAACTGATTAACTAAAAACAGTATAGGAGGAATCAAACTGAACAAAGGAGAAGCAAACCTAAAGGTTTATGTTACAGTTTAACCTTTAAATCATTACTTCTTACACCATGATGAGTGAGCACAGCAACAAGTGGTGGTCATCAAGCATCATCAAGGTCTCTCTCAGTTTCCAAGTTTCAAGATATGATATCCAAGCTCTTCTGGACAAGCAGAAGGAAACAGGCAAGGCTGAGGTCCAGAAAGACAGGTTGAGTGCATTAAATGAGTAATTAATCAAACTGATGACCCTTAGAAATTTGAAGAAGTCCAGCACTGTTATCAGCTCTGGACACAGAAATCACTGGAACCCAAGTACACCCCTCTACAGTCCATAAAATTCTTTTTAGAAGCTGCTGCCAAAATGCTATTCATTCATAGTGGAAATAAAGCCAAGAGACTCACTGACAAGGTCAAAGATCACGCAAGGCTTATAGCCAAAAAGTCAAATTGTACTTTCACTGTAACCAATATGTAACTTAAAAATTTTGTCAAAAGTCATAGGAAGAATCTCGAGAAACCAGAGGGAATATATGTCTTGTATGAAATATCCACAACGATGAATAAAATAAAGTATCAGGGTTAACCTCTTAAGCTGATGTGTTACTGACATCAGACGCTGTGACTCACATGACTCTGCACCACCAACTGTGACAGGCATCATGACAACAGGCATTGCCCATATACAAAAAGAAAATGGTAATGCAAGTGGTAGAAAATACTTTGCATAACATAAATGAATGCTACAAATACAAGTCAGATATTTGAAATCTCCAAGTTCAAGAAAACCCCTTAATTAGATATAAAGTTGTTATGATGAACTTTAATTGAGAACTAAGAAAAATGAAGAACAATTGTTAATAATGTTGAGTCACTCCTCATTGTTATAAAAATACCGTCAACATTCTCAGGTTAAATTGCTCATTGTACAATATGTCTTAGAGCCATTAAATGCTCACTTCTAGACAATTTATTACAAAAAAAAAAGTAAAATAGGTTCGTTATCTGTCCCAACACACTGGATAAAAAAAAAACCAATGAGTTGGCAAATGATTTCAACATTCTATATATTTATGAATCCATAAGAGATTTGCACAAATAGTCAAACATTAATGTCTCAGGTGCAGTAAACTGGATCATGACATCGTTAACGTTATTCATTCCAGCTGTTACATCAAAACAAATGTAAAAAGTTTAATTTATGTGTGGCATAATTAATACATTTACGACATTAGCTATTCTTTATATTTAAGTAGATACTTGCTGTATGTAAAAGCTCTTTACAGAAATGCTGTTTATTTTACCTCCTGTGGAGTATTTTTGGTGTTGAGAGATAAGTGTATATTGCAGGTAATGTCAAAGAAGTTTGAGAGTTAGAGACAGCAGCTGTAAGCTTTGGTTTGTGTACTGAAGCCTACTGCGCAACAGCTGGGATGTGGGCTGCCGAGAGCAACTTGCAACATCTGTTCACTTGATGTTTCCTGATTAACCAGAAGAGTTTTTGTTTTTGTTGGTCATAACAAGCCTCACTTTTAAAGATCTTGGCTGTCTAATCAACTTTTTATTTTTATATATAAAAAACAGATAAATGTCTGTGGCTCTGAAAAATTAAACACATGCATTTATATGCTATACAGGTTGCTGAGGAATTTTGGAACAAAAATAAATTACATGCCATTGAAGGTGGCTAACTTCAGAAAATGCTGTTTAAAGAAATGGTGCAGCTTATGGTGCGCATTGGTAGTGTCAGTTTATTCACAAAATACTGAAATGTGAAAGTGGGATATAGAAAAGGCAGCACATTGTTAGTGCCTTGATTTTCCTCTGTGGCTTCTCAGTTCTAAACTGAAAACAAGTTATGTCTACATCGCAATAATATTTGTTAAATAAATATGCGTCCAGATTTATATTTTTGGCAGCAGAGTTTATATGGGTACAGGATGACAGCAATAGCTCTAAAGGTTAATGATTAACTGTTTGGAAAACCAGCTTAATACATTATTGTTCTGCATGTACACACCATGAAAGAAAATTCTAATATTTTTACAACTAATTTTGTATTTTACCAACTCATTCAATAAGGCTGAATTTTCCCACAGTGAAATGTCGGCAAACTGCTAACTTCAGCTCTTTTCTCTGTACCTAATTTAAACCATATTTGATAAGTGCATTGTGGAAATATTACCGCTGGCAAATCCTTGAGTCTTAAATCAAACATGAATATTTTTATGTTAAATGTAAGGAAGGAGTGATAACGTGGTTAGCACTGATGCCTCACAAATCCAGCAAGCTAAAATCAAATCCCGCACCCATTCGTTGTTTATGTGGAGTCTGCACATTCTCCCTGTGACTGTATAAGTTTGTTTTTTTTCCAAAAAATAAGGAGATTAAAGATTTAACGTGTGGCTCATATCTTGGAGGAGAGAGGGAAATAGGTTTAAGGGACATTAAGGCTTTTGTTAGCACAATTGGGGCCTGTTCTACCGAGAGAAGTTACATTGCATGCAGAGGGACATCAATGAATGGGATTTTTACAGTATATGAGTAGGTTAGGCAAAGAAATGGAAGGACAGGTTTCTGGCAGGTCAGGTTTACACCATCACATGAAGGGATGAATTATAGTGTAAAAACATTTTACACAAGCTAAAACCAATACATTTCTAGCCTAGAGTTAAAAAGCCAAGGTAAAAAAAGTTAACCACTGCTTGCTTTAATGCAGAGAGTATAAAAACATAAAACAAGTGAGTTGGAGTTGTATGTAGCTGACCATTATTATAATATCATAGCAATTACAGAATCATGGGTAAATATGGAGATGGCAATGAATGTAACGTAGATGGAGACAATTTTTGGCAAAGATAGGCAAAAGCAAAAAGGGGGATGGGTGTCATTTATGTGAAACTGAATATACAGTAAATGAATGTCTTCTCCAGTTGGATGATGAGCTATGTCTTGGTGGGGATCTCTGGACTCCACTTCAAAACATTAGGGATATACTGTATGCCTGATAATGGGCTTGGTATGTTATACAGCCAATGCTATCAAGGTAAATTTCAGCTCTTTCCAGTGCTGAAAAATTTTATAAAAGTAAGGATTATATATGTAAAACACCTGTTTATAGTTTAAATTTTATTCAGCTCAGTTCAGTTGACATTTATATACTGTAGCACTTTCTATTGAAGAGATGGTAAAAGCCATTATAAAGAGCTACAAATTCAAAATGCATAAATATGTCAAATTTAAATACATTTGAATGCACATGTAAACATCTAATATATATAGTCTATGTTGTAATTTAATCTCTTACAAAGTTTTTTTTTTTTAACTTGGATCAGTGCAATTCGAGTGTGGGGGCAGTAGTTTAATTTCCAGCAGGGGTTTGTATTTTGAAGCCACTAAGTAATATGGAATCCTTTAATAGTCCATAGTTGGGCCAGTCGGTGTATTTATTTGTATCTAAAAATAAATAAAAATTCTGTCCATGGCTTGTTTTTAATTTGTACCTGTTCCTGGTGGATTTTGAAACACTGAAAGACCAATGAATTCACAGATTATTATGGACCTCAGAAATACAAGCAGTGTGGCCGCAAACAGCTACAACAGCAGGCTCAGACAGAAAACAAGAACTGCGGTAGACTTAAGTTACAGTGGTTCTTGCATATATTCACATTTATCACTTTTATTCAGTGTGTCGTCTAGTCAAATGTGATTTATTCTTCTTAATAGCAAGCTAAATCCTTTCCTAAGTAAACCACAGGGCCAAAGAAGTCAATTTTTTCACAATTTACCTCGTAAAGCTTTAGCTTTCCAGAGTTCTTTAGCCATCTGGTCTTAAGCATACTAATCATTATACAGTATATACTTCATTAGCATGTTATGTTTGTTTTCCAATGCTTCTGTATTAACTTTGTACCTTAGAAAATTGTTGTAATCTAGAAAGTCATATAGCTTTGTGCTGTCTTTTACCATGCTGTACAAACAAGTTCAAGTTCAAATTCACTTTATTTTTCTTATCGACTGCATGTCGATGGCTATTCCTTTTGTAATAGTGTATAAATTGTGTTTTTGGTAAATATTTGATGTTGAATTAATAAAATTAGCAGCTCTTCTAGGATTTCAAACAATAAAAAAGACTTTAACAGCATAATACGTTTCTCCTGGCTTATCTTCCTATACAGTATTTCTCTGTTAAGCCAATATATTCTATAATATTTACAATTTAACAATATAGCAAAATGCTGAAATGGCTTATACATATTAAACACCTTCTCTGTGGTATGCAATTTGTTTGAGTGTTAAGTAAACACAGCAATTTTGACTTTGAAGGGAAACTGCAGTTGTTAAAATGACTGAGAGAAATGGCACTGCAGCAGGTGTCCCAGCAAATGATAAGTATCTTAATGACTCCCGGGTGCAGTTTTTATTTACAGAAAAACAAAACAAAGTTCATATGATGAGCCTGCCTACACTTGCACAGATGTAACAATCTATTCACTGAAAAGTAACTCTCTTCACTTTTGCTTCTTACAATATATTTTATAAATATCATCATCATCTGTTTTTTGATTTTCCTTATTCTAGGTTGGATTTTTTTCAGTGGCAATTTCATGTCAGACATACCAACTTTACTATGAACAAATTAGTATGCTTTAAAGGTTTTATACCAGTTATGATTTGCCTTTTGTCTCTTTTTGTTGGTGCTAAGGGGTACATGCCAGTCAGAATCAAAACTGATCCTGTAAAACTAGTATGTATGACAAACTGACACTTTTCTGCTATCTTTAGGCTTATACTATACATGCACATCTCTAAAGAACATCATTCCACTTTATTTACAGCAGGTATTTATTTCTTTTTTTAATTCAAAAGCCTAATAGATAACACGTGCATTTTTTTTTTCTTCCACAGACAGATATGAGGCAGCATACAGTAAGAGAAGGACCAAGAGATGAAACATAGGCCTGGGACAAGAGCCAAAATTCATTAGCTAAAAACGGGTCGCCAATGCCAAAATACTGAAAGAATTCTTGGTCAAAAATTCAAGTTCAAGAGACGATACAACAGAATATTAAACACAAATTAAGTTACCTAAAGTATTTTGGGTTGAATCCGCAATCTCGGATAGCCAGGAAGTTCTCATTTGCAGGGTTGTCTTAACAGCATCATAGACCCCCGGGCAAAGTAGAGCACTGGGGCCAATATTTTGATAGACAGCAAAACAAAAACATACATAGGCATCAGAAAAAAATGTGGGCCCCTATGCTCATGGGGCTGCCGGGCAACTGCCCAGCATGCCCATGCGTTAAGACAGCCCTGCTTATTAGTGACCTTCATACTGTCATGTTTGTGATGTCATGCACTGCACACTCCTAACTACCACCACAGAGCAACAATGTGACAACAGTACACAGAAATTTGACAAAGGAAGTGCCAAAGAAATACAAGAAAAATGATTAATTTCAAACAGGGCACTTTTAAGATAGGAATAAACAATACAATTCTGTTCTCCAATGTTCACAACCCCAATATATCCAAATAAGGTCCATGAAACACCAAAAATGAAGATTAATAGTTAATCTGTTATAATAGAGCCCTCTTACTAAGGCACAGTTGGCAAAGCCACCTTCTGACTAACCTTATAATCAGGGGCTAACTTAAGTTTATAGTGTACAAACTGATTCACAGTGGTTCCCACCATCTTTATATTCTCCCCAACTAGCCACCACAGTGTCTGAAATCTGGTGAGATACAACGTCACTACAAGAAAAAATGAACCATCAAAGGCATATTAAACAGATACTGAGTTCAAAAAAAGGCATCTGTAGAGGCAAATGAAACAAAATTATACAGTCGAACACCGTTATTGGCAAAAATATGTTTCCAGCTGAAAAAGTTCCTCCAAGTCCTTATTAACCTTTTCTGTCTGCCCATAATATTCTGGATGATAACCAGATGGGAGAAAAATGACACAATCCATTCTATTGCAGAAAAGCTGGCAGAATCTATACATAAATTGTGGACCATGGCTTGATATTATTGAAGAAGGATGCACAAGGAAGTATTTAATCAGTGTCTCAAAACCTTTATGACAGTATCACACTCCTGTATGTCAACAACGACAATAAACTGCAAAGCAATACCTGATTGTATAAATATGTATGCTGAGGTAAGCAATAGCTTTTAATGTCAAAATTGTTTTCATGTAAGTGAAGTCTGCTTAATTCTTCTGGGTTGAATCCACAATCTTGGATAACCAGAAAGTTAACATAACCCCTGGCTACCCCTGTATAGGAACACTATAAGAACACTAATAAATAGAAATAGTGGCAGTCATAGGAGACAAAGATAGCATTTCAGAAATAATTTAAATATTTTTAATTTCAGGAAGGGTCATTTTGAAAATAAACAATGCAAGTGGCATTCTGCAATGTTCACAACCACCAAATTTCCCCTTTGTGTGGGATTTTGTAACTATGACAAACTAGAGTAAAGTACAGCCAGTGATAAAAGCATGATAATTATTTTGCTAAGTCACTGTGTTCTCAGATTGTCACTATCTGTATGTGACTGTGCCAACTGCTGTTCCAAAAAGTAATAACTCTTTGTATTAGCTATATGTAGACATGCTTCCTTCTAGTGGGTACAGATGAATTTGAATAAATTAAGGAGTTGAGCTGAGATTGTCTTCACTTTTTCATCAAGCATATAGAGTACTAACTGAGGTGATCATG
>JANRMT010028174.1:114322137-114343475 GCA_026402145.1 Polypterus bichir lapradei | reverse complement strand
CTTCACTTTTTCATCAAGCATATAGAGTACTAACTGAGGTGATCATGACTTAAAGCTATAGTTTTTGTAGGTGATAAGCTTTTACCAGGTGAACTGAATAACTTTTTTGCCAGATTTGAAACAAGTGATTTCAGCACCCAAAATACAGAAATAAAGGAGATGCTTTATAAAAACACCAGGAATTTTGCTGTGATGGGGTTCAGTTTAACTGAAGTGGAGTAAGGCTTGCGGAAGGCCAAAAAAACAGTGGGACCAGACGGCAAATCAGTTCAGCTCTTAAAGTCTTTCTTTAAGCAGCTCTCTCCAGTTTTTCATTTGCTTTTTAACTGGTCTCTGACCTGTGGTATTGTACCTAATCTGTGGAAACAATCAATCATTAACCCTGTATCTAAGGTTTCTAGGCCAAGCTGTTTAAATGACTATAGACCAGTGGCACTTACATCTATTCCAATGAAATGCTTTGAACATTTGGTGAAAAACATTTTAATGACAGAGACAAAGTCTTTTCAAGACAATAATCAATTTGCTTATTGTGCAAACAAAAGTATGGAAGATGCTCTACTTGTTATCCTACATCAAATCTACACCTTTCTTGATCAGCCTGGTTCATATGTCAGAGCACTATTTTTGGATTTTTCTTCATCATTCCATACTATACAGCCTCATATACTGATTGGGAAATTGAACAGTATGAATGTAAACCCATTTATTACACTATGGATTCAGAACTTTCTTTTAAACCGTTCACAGGCAAAGTTCAGGACACTTTTTCAATAGTCATTCATTCAAACACAGGAAATCCGCAGGATTGCGTCTTATCACTATTACTGTTTACTCTGTACAGAAGTGACTTGAGACAGAACAATGACCACTGCTCTATTATCAAGTATGCAGAAGACACAATGCTCTTAGGATGTATATCTGGGGAGGATGAAAGCCATTATCTAAATCAACTGGACTGGATGGTAAACTGGTGTAATAAAAACTCTCTCACTCTGAATGTAAAAAAGACCAAAGAAATGATATTTGATTTTAAGAGACAGAAATCTGTATGTTCACCTATTGTAGTTCTGGGAGAGGAGGTAGAAATATTGACTGAATATAAATACTTAGGAACTTACCTAGATAACAATCTTAACTGGAATACAAATACAAAAAAAATATTCTCTAAATGCAACCAGCGCTTATTTCTCCTCCGTAAAATCAAACTATTAAAAGTAGACAAGGACCTCATGTTGTCCTTCTATCGCAGTATGATCCAGTCTGTAATCACTTTCAGTTTCATTGCCTGGTTTAATAGTCTGACAAACTAAAACTCAAAAAAGCTCTAGCAGATTAGGAAGTATGCAGCTAAAGTTATTGGGGCTGATGTAGACGATTTGACTAGTGTATGGCAGAGGGCAATGTTAAAGAAACTGGAAATCATCTCAACTGATGACATTCATCCATTACATGTAGAACTAAAGTTCAGTAAATCAGGAAGGATAGTCGCTTTGAAAACCCACACAAATCGCTCCACAAACTCCTTTCTTCCTAGTGCCATACAACTTTTCAATAAGAAATATCGCAGATAATGATTAAGGTTTTGATATATATCCTGTAACCTTTTTTTTTTGTTGTAAATTTGTATTATCTAACTGCTTTACCTTAACCTTTCTTGTTTCTATTTGTCTGTTTTACCTCATTCTGTCTGTTATTAGATGCAACTGAGAAGGCAAATTTCATGTTTTCTTGTGTAAACATGACTAAATAAAGAAACCTTAAACCTTATTGCAGATGATATACAAACAATCTTAGTACATTGTTTTGGACATTGGCTGAGGTAGAACAATAACGATAAGTTGTAAGTTGCTACTGTTTTTGAAGCTCACTTGCATTGTTTTCACAAAAAATGACAGGCCTGACGACGTATGAGTATGGCAATACATGAGTAAACTGTTGGTCTTCTTTGTGTTTATGCATCTGTCATCAAACTCATGTGCGTGATTCAATACATGCGATTGTGTGTATATGAAATTCAAAACATGCTCAAGCATTTCAGTATGGCTGTATTCAGATCATCCTAAAAGGTGCCTCACTTATGGCCAAGTAACACATTGCATCAGTCTTTCCATTTTCACAAATTAATACTAATATTTATTCTTACATTTGCATTCATTGTCGGTCTGCAATGTCTGAAAACTTCACAAATGAGCCGCCATCCTCCTTGGCTCTCTTCAATCATGACCCGACTGCTCCATTCACTATGTCTCACTTCCCCATGTAGAATTCTGGCTGGCTGTGTACTTCATTTCTAATGATATATAAAAACATTGCAATGGCAGTTTAAAGTTGTTTTTTTTCCTTTACTGAAATAACTGGAGTGCCAACAGTTTTTGGGTGTGACATTTTCTCATTTAATTTTTTGCAGTTGTTTGCTGAAGACAGTCAACAGTGTGCTTCTGGGAAGCAACTTTCAGTAAAGTCAATACCAGTATGTAAATGTGATCAGTTGGAGTTGGAGTCAGAGAGGAGAGAGCAATTCAAATGTTCAATATGTATTGCTTGTTATAATAGAAGAGGGGCTTTTGTGTGAAAAACTAAAATATCATCACATTTTTTGAATAGAATTTCATACTTGCAGCAAATAGGCATTTTAGCTGTGGAAAATTAGGAGAAGTCAAGGAAGGACAGGAGTGTGATGTACATACTAATGAATTAATTTAAGATAAAAAAATGCCAATTGGCATGGGCTGAGGTGCTTCTAGTGTTAACCCACCAACATCCCAGGTGGTTTAAAGTGATGGTGACAGTACAATTACAAGTAACTATGCTGCCCCATAAAGTACTGTCACATTGATTATATTTAGGCCCTTGAGCTAAACTAACCTAATCACAAAATAATTCGTTTGAAACGTGAAAACCACTTGTAGACCTGTGTTTTACTTAAAGCTGCCTCTTTAAAGCACTTTCAAGCATCACTACAGTTTCAGCAGCTGTTTTCCCTAAGAGAAAACAAAATTTTACGCAGATTCGCTGTTCTTTGTGATGGGTGATCATAAAGAACAGCGAGTCTGCGTTAAATTTTGTTTTCTCTTAGGGGAATTGTCACTTGATCTTGCTCCATGCGACTTTTTCTTGTTCCCGCATATAAAAAAAGAGTTCAAAGGAAAGCATTTTTGTACCATGGAGGAAGTCAAAGAAAAATCACTGCAGGCATTGGACAACGTTCCTTCTTCAGTGATTCCAAAAATGTTTCCACCAGTGGGAAAAACGTTGGGAGAAGTGCATTCATTCACATGGAGGGTACTTTGAAGGAGACTAAAGTTTCAGTAAGTTAATATATATATACACATACAGAGAGAGAGAGGAAGAAATGTGCATGGCGAGAAAGCAGATTAATTTGATTCTTCCGTCACTAACCTTGAGCTATGGTTAATGTATTAATTCCTGGGAATTATCATAATTGCCATTTTAGTTGGTAATTAGATACAGTATGCTGCAGCTGAAATCACTAATACTTTGTCTCATAAATCATAAAAATTAAATACATGCAGGCAGAAAAAAAAAATGTTTTTTGAATTACTAACATGTAGACATGATGCATCTAGAATCCTTCCACTTCATTTTCTTTCTCACCTTTTGGTGCTTATTTCCATGCACATTACAAAATGTATGTATTTAAATATATCTAGCTGCATGTGTGACAAAAAAGCAACCCAAAGACTACCTACCAGTTTTACTACATTGGTGAACTTGCAAAGGCATCAGCTAAGTGGGCCGAAACTGGAAGTATCTTGTCTGAGACGAAACATGTAGTCTTGAGTAGCTGTGGCAAGCTGTGGAACCTGTCACAGGCAAAATGTAGGGTAGATCGCTGTATGAATGTACAACATGTATGTACCACAAAGCTGAGTTTGTCTGCTTGGGTTGTAAGAGAAGTAACGTGCAAATGCCATCTTACCAAGTGCAAGTCATGCTTATATAAGCTTCTACATCTTCTGTAGAATTCACACTCCACACACACATGTCTTTCGTAGTGAGAACTGGGGTGCATGCAAGTGCAGAAAAAATTCAAAAGTGCATGCATGCACCATCTAGTGGCTGTGGTTGTGCATGAGCAGAGCAGACTGCTGCATACATGCGCACACAGGTTTTTTATTTATATACGTCTAATTATATAGTTAAATGAAATTGTAGACTTTTCCACAATGATTTCTTGCTTCCTTGGACATGAGTTGCTTTAACTAGTAGGCAAGTTAAAATGCTAACCTACCTTACTTTGTATGTAAAGGATAATAAACCCTGTGAAAACTTGTGCTTTGATTTAATGCTGATGGTTTGCACGCTTAGCTGAAGGGAGGTAATGGTATAAACAGTGACAGAATAGCAAAGGGATCCCATTTTTTCTTCATGCTAAGGTTTTTAACTTTCTTAAGGAACTTTTCTTTTACATTTTCATAATCTCCTGTTCCAAAAACGGACAGCATGGTGGTGCAATGGTAGTGCTGCTGCCTCGCAGTAAGGAGACCTGGGTCCGCTTCCCGGGTCCTCCCTGTGTGGAGTTTGCATGTTCTCCCCGTGTCTGCGTGGGTTTCCTCCAGGTGCTCCGGTTTCCTTCCACAGTCCAAAGACATGCAGGTTAGGTGCATTGGCGATCCTAAATTGTCCCTACTGTGTGCTTGTTATGTGGGTGTGCGTGTGTCCCCTGCGGTAGGATGGCACCCTGCCGGGGATTTGTTCCTGCCTTGTGCCCTGAGATTGGCTGCAGCAGACCCCCTTGACCCTGTGTTAGGATATAGCGGGTTGGATAATGACGGACTGACTGTTCCAATGAGGTAAAGAGTTTTTAATTACTGATTAGAAGATCCTGTGTCTCTTCTTCACTTTTTTGTAATTCCATATATTTTGTCGAGACAGCCTATTAGAATTAGAATTGCTTTTATATGCCTTTTTGTAGATAGTTTTATTTTTTTTTTATAAGCATTTATTCTGTATTATGAAGGGTGACCATAAAAAGTTTGTTCTTTATACAAAAGATACAAACTACAGAACATGCAAGCTTTCAGTAATGTTTTGTTACATTCAATAATAACGAATAGCCTTGAAAGGCAATAATTTAAAACTGTTTACATATTGCCACATTTATGAACAAATGCTTTTATTTACCACCTCCCAGCATGACACTGTACAAACGCAGGGATTCAGCATAATCACCTCCTCCTCTGTTTTACTGGCTTACATGTGTATCCCCTTTTTGTTATATAATATTAAAGTCAGTGAATACTTCATATTAAGTTGGAGAGAAAATATTTTCTTAAGCAGTGCCTCATACCCCATATATATGACTAACTGGTTAATTTTTCTAGAAAGCTACAGTGACAATTTTTGGACTTTAGTTCATCCTTTCACTCTCTGTACCCGCACTATTCTGCTGCTGGATTATGTGAATTTCCCCTTGGGATTAATAAAGTATCTATCTATCTATCTATCTATCTATCTATCTATCTATCTATCCATTAGGTCCAGAAAGCTGAAGCCTGGAAGTGCAGTAGCTGACATGAGTAAGCCCTGCAATGACATATCGCTTGTCATTTTAGCTGTTGCCTTACCTTTATTCCCAGGATAGGCTATAGCTCCTTGCAGGTTTAGCATAATTTATGAAATGCTACAAGTTATTACTGACCTAGGGTAGCTGTAATTTGCAAACCTGTAATGTTACATTCATTTCTGTAGAGATTAACAATGTCAGTCAGTCAGTCAGTCATTTTCTAAACCTCTTTTCCTTTACAGGGTCATGGGGGTTCTGGAGCCTACCCCATCCAGAATAAGGTGCAAGGCAGGAACAAACCCTGGACAGGGAGCCAGTTCATTACAGGGGGCATACACATATACACACAAATACACACCAACCACACTCTGGGGCCATTTTAGTTTCACCAATCCACCTAACTTTCATGTCTTTGGACTCTGGGAGGAAACCACAGCACTCAGAGCAATACCACACAGACACGGTGAGAACTCCACACAGGGAGGACCTGGGACGCACACCCTGCTATCCTTAATGCGAGCAGCAGTTCTACCACTGTGCCACAGTGCCGCTCAATTCACAATGTGATAAAATATCTTTTTTTCTACCTTAATGATCATTCTCTTGCTACACAGTGTGTTCTGTTTAACTTTTTAAATTGGAAAACATTTTAAATATGTTCAGGTTCATTTAAAAGTAGTCCTTTAAATCTTTCAGTGTTCCAGAAAGGTCCTTGTAAAGCTTTACATTCCACTAATTTGTACACTTAAAAATTTTCATTTACCACACTTGACAGCATTAGTTTTGAATGCAATCACAATTTTTTAGAAATGGTTAGTTTAATAAGGGTACATTTTCAAAAGTAAATAATATGCAACTATAAAAGTCAAAGCATATATGTTGGCTAGCACATTACAAGAACTTTTTTTTCAGTGACAAGCATAAGAAAAATTTCCCTAAATGTATTTCTTGTACTTATATCAGAGTAGAAACTAGTGCAGGGCAGCATGGTAGTGGTAAAGAGTATAGCGGCCTAACTTGTCCAAAAATTGTGATAAATTTCTGTGGCCTGATCACCTTCTGAAAGGAGCTTGTTTATTTTCCCTGGGGCTGTGAGGGTTTTCTACAGACTCCCTAGGTTCCATTCACATTCTAAAGATTATCCAAAAGTAAATGTTAGGTTATTTGATAAATCAGAATTATCCTAGGGTGAGTGAGTATTAGTGCACACTGCAATGGACTATTGCACAGTCTTGGGTTCATTCCCTCATTTGGGTTCATTCATTTGGGTTTCATTTGGGTTCATTACTGCATTGGTTTTATTCCTGAATTTAGTCCAGTGTTCGTGGGATAGGTTCCTAAAATTGAAATGTTGGAGGTTAAAGAAAATGAATGAATGGATACAAGAGGAATACACACAGAGGGTGTGTCTAAAACAGTTGGATCATTTGCAATAATTGAATGACATAAATTATTTTAATAAAATAAAATAATATCAGTCTTAATAACTAAATAATGAATTTTTTTGCATAACAGAGAAATAGAAGCCAACTTATAGTGGAAAACACTGAAATAGTCAGTATATGCACAGAGAACAACAGAAAAAAATTGTGGTTAAAACACACAAAATATCCACATGTAAGATAGCTTTAGACAGTCGTGAAATTCAACTAATATTCAAGTATTTAATAATTTTTTGCACCAATTTACAGTACATAACCTGCTTATAAATATATGATTCTTTAATAAATTTTATATATTTTATTTCAACTTATATTGCTTGCTTTCCCTTTTTATTTTACATTCTTCTGTCTTGTTTTCATTATATTGCTGTAGCAGTCTGTAAAAAAGCACTTTTTGGGCTCTGTCAGAAGAAATGCTGAGAAAGTTCTTAGTATGCAGAAATTTATAGCAAAAGCTCTCAGTTAATTTGTTTTATTGTACCAAAACAATGTTATCTCAAATTTATAAAATGTGTTAACACACCATGATACTTGAAAACCCCAAAATCTCTGGACTCTGGACACGGTAGGAACAGAAAAATCACTGAACTGATTAACATGAGGTGTTTGAATAGTCCCTCTGTAGCCTTCCACCATTCAAATTTCCGCAGGCTGCAAAAGTACCTGGAGAAGATAACAACCAGGGCTCTGAGAGAAAGAGAGTGATGGAGATTGTCCAAACTGCTATGCCAGCATTCATCTTGGTTTTCCACCAGAGCCTGTTGTTGATTATTTAATACAAGCTAAGTGAATAATAATTATTTTTCTTCTTATTTTACTCCTCTTCTGGCTTTGAGTCATTTCTTTAAGCAGAACAACCGATCCACTGTGCATTTTCCAGCATTCAACCTGGGATGGGGAATGAAGTAGTTGAGTCAAACAAAAGAGATACGGAGTGAGGTAACACATATCTGAGCATTGAGCTACAACAACTAAAATATAATAACAGACAAATTAGGGTTTTTGCTGCTTTCAGAAATACAGGACACTGTACGTTCTTTGGTGTGAATTGCCACACTCTTTCGCTTTGATGTATGTGTTTTGTCCTTGTGTGTATGCATTAGATTTTGCAGATATGGTATTTTATATTGGCAACAGTGTCAATTATTTTGAGGTAGCAGTGAGTGGTTATGAGAATTAGGTGTAATCAATGCAGTAAATTTATATTTTTTATTATTTTTTGTTTTAAAATGAATAAACTTTTGCTTGGTGTAAATGAGAATAAGCGTTTTCAGGAAATGAGTATTTTTTTAGTTTAGTCTAGTTTAGTTTAATCAACTTTATTGTCATCTCTGCTATAAACTGTACAGGTACATAGAGAGACGAGACGACGTGGCTCCAGGTTTTTCAGTGCAGACAAACATAGAACAGCATAATAGAGAATATAGAATAAATAGGCATATGAAATAGACAATAAATAAGTGACACATTTTAAACTAGAGAATGTGCTATATGCATTTAAACTAGACAGAGTTTTAAATAAAGTTAGAACTAGAAAAAGACGAAGAGGTAGAAATCAAGTCAGAATGCCGTATTCTTAAACAGTTGAGATTGACAGTATGTTACATTATGACAGAAACTGTACCCTGGTTATTTTCAAGTACCAAGTTCAACATGAGTGCAAATATGCAAAAACAGGTACAAAGTGACATTATGCATTGGATGCGCAGGAGGTAGAAGGTTATAATGTAACAGGTTTCTATATACAGGTACTATATAATACTATTTACAGGTTATTTATGTGTACAATGTTCACATAAACATGTGCAAGTATTTATACGGCAGCGTATAATCTTAGTCCAGTGGGTGTTAGCAGCAGTGTAGTCATACAGTAAATATTGATGAGAGTCTGCTTACGGATATCTCAGGGTCAGACTGGTATTGACTCCGGAATTGACTCTTTATTTCAGTGTGATGGTTTTAGAACACAGTCTGCTTTCTACCACCTTAATGTGGTGGTATGTATAAATGGGTTCAGGAAGATGGATGAATTAATTGATGGAGATTATTTAGTAATACGACTTTGTTCATTTCTCTTTTTATTATAATCACATTTTATGAATTGTGAACGCAAAAAATTACATATTTTTATTTTATAGTTAAAGGTTCAAAGTGAACAGTGCCAATTAAACACACTAAGTTCGCTAAGAATAGTTTATCAATGTGTTTTCTGTTTCTTTTAACAAGGATGGAAAATCATTTTGTATTTTGTTAATTGGAAAATGAAATGTGTTTTCCAGAAATATATTTCAAAAACTTACATGATGTTAGCTAGTGTTCCTACAATTTAAAACTCTCTTTATATATTTTTACATTCCCTTTGACCAAATGGTAAAATTTTAATCACAATCATGAAGAATGCTCCTTTAAAGATTTTATATTTAGCAATGCGGGGCTTTCCATTCACTGAGACTGTATATGGTAAGTGTGTTCTTCCTAAGTAGTTAGAGCAACAACAGTACTTTGGAACAGGTTTGCGGAAAAATCAAACTCTATTTATAAGGCACTTTAATAGTTTATTTTACAAATAAAGAATGTATAAAAAGTCAAAAATAAGACATATGAAAACTGCAATATAAAGACAAGCAGGATAATACATTTTACTTTAAGTAACCTATAAATTGGTATGTTAATTAATTAATATCAATGATTTTGCTGTATTTCTATAAGTATTTCTATACTGTGTAATTTAAACGTTTTGTTTGGTGATTAGTATCAAAGTATCATTATGCATATTGAGAGAGTAGTGGAGAGCATGAGTATTGTTTACTGAACCCAGATAATTCAAATATATTGTTGACATTGTGGACTGTGAAGTTGTTAAGTTCTTTTCTTATATGTAGTATTACGGTACTGCATTACTATTAGGTAATGTACAGCTGGGGTTCCAAGTGAGCAGACTTTTTGGTTGTTGCATAACTGTGTGTGAGAGGGCAGAAGTATAGTAATAAAGTTTGTGGCTAGCATCAAAGGTGTTGTATCTTAATTTTAAGTTTAATATTGGCAGAGGATGGCTACTAATTATAGAATCCCATCTGCATTCCACGAGAGTAAGCCATACGAGAGCTGGAAAAATGGTGTTTTAATATGGACACAGGTTACTGATCTTGAAAAGATAAAACACGCACTTGCAATTGGACTGTTCCTTACAGGGAGAGCAATGGATGCCAGCTTTGCGCGGGAAAGCTGAACAAAGATGAACTATTCTGATAGAAAGACTTGATGCTGTGTTTTTAAAGGAAGAAAAGAATTGTATCTATGAAGCATATTCAAATTTAGACAGAGCTAACAGGGATAGGGTGGAGTGGAGACCCTGAGGCTAGGGATTTTTACTGGCATTCAGAAGGTTGCCGGTTTGAATCCTGTAAACACCAAAAGAGATTTTACTCTGTTGGGCCCTTGAGCAAGGCCCTTAACCTGCAATTGTTCCGTCCTGGGTATGACATCAATCTGCATCCAGCCTTGCATGTAGGCCCTCCAACTTGCAAGGAAAACCTGGGGGTTGGTCGCAGAATTGGCACTCCAGCCACCATATAAAACCTCACACTGTTCCATTCCTTCTGAACTAGTGTGGTGCTGAGGTGTCACCCATTACATGGCTGTACTTGGGCCCTATTCTGGGATCCTGAGTTGGTTTGTCATGTGGTGAGTGCAGCAATACGCTGTATCACTGTGTGCTCCTAACCTCTAAACTCTCCTCTAACAGGGATGCAGTACTGTAGTACTACAAACAGGAATGTACAGTATATATACAGTAAGATATAGAACTTAGCATGGACAATACAGGGCATTGTAGAGCTGCCACTCTAAATGAACACAATGAAGGCTGAAGAGGCCAAAGTACAGAAAATATTTTTGAAAGTCTAAATTAAAACCGAGGAGAAGATTAAGAAAAGCCCTAACAAAAGTAAGCAAAATTAAAGAAGAAAGTGGTGTTACCCAAAATAAGTCAGTCACCCTTACCTATTAGGTAGGATGGCGTGGCCATGTCCCACCTCAGTAGCACAAACATACTTTTCAGATACTCCTGCCTGTCTCTCTACATCCAGTTGAGCGTTTTTCCCAGCCTTTCCAACTCTACACACACTGCAGCTTTGATCAGAAAGGACTTTTACATCACACTCTGGGATCACATTTAGGCCAACATTCTTGATGACCACAGGAATCTGGAATGACCTCTGGAACTCCTGAATCCATTCTTCTTAGTCCTCAGGGCTTGCTTTAATTTAAAGGACCAGGCAACTTTCAAAAGACCTGTCCAGCATAACACTTTGCATAATGAACATCCCTAATGCCTGAGAGTTTTCAACCTCTTTTTTCAATGATTCACAGTGCCATTTCTTGCCTTGGTGTGCCAGGGGTAATTAGACATAGGACACTGACTGAGAATGTATACTTTATTGCTCTAATAATCTTTCTGGTTTACTGGAACATCAATATATCAGGGTCTTATGGGGCACTTCCCCCTATTACCTGACATTCCATTCCTGATTTAGCATCACACTACAACAGATACAAAAACAATAAAAATTAAATATGCAGACCTCACCAAACATCATGAAATCAGGGAGCTACAGTATGCATAGACATATTAAAAGATATTAAACTGCTGTGTGCTGATGATGCCTTATGGCCAAAAGATGCTTTTGTTGGGGGAACATTAATATGAGGTAGTATCTGCATTTTCACCAATTACAGCTGGGATCATATCATGTTATTAAGAACCCCTACATACTTCTGATTTCCCATAATACCCTGTACAACTAATTTAAGTGCTACCTGTCCTTTGTTTTCTCATTGTATTACATCCTATACGTTGCTTTTAAACATGGTCTTATGAAGACCACCAAACATATTAAGCTATAATAACTAGTTAAAGGTACAAAGCTTATAATTTATACATAATTTAATTTTCTTTTACCAGGTGAAAAATACAACTGAAATAAAAAATGCAGCCACTATTCTTTTGTCAAAATATATGTAAATAAAAACCTTTACTAAAGTATCACAGGGAAACTTGAATTAACTAGCACAGGCATATAGTAATGTGTTTTTCAAAATAGAAAAATTATTAATTGAACATATATCAAAACAATGTTGGAAAAGATAGATTCACAGTGTTTGTTGTGTGGACCACCATTTGTAGAATATAGAGGAAATGTATGAAAACAGTAAAATCATAAAGGTTTCATTGCTTTTTGGTCTGTGCAAGTTGAAACAAATGGTATTAGATTACCTGTCAATAGCTACCTGCCAATACATAAGCATTCAAGAAGACTTAAATTAGATTATATTTAAACTGAATCACAACATGACTGAATGACTGATAGCCATTAAAGTTAAAGCTTGACATGGAATATTAAGTTATGGAGTACTAAATGGAAAGAAAAAAAGGTCTCACTATAAAACATTAGATTTACAAAACTGCACCTTCCAGTGTATCATATATTGCTCACCCTCTACCATCCCTGCACAAGCATGGTGGGTTTTTCTACTGGCAGAGACAAACAGTCTCACCTTGGGCAGCAGGAAACACAGTGCCATCCTATACTAATCCCATTTTCAGTTCTCAGTTGATTCTATCCTCAGCTGGATTCCTGTTGCTAGGACCAATGGCCATATGGAGCTGTTCAAAGTTTTGTAACAGAGCTTCATTTCAATGACTAAAATATCTGTTTGTCAACAAAAAGTTGGACCTTCAACTTCTTTTGTATCCAACTATGCCTAATGTGACAGAATAATTTAGATGTAATGTGATATAATTTATATGGAATAGTAAGTATTTTGGTTTGCAGTGTGTACATTGAAATATAAGAATTGGTTTAGGAAAAATACTGAGATGGTCAAGTAAATAATGAATGTACCAGAAGAAAGGTTGATGTAATACACAAAATTTACTGAAGGATGACTAAGAAATCAGCAGTTGTTATATACAGAGACATTTCAAGGGTGGTAGCCCAACTCAAAGGTATAAGAAGAACCAGAAAAATAATATGATTGACTTTTATTTTATATGTCATTTGGGTATAAGCTAATGAACCAACCAGAGTAAATGTGACACTCTTATGTAAATTCATTTGCTTATAAAACAGACCTTTACCCTTAATATTTTGCTTCCTCTTCATGAAGTGACATTAAAGACGCATAGAACAGTTCTTCTCCTGTCTGGTTTCTAATATTAAGAGGTTCTAAATTTAAGATAAGATTTTATTAATATATCTAAATTTAATTTCTTCCACACTGTGAAGCTGGGTGTGGGTAACTTCTATGAGCAAAAAGTAACAGAGGCTTTTTCGTCTTCAATTTTTCTCTCATGTTTTGAATTTGGTAACGGTGTAGTCAATTTCTCAGCTCTCAGTCTTTCTAGCATAACAAAACCAAAATGAATGCATCCCCATAGAACCAGTGACTCTAAGTCTATCAAATAATCGCCAGGTTCTTCTGTGAGGCTAATTATGGAACCTGCATCTTGTAGCCTTGACATTGTTCTCAACCCATATGTTATCAACAGACCCACATTAGGTAAGAACACCTTTCTTTCCATATATGACACCAATCCTGTTGATCTTATCTTTGTCCATTCATTCATATTTCCATGCAGGGATACCGAAACAAGCCTAGCAAGTGGCTTTTTGGTGACACAAAATGAAAGAAAAACAACAAACATAGAGGATACATATTCAGATAGATAGATAGATAGATCATACTTTATTTGTCCCAAGGAGGGACTTTATTTTTTTTACAGAAACTCATTAAATAAATGACAACAACAGACCCCTCTCAAATATTTCACAGAATTACTAAAAAGAATGGAAAACTTGCTGTTGCTTTGAATGTGAAACTTAACATAATAATGCATATGTAAACAACCAAGTTAAATTTTATTGGAGTCAGAAATATCAAAATAAACCTTAATTAGGCAACTAATTTAATAATTAAAGTAATTATTTTAAGTAAATTTCAAGTTTTGTTAGATTTTCTGAGCAAAATTTGGGGACATTTTTGGGACCCAGGAATGTTTTAAGTTTCATCAATTTAAATAAATGATAAGTGTTCACATTATGAAAAATATACCTTATGAAGGGGTTTTCAGGAATTGTTAAGCTTTTTAAAGCAAGGAACACTGTATATACTGTATGTATATATATATATATATATATATATATATATATATATATATATATATACATACAGTATATGCTGATTATACTGTTTAAGTAAAATGTATGATATTCAGAGTCGTTGACTGCCAATAGGATAAAGGTCCTGCTGCATGGAGACCTGCAGAATGGATTGTTGGATCACTTTCATGCATTTTTGTTTTTCTAGGTGTTTATGTTTTTAACTAATGGTCTGTTAACTGTAACCATGGCTATCTGGTTGTTAAGGTCTGGATTATTCTTGTTACTTCCAGCTGCTGCTGATTTTATCTGTAGCAATATTCTAGACAAAAGTATTTGAAACAGAACTCTTTGTAGAACATTAGATTACAGCATAATCCAATGGAAAATCAAACAGAACCAGAACTCTTTTAGTAGCAATCAGTGAAAGACAGGAATCAGCCCTTAACAGAATACCATTTAATTACAAAGCACACACACACGTGCATACTTAGGCTCATAGTCAGCATCCATCCTAACATGCATAACTTTGGAATGTGGTTAGAAATCAGACTACTATAAGGAAACCCATGTTGATATGAGAGGAACTCCGATCCCTGGTGTGAAGCAGAAAGACTGGTATGTGGATGACCTGACGAGTTTGTACCAAATGAGATTCTTCAAATGAATACCCACTACCTTCAGTAAATCTGTTAGACTGTGTATAAAAATGGACATCAGGTCTGCTAAGGCAAGTCCTTTTAAACATAAATGTTTATTTTTTTTAGGTTATTATTTTTGACACATTTATAGATGCGTTTGTTGTCTCATTTTATCCTACAGAATAATACATTTCTTGACTTACTGCTTTCTAATAAACTTCTGAAAATTAACATATTACTAACAGACATTGTCAATTCATTCATTCATTCATTCATTCATTTTTAAGCCCATTGCATCAAAATAAAGGCTTACAGGAGGACCAGAACCTAACATGGCAACATTACAGTAGGTGTGAGGCAGGATCAAACTCTAATAGGGGTTCTAGCACATTACAAAGCACACTTACACAAACACTTGTTTTTTCTCTGAATTGGCTGTGTATAAGTGTGAGTATGTGTGTCCTCTGATGGACAGGCCACCCTTCCAGTATTGGCTTCAGCATTGCAGGCAATACCAGGAGAGACTATAACCCCCTGCAGCCCTGAATCAAATGAGTTTTTATCCTGTTGTTTTAGAGCATTTTTTTAGTCCTTTAAAAAGAAATTTACGTTTACAAATAGAGAATGATTTCCATTTTCATGCTTAAAAGAAAAGACTGAATACAAAAAGGTCAAGAAAGTTGTCCATGGTCACAGATTAACGCGCTCACTGATCCTGTATCTGTACCAAAAACCTGAAAGACTTGATCTCTCCTTAATTACTGATTTGTACTACCTTTTATAAACACAACATGTCATTTTCTTGACTTTTTAAAAATAATTCCTCCACTTCATAAGGGAAGGCATATTGTCTGTTTTGCATACTGTAACCTGTAACCCTCATTTGCAAAGTTCAGTGAACTTCATGCTGTCGCAGTAGGTGTTTCAATTGGTTGTCTTAGACACTGCTTTGGTTAATGAGGACTGCAGTGATGCCACAAGGATGTTTATGTGAAAAGGCTGAAATGAATCACTTTATTATAGATACAAAGAAGGCAAAGCGCAATTGGAAAGAAATCTGCACAGTAAAAGATATTTTTAGAGAAAGCATGAAATTTTGCATGACACTAATGGGGTCTTCTGGAGGTAATTGAATTCAAACACTATAAACCCTTGTGTCTAATGAAAAATTTAGCAATTAGAGAAAAAGAGTAATATAAAGTACTGTATCAAGGGAGTATTTATCTTTTTCTGAAAATAAAAATAACAAAACAAATTTCTAATTTTTATAATCCGAGCGCTCAATTGACATAAGAGGCTCAATCCATCATTAAATTCACTTAAAATTATTCATGTTCACAGGTGCCTGAGTCTATTCTGCTATTCTGATTGATTCAAACACAAGGTATGAACCAATTTTGGATGGTGCACCAGTTATAAAAGATCATTTGTGATCAATTTCTAAAAAGAATTTTTGTTTACCAGTTAGAAAGATTTATACAAAGAGTATCCAAGGAGACCCATTCCTACATTGTATTTTTGAACCTGTTTTAATAGTTGCACAAATTCTTTGTCAGAATACAAGATTACAAGTTGTGTGTTATGTTTATAAGTCTACCGATAGCATTAGGCAAAATGCACCTAAAACAAGGTACTGTATGTATAAAAATTAAATGCTACTATCTTTGTCTCAAAACACAAAAATGGCAGGGCTCTTCTTGACTCTTGAAAAATCATAATTTTCTTTTAATTTTACATCAACTTATTTCTCAACACAATCCAATACAGTATCACAGGTAGTTACATTATCAATTGGAATAAGGGCAATAATCAATATGGGGCACCAGTATGCTTCGTATGGTATATCTATTTATAGTCAGATATATCAGTTAAAATTGGACAACTGGTAAGACCCCTTAGTCTTTCTTCTTCACAACCTGAAGTTATTTTAAGCAAATTATGAGATACAAGTTAAAAAACAAATTCCCCAAAACCCCCATTTCACAACCTCTTACAAGCATATACCCACTGGTTAGTTTAATTGAACTTAAACATAAACATTCTAACAGATAATAATATTTCTTCTTATCTTTTCCTTTTGCATTTACATATATTTCCAAAAGATCCCAGCATATAATTATTTATTTGCATCCCAGACTTGAACTGTTTCCTTGGTCTCAAACTCGGTACATAATGTCTTCTAAAATTTTCACTTCTAAGCCTTTGTAAGCCCATCTTTTCGGTCTCAAGTAGGGAGTCAGCCAGTGTGGCTGCTCCCTTTCCCCCATCATCGACAGCCTGATGTCATTGCCTGCCTCTTAGGTCCATTTTGCTAAACTCCTGCTTAAATAGACACAATGTTCATTTTCCCTTATGGGCTCTATAATATAGTTATAGTTTTGGCCAGGCAATTTATTCATTAAAAGCTAAATCTTAAATAAAATATCCCAAAATAAAACACACTTGTTAGATATTATGAGTCTTATTGCAAAGATTTTTATGTTAGTCACAATACTTTTCTTGGAGAGATGTCAACCTTCTTTGGAGTCCATAGGATACTAGATTCTCTACTAGGTAAGTTTGTAATCAGAAACAAACTGCTTTTTAAATTAGTCTCTATGTTTCTCAATAGGTGGGAATGAAGCAGGGTTGTAATATTCAGTGCCCTGTGTACTGCAGTGTCTGATGCATTTCCTTCCAGACACACACTTTAACAAGGAACTCTTCCAAATTTACAACTGAACAGACTTGCTTAATAATGTTCTTGTTTCCTTGTTGTATGTCATTTATTAATGTTAGCGGGTGTACATTTACTTTGCATTTCTCATTAATTTAACTTCTTCATAATACTTCCTATAATACTGAATGTTCACACTAAGAGCGCTATTCTCAATGTCTTGTAAGACCTAGATTAAAAATGACTTCTTTAATAATGCTAAGACAGTTTGCAGAAACTCAGCACATCAAAGGGCTAAAGCATGTGCAGACTATGTTCAGTCATTGCCTCTTTTAGATTGATGGTTGTGTATATGAAGACATGAATAAAAATCATGTAGTTCTCACCAAATCTAAAACTGAGATACATTAGATTCAGAAAGTATTTAGACCTTTCACTTTCTTTGCAGTTTATTATTAATTTGAAATGGGAAAATCCACTATTTTTACCATCAATCTACACTCAATAACACATAATGACCAAGTGAATGTTTTCAGAAAGGTATGCAGATTTATTAAAAATCAGAAACTGAAATTTAATTTACATACTGTAAGTATTCAGACTGTTTGCTGTTGCACTCCAAATTTCACCAGGTAAATCCAGTCTGCTTATCCTTGGTGTGTGTCTAGAAGTTGAGTGGAGTCCACCTGTTGCTAACTGAATTGAATTGATTGGACACAAGGCACACAACTATCTATGCAAGGTCCCACAATGCACAGTACATGTCAGGACAAAAACCAATCCATGAAGTCCTGGGAACTCTCTGTAAACTGTGGTGAGGCAAACATCAGGGCAAGGGCATAAAATTGTTTCTACAGATTTGAATGTTCCTGTGAATTTGAAGACATTTGAGACTGCAGGACTTTTCCTAGAGTTTGCTGTCTGGCCATACTTAGTAACCTGGCAAAGAGGGCCTTGGTCATGGAGGTGACCGAGAACCCAATAGTCACTCTAACAGAACTTCAGAAGCTCTCTGCCGAGTTGGGAGAACCTGTCGGAAGGACAACCATCTTAGCAGCATTCCATCAATCAGGCATTTATTGTAGAGTGGCTACACGGAAGCCAGGACTCTGAGACCATAAGGGAAAGGATTCTTTGGTCAGATGAAACAAAAATTAAACCTCTTTGGGCAGAACTCCAAGCACTATGTCTGGCAAAGACACTGCTCATCACCTGCCTAATAACACACCTGCAGTCAAGCATGCTATTAGCAGAATCATGGGGGTGCTTCTCATCAGTAGGGACAGAGAGACTTGTCAAGATCGACAGAGAAAATCAGAGAAATCCTTAAAGAAAACCAGCTCTAGAGTGCTTGCAACGTCAAACTGAGGCGATGGTTCACCTTATAGACATGACAATGACTTCAACATACCTCCAAGAAAACACTGGTGTGGCTTCAGGACAAGTCTCTGAGTTTCCTTGAGTGGCCCAGCTCAAAGCCCAGACTTAAACCCCACAGAACATGTTTGGTGAGAACTAACGATGGCAGTTTGCAGATGCTTCCCATCTTGTCTAACAAAGCTTGAGTTGATCTGCCAGGAAGAATGGGATAAGATTCCCAAATCCAGATGTGCAAAGCTTTTACAGACTAACCCAAGAAGACTCAAAGCTGTAGTTGCTGCCAAATTGGTGTCTACAAAGTACTGAATTAAGAGTTTAAATACTTACATGAATTAGAATTTTTTAATTTTGAATTTTTAATAAATTTGAAAACTTTTCTGAAAACATACTTTCACTTTGTCATTATGGGTTATTGACTGTAGATTGATGGGCAAAAATGGAAAATTGATGGATGTAAATTAATTCTACAATGTGTGTAGAAAGTGAAGGGGTCTGAATACTTTTGAAGTCTACTGTAAGCCTAATTTTAGGTGACAAACAACACATAGCAGATTTTACTGTGTCATTACTCTTTTAAGACAGTGTGCTATATTACATGCTGATAATCAGAATGTCACCTGAAGTTCACTGGTGTTTGTGTGTGGTAAACTGACCTTGCTGGGCCGAACCATTGGGAAGAAGACAAAATTTAAATGTTCAGTAGGTGTTACAATATAAACCGTACAAAAAGTTTGTACACTAATACGGTAGTAGACCTACAAACAGTGAAACAAGAAGTCTAATTAAGACAGAATTTCAATTAGAAGGCCTCTAATCAAAAGCTCATTTGAGAGTAACACTGGCCCCCATTGTGGCCCTTCTGTAAGGTTTGGCACCAAATGTAGTTTTTTTTTTACTCTGCCATTATCTTCCAATGATATTATAAATGTGCAGTATACTGCAGAACTGTTCTTGCCTGCTCTTCATCTCAAGCACGATGCGCTTAGGATATCCATTTTAGATACACAGCGGCAAGCAAAATTACAAGGTTTAATTAATACATCATTTCCTGTAAAGAAAAAGTTTTTATTCTGGTGTTGACTAATGGTCCTTGTAAGAAACAAGAATTTCAATGTATTTGTGGCATGGAGTAAATAAAATAAATTGGTCTACTCTGTACATATGAAATTCAATGCACTGGAGCGAGATTAATCAGAGTCTCTCCAGCAGCAAAAGTAACTGACCTTGGGACTATCTCTGTGACCTCATGCATGATTAATAAATAAATATGAAACTCAAACCATCTACTGAGTTGGGCTTCTAATCTCATTATAAGTAAGTTGTGAACGCTGTGATAAAAATGGTTTTGGCCTGAAAGACTCTTACTTTTACACATTGATTAGAAGTAATGCATGTTCTGTATGTAATACTAAAGGGACCCTAGAGATAAGAGCAAATTTCACCCTAAAACTGCGAACGGCTGTTGAAAATGACAGCAAAAGTACACTTTTTCATTTGCTATCAGACCTGCCAGCTGTTGATAGGATGATGTAAATGATTTTTATAAGATTAAATGAAACTTGAATTATACAGGCATCAGCTTAGTTCCTAGAAAAAGAGTGAAAAAGTACTTTGTGTCAGTCTTGTCAGGATAAAGGAATGATGGCTTGTATAAAGTACTAATCTTTATTATGAAAGGGCTGCTTGTGATACTACATTTGCAAAGCATAATCTTGAGTGCTGTGAAACAGGATTCAGAGGATTAACTGATTTAAATTGATGTGAGGAATTAGGCACAGGATGCTAAATTAAGGTCACTGTTGTAATTATGTAGTGTATATAATACATTTGCCGAAAGAACAGTGGAAGACTTTTCATGGTCTTGTTGTTTTAAGGAAAAGGTTTGCCACTACAGTTGATGTGTCTTCTTCAGAATCCATCCTGATATTAAAAGGCATGCACTACATTACGATGACAAAAAATCTAGCATTTTAAATGTATATAAAATAATTTTTAAATAGCTATAGACATATTGTCAATTGCATTTTTTTAATTTCCACTCTTTGCCTGCCTTTTGATTATTTATGTCTAATCAGTTACCGGTTATCATTCATTGGTTATCATCAATGAAGCTTTTAAAATTGTATTCAGCTCTACAATGAAAACTTCAGCTCCATACTTTGATAGATAAGGAATGTGTACTTATTGAAAATATGTACTGTATTGTGAGTGGTAAGTACCCAGGATGTGCTTACTAATTCCCATATTCTCATATGTATACACAATTCATGGACTGAATTCTAGTACATTTTTTCTACCATTAGATATTGCGTACCTTTTCTTTTAAAAGCAGTAACCATTACATTTCTGCAGTTTCTGCCAGTGTCTTTGTGAGTTTTGTCCAGGTATTTGGTTTTCGTCCAAAGGTTGTGTTAACTGGTGACACTAGCTGGCCTGGTTTGAGTGAGTGTGAGACTGTGTGGGTCTGCACTGATGAATGAGTTAATAATAATAATAATAATAATAATAATAATAATAATAATAATAATA
>JANRMT010028174.1:114292073-114322127 GCA_026402145.1 Polypterus bichir lapradei | reverse complement strand
ATAATAATAATAATAATAATAATAATAATAATAATAATAATAATAATTCTTTACCTTTATATAAGCGCTTTTCAGTGAGCAGGGAGCCACTTCAACCACCATTTATGTGTAGCATCCACCTGGATGATGTAATGGCAGCCATTTTCATGCCAGTATGTTCACTACACATTAGCTATTAGGTGGTGAAGTAGAGTGAGAGAGCTAGCCAATTTGAGAAAGAGGATGATTAGGGGGCCAGAATGACTAGGCCATGGTGGGCAGTTTAGCCTGGCTATCACGATACACCCTACTCTTTACAAAGGATGCCCAGGGATCTTTTATGACCACAAAGAGTCAGAACTTTGGTTTTACATCCCATCCAAATGATTGTGCTATTTTTACAGCACAGTGTCCCATTCACTGCACTGGGTCATTGGGATCCATATTCAGACTACAGGCTACGTGCACCCTGATGGTCTCACCAGCTCCTCTTTCAGCAGCAACCCAAGCTTTGCTAGATTGTCTCCCATCCAAGTACTGGCCAGGACTAAGCATGCTTAGCTCCTGGTTTGTCCACCATGCTGTCAAGATATCCCCCAGCACTCTGAAACCCTGAGTTGCATTAAGCAAGTTTAAAAAATGAAATAATGGTATAACTGCAAAACTAACAAGTAGAATTGTGAGCTACCACATCCAGGTTGAATATGCAAGATGGGTATTTGCAATCCCTACACACAACATGGCTTTGCTGCATTTAAGTGACAGGCAAAAGTCAGTTTCACCTACAACACTTTTCCAAAGTTTTACATAATCTCTATGAAAGTTCACAAGAAAAAAAATATTATTTCATAAAACAAGAAAAATGAAATGACAATTTTTCAAAAAACAGTTTGACACCATGTCCTTGGTGTGAAAAAAATAGTAATGTATGATTTATTCTTTTTATTGTAGACTCTCAGAAAATGATGCGAAAAAATCTTAAATGGCACATATATTCAGTATGTATGTCCATGTAAAACAGCTTCTAAAAAAGTAAACATATTGAAGTCTATAACTATAGCTGTTAACTCTTGTGTACCTCATGTTACTAACCAAAGGAGTGAAAACGTTTAAAGAGCCCAGTGCATGTTATGTTGTTGTCATGCTCTGAAGCCATAGTTTCTTCAGGCAATGATATGTGAAAATCAATGATAAATAAATATGTGAGATGTACACTAAGCATGTGGGTTTTTTGGGAGCTACATACATCACCTGACACCCTTCCACATTTGATAGAGCACAGTGAAGGTGGATTTTAGTCACTAAATAATAACTTTCTCTTTTCTTTTTTATTATAGTGGCTTTATTGTAAGTTAGGTGAATATGGAACGCATATTAAATGCATTGTGATGCTTGTATTCCCTTTGTATTAATTTATATTTTATAAAGAATGAGGGAGTATGAGGATTGTTTCATACATAGAATATGCCTTTTAAGTGCATAATATTAAACATTTGAATATTTTTCCAAATACTAACCCTTAAATTATATCTAAGGACTTTTCTTACAGACAGCCAGCTCACTCTCTGTTTTTAATAGTTCTAGTTTCAGCTCATCGTTTTAATTTGTCACCTACAATACCATTTTGTGGCATCGTAAAAATAATCAAAAGGTACTAAAAAGGATTATGTAAATGTTAAGTGAGATTTTTTTTATGAAAACTTTCTAATTTTTCTGTTCTTTAAGAAAAAAGCCCTCTCAATTGAAAATCAATAGCTAATTCAGCCAAGTGCATCCGTCCATCCTGCAAACATATTTCAATGGATTTTTGAAGTTCTCCTTTGAGCTGTAAAGCTCTGAAGATTAATTACTGTTGCCTGTCTGCCTCTTAATATTACATTCAGATGACCTCCCAGATGAGAGGCCTTTTGCCTGAAGATTGTAATATAAAACTAAGCACTTACCATAATCTTGAATGTGTGTGTTGCTTAAGAATGTATAAGTTTGCATAAAAAAAATCTAGTATTAAACAGTATAAAATAATTAATTAAATGACTCTTCATTGTTCTTGATGTTTCAGAATATTTCATCAGTTCTTTAGAATATATATATATATATAAAAAAGCGCATATATTATTGAAGTTAATGTGCAGTGAAGTTCACAAGAGGAAGATCTAACAACATCAAGCAGCTCAGAATCAATTGATAGACGCAAGTTTAATTATAACCTCTAACAAAAAACATTGATTGACAAAGAAACATTTTTTAAAGTTTTAGTAAGCAAAAATATAGATTTTTTTTGACTGTCAAATAAGATCAATCTTTAACTCTTATTTAAGCAAGCTTATTTCAAAACTATGATACACCAACACATCAGAATAAACAAATCATGCCGATATATTTTGTTAAATAAAACAGCTTTAGATAGACTGATCATTTTTGTATAATAAGGGTGTGAAAAATGTTAACATAGTATTGTCTTTACGGGAAACATCTTACAGTGGATTCATAAAGGGTCATAGCCATGAACCCAGAAGGAGTGTTTGTTTGCCTACTTTTTTAATGGAGACGAATGCTAAAATGATAAAAAAGGGAAAGACTCCACCGGAAAGAAAGTGTGAAAGAGAAAGAGATGCAACAATGGGCAGAGAAGATGCTACTGTGGCTGCTGGCAGCTTGCTAAAGCACTCTTCTAAAATGTGCACACTGTTGTCAATTAACTGGGAACTTGCTTGGTAAAGGAAATCTTTTTGATTCTCTCCATTGCAGGTTCTAGAAATTAGAAACACATTGCTGTCTTGCTAGAGAGAATAACAATAATAATAATAATTCTTTACATGTATATTTTGTCACTACTCAAAGCCCCTTTCATAGTGAGCAGGGAGCCACTTCAATCACCACTAATATGTAGCATCCACCTGGATGATGCGACAGCAGCCATTTTCGCACCACTACACTCACTGCACATAAGCTATTAAGTGGTGAAGGGGGGTGACATTGGGATGTACACTGCACTGCCCATGGAATTTTGATGAACACAGAGTGTCAGAAGCACAGTTTTGTTTCTCAACTGAAAGACGGCCCCATTTTTACAGCACAGTGTCCCCATCACTGCATTGTAGCATTCTTCTGAAATGCATTGGATATGGTTGCTGTCACCATTAATAACGCGCTTGATTTGCTTGATTTATTGCTTGATTTTGCTTGACAGCCTAAAAAACTTTGTTAATAAATTAAATTCATCCACTGTTACAGCAAACAATTATAAAACAATTTAATTGTCATAAATATGGTGGTTTATACATATAGAGATTAAGCCAGTAAAAGAAACAGGAATTGGTCAGTTTGAGTTAAATAAGATTTACTGTATTACAAAACAATAATTTTCTTTGTACCTCAACATCAAAACTAATGCAATGACCAAGCAAAAATGTTAATGATTTAAGTATAATGTATAATCTCTTAACTTCTACCTGTGTTTATAATATCACTTCATAAATGGACCACTTTACATTTCAAATTTGCCAAAGAGTTTTTTATAGGGACCTAAAAAGTTGGTGTTTGGCTACTTTAAACAAACTTTTTTTCTCAGCGCCCTATGATGGCTTGTGAGGCCAGCGTGACATCATAAAGCTGTTGCAGCCAATGTTGATGAGACAGTTCCCTGAGTGTTAAACACTGATCCTAGCAGTGGGCAGTATGTCAGATCAGCTGCTATACTAGATGAAATACTTCTTTTTGTATGGATTTAATTAGATCCGTTATGCTAAAAATTAGCTGGAAGCTTGTGAATATATCTGTCCATCCATCTTCCAAAGGGTTATTTTGAGACTAGTCCAACAAGCATAGGGTGCAATCCCTGGACCAGTTCATTGCAGGATGAACACACAGACACACACACTAGGGCCAATTTATCATCGCCAATGTTAAATACGAAACATGTGCACAGGAGGAAACTGGAAATTTATTGGTGTATTCATGTCATACAGATCATGTCTTCTATTCTAATTCTATTTATTTTATCGCAGGTAGACATGGTGGCCCAGTGGTTAGCACAACTCAGGTCAATATTTGGTCACAATATTCGGTCAAGCATAGTTGGTAGACATTAACTCAGCCCTGAGAAAAACTTAAAAGACTGTTGTAGCATTATAATCCACTCAAAACTAATTCACTTTCTCCTTCTCGACTGACTTCATTGAACTTGGCAAAATGCATTGAAGTTCCTAAACATTTCTGCGATTTCCACCATAATTTGCAATTGCCATCCAAGAGGCTTTTGTGAGATTTAATTTTCCAATTTACCTTAATTTGTTCCCTTTGTTAATAAATTTCCACAATTAAGTATTAGTTTTCATCGCTACAGTTACACTCTATTGAAGACGGTGAAGAAGTTAAAGCAGCTTGTTCCAACTCCATTTATTTAGTCACTTACCTCTCCATTTTCCACTTTGATTATTGTATGTGTGCAGTTTACAAATACTTTTAGTTTTTTTGAGGTTGCAATCCTGGCAGTTTTTTCTCATATTCCTAAGGTATTACATTAATTTAAAACCTTTAAATAGTCTGAGTATTAGTAAGTATACGTATATCCTGGAAGAGTGACATTGACACTTTTTGTGTGATGCTGTGGAGATATACTGTGGCCCCGATCACACTAATAATGGAAAAAGCTAATTCTGGATAATTGTGGACGAATCATTGGACTTTCATCAAGTTGAGAGGGCAACAAAGAGACTAACGTGACTCTGCTAGAGAGGGTTTGTAAACACCTTATTATCTGATTCCAAGTTTTTATTTTATCCAAAGTTTATATTATCCTTCTTTGATCTGGTTTTGGTTGTCACTAACAGATAATGTATCATTGTTTTCAACTTTTTTTCCTTTTTATTTTTGCAGTTCTTTTTGCATCTACACAGACTATTCATTTTGTGTTAGGGCAGGTTAGTTGTTATTTATTGTAGATAATCATAATAGAATAACGGAATACCGACCAAAAGGTGTGAGTGAAATGAGGTAGCAGGGAAGTAAGGGTAGCTAAATCAGTTATTGGGATTGTGAGTTAGTTAATTTATATACTTCTAAATTCAAGTATTAAGATCTCTAAAGGAAAAAGTTAGAAACCAAGGAAAAAGTGAATCATATCAAAAAGGGGTACTAAGTAAGTAAATCACATTCAATCATTATATTATACAGTGGCTAGCATTGATGCCTCACAAATCTACTATACTGGATTCAAATCCATGTGCTGCGTGCATGGATTTTGCACTTTCTCACCATGTTCAAATGAGGTTTCTGTCTGCGGTATTCCGCCTTTTCCTCCCATATCTCAAAAACATGCGTATTATATGATTTTAAATTAGTTCTACAAAGGCCAGTGGACTGGCATACTATGCAAGGATTCATGTCATGCCCTTGTTGATGCTAGAATAGCCTCTGGTTCTCTTTGATTGTATTATGAGGGTTTTAGAATATTATATTGTGTTACATTCAGTCTGGAAAAAATGGAAAGGAGATACAAGCAATTATCTGCAATAAGAAATCATGCAGGGGAATCCAAGCCAAGAAAATCTTTTGATATTTGTGAAGTTTATATCATGCAATATGTTAGTTGTTTTTCATATGTTTTACATTTTTAAGGCTATGAAAGTACCATCAGCATGCCACCGTTTTGTAGGATGTTTCTTGCTTGGGCACCTTCAATTTGTAATACATATATACAGTATGAAGTGTATTTTATTGTTTATAGAAATGATCCCGTTGCTAACAGTTCCAGGATTCTGGAGCTCTGAGGCAGCAGCATTTACAGCATTCCACCTTATGTAAATTCCTATTATTATGACTGATTGAAGACATGAACATCATCTCGTTAATCACGGGTGACCAATCTAACAAATGACTGAATATAAAAAGTAAAAGCTGGAGTTGATAAATGTTAGATGAATGTAATTCAATCATCAGCCACCCGTACACTGAAACCAACCTGTTAGTGAGGACCAATCATCTGTTTCAGTCCTAAACAGCTCACTTACAATATATGATCTTCAGGACAAATTTCTAAAGAGCATCACTGTTACTGTTATAAAGAGGACACATGCAGAATGCAATAGCAGCTTGCATTTTTCCAAGTTACACTATACCCTTTTCACAGACAGAGATTCTTGTAAGCCTGGGTGCAGTAAATCAGCATGTCTTCTTTGAGATGTAACTAAGATAGACATGATTTTCCCCAGCATATCAACTGACAAGGAATATGGGACTTATGTGAATGTCTGCCTCCAGTGGTGTAAGCTAGAGTTCGTGCCACTTGGGGCAAGGCGGTGCTTCAATTTGCCACCCTCCAACATATCTGAATATGTTAACCTATTTAAATAGAAAATTAAAATGACGTATACAGAAAAATAAAGATCAATTTTGGATAGATTTATTCATATATAGAGAAACAGCAATAATTTTTCACATATAATAATTTATAAGCATCACCTAGACAAGAATATAGTATAGATGCACTGTGTTCAATCAATGTGCTTACTTTTCAGACAAACTCATCTCTATTGAATGAAATAGTAATGCCGGAAATATCGAAATGTTAGCCATAAACTGTCATCAAAGAGGGCAGCACGTTGGTGCAGTGGTAACGCTACTCCCTCATGGTAAGGAGACCAGGGTTTGCATCCTGGGTCATTGCTGCTTGGAGTTTGCATATTTTCCCCATGTCTGCATGGGTTTTCTCTGGGTACTCCAGTTTCCTCCCACAGCCCAAACACAAGCAGATTAATTGGCCCTAGTGTGTGGTTGGGGTGTGTTTGTGTTTATTTTCTCTATGATGGACTGGCACTTGTCCAGGGTTTGTTCCCGTCTTGCACACAATACTAACTAGGATAGGCTCCAGCAGTCCCCCATGACCCTGTTCAGGACAAGTGGGTTAGAAAATGATTGACTGACTGACTGTTATCAAAGACTGGTAGCATTGGCTGGAAGGTGCTGAACATTCATTGTAATCTGTACAGGCCATAAAAGCTCATCATGTTTTAAGTTAGCTAGTTTTAATACTAGCTAGGCAAGTAAGATATTTTTTTGCTGTTTCAACTTTGTGAATTTTACCTGCCTGAGGATAAAAATATCAAGGTAAGTGTTCTGTGAAGGTTATAAGAGGAAAATAACTGCATTAATGATCCAGACTGGAGAATAAATTTGGGACAGCAGTCACCCTTAAAAATACAGAGTAATTGCTTACTACACTAAAAAGACATTTGTTAGTAATATCATATTATTCTAAGTTTTTAAAAGTCCACAGCTTGTCCCATGATGATTACAAAAAAGTATATTATGGTGGGATCATAATGTCTTTCTTGGCTGGTCATCCAAGAGTCTGGAAGATACTAGAGCTAATTAAACTATATTTTCATTTGACGTCAAAGAATATATATTGCCATGTGTGATGTGCAGTAGATTTAAATAATTCCCCACAGTTCTAGTTGTTTTTTTAGACCCAATCTCACCCCAAGTCAATCATATTCAGTTATTGAGCTTAACCCTGTTAAGGTAAAGAGAAAAAACAAGCTTACAAGTCCTTCAAATGCATTAATGCATGAGAAGCAGTTTTTTTGTTTTTTCACAAACTACTACAATGCAAAATTTCAATCACTAAATAAATACATTGTACATCAGATTTTTTTAATGTGTCAGTGACTTTTTACTTTGAATTAATTTATTTTCAAAATCTTTACACTAATTAATAGTAGCATTACATTTTAATAATGGTATGAAATAACCTTTACTATATTTCAATGCATATGCTTTTGCATCCATGGTAATTGTTTTTTTTTTAACAAATTAAAAGCTTTTGCAAAATGCCCAGAGCAAAAGTTGTGCAGGTCAAAATTTCATGAAACCACTGCGGTGTAGACAAAATGAAAAGCTTGGAGAGGGCTTGCCAGGGCATGGGGCCAAAAAGGAAGAAATTTCAGACTGCCTACTAACTAAAATTCTCAAAAATAAAAACAACATGTCTGGAAAAAAACAGAGCAGAATTGTAGTTCAAAGGGGAAGTTGCAGATGCAGAAGAACAAAGAGATAGCAGCACAAAGGACAGAAAATCAAATCGCTATAGACGTGTTTCTTTTGGCTTTAAAAGAAAAAAGATTTTGTGTTTTATACTGTGAATGTATTTCTGAAAAAGTTTGCATTTGTTTTTAAGTCAGCGTTAATCTTAGGTGCAGAAGAGTTTTTGAACCTGCCTTAGGTGATCTTGCTTCTAATAATTAAAAACAGATTTTGCTTTATAAAGTATAAATGTTACTCTAAACCAAGATTTCTTACCTCTGGTCCTGGAGGGCGCCGTATCTGGTATACATTTCATCTAAATTTCTGAACTGAACTGATCTAATTATTTGTTCAGTTGGAAGTATTTTTTTTCAACATTACATACAGATGTTAAAAATATTCTTAAGTCATGCTGTAGTTTATATAAGTCAGAAACTAGAGAGCAGAAAAAATGAAGGATGATGGTAAAATGACTAAATTACACTACCTTTAGCTCTTCATTCTCATAGTCTTTGCTTATAATTTAACTTTCTCTATGATTTATTGAGAAGGTAACTTATAATTTTATTATTATTATTATAACCCACTATAGCATTCCTGTATGTACAGACCAGCTCATTGCTTGCTTCAATAATGTCAGCGCATGCAAACAATTCTTTATGTCCAGCTGTACAGCCTGATCACTAAATGTCTTCATTTTGTTACCTTTTAAACACTGCCAGAGCCTGACCCTACCTTTCTTCGTTTTCTGCAATAACACAATACCACTCAATCATTATTTTGTAATTGGTGCAATTATTTAATCAAGCGACTTCCTGCACAAAGAATTAACAGATTACAGAAGGTTTCAAATGTCCTAACTGGAGTCAAAAGCAATAACATCAGCTCTCCTCTACAGCCTCAATTATCCTGATTTCATATACAATAATGTATTATCTTTAAAATTCTGCTACTGATTAATACTTTTTTTTAACATCCCATATTATCACCATTGTTGTCTTTTACAATGTTACCATCTCACCTTCAGATATTGTCAGGGACCTAGATGTGACCATTCATGATTGTCTATTTCCACAAGATTCCAAGTGAAAACTTTTGTTTTTCCCAAACAACATTGCACCGCAATACCTACACTCTCTGCTCTGTCGTTGTGTTGTTTTTTTTAGCCTGTCTACTGACCATTTTTCTCATCAGATTGCTCATGCTGGAAGGTAACTCTCAATTCTCAAACCCAAAATGTGGAATGAGCTTTCCATGATCATACAAATAACTAAAAATCTCAGACTGCTTAGGCTTTCTTTGCTTGTTATCTTTCTTAAAAGAAAGTTCCAATTACAGTTTTTCATCTGTTTTTGGAACTGATTATAGTAATTCTTCATGTGCTTTACTTTCAGTTTTTTTCTCTATTGCTTGTGAATTTTGTACTTTCTAAACACTCATGGCATGCATTATGCTTTGTAGGTTGCCATGGATACAGGCATCTTCTAAATAAAGAGCATTAATAATACATTTTTACTTGTCTTATACTAATATGGAAGACGCTTCTGGGCTCAGGCTTACCATATCTCCTCAGTTTTGAAAAGCTCCTTGTGAAAGTATTTTAGGGATCTCATTTGGTACTGTGGCTCCAACTTTCTGTCTGTCAAGTAATGCTCAAAACATGCCTGAAAGCCCACTTTTCCTCACAAGTGTTTTTAGCTATATTTCTTGTCAAGCACAAGTGCATAGGAGGCATATTCAGGGCCCTGAATCGAGTTGTACATTAACTCCGGTAGATGAGTCAACACTGTCGGTAACATGTTCAAATCTTTTGTCCGTGGAAACGAGGATATCCTGCAAATAACATTGACGTTGCTTCCATGTTTATTTTTATCATATTTTTCTGTAGAACACATGGCTGGTGCTGACGTGCTGCTTCTCAACTCTTAGAGTCAATCTACTTGTACATCCATTCAGTTAATTTTGTATTTTAAAATTTTGTATGGTTCTCTATTATTTATTTCCTCCTTAATTTATTATGTCTGATGTCTGAATAATATGCTGTGCTTTCATATCTTTTGCTGTCAACTGTATTTTCCAGTGCTTTGTAAAGCATCTCTTGATGGTAGCACAGTGGTAAGCGCTGCTGCTTCAGATCTTTATAGGCTCAGGGTCTACAAGCATAGTTACTTTTTGTAGTGAGTTAGAATGATCTACCCTTGTCTATAGGTGTTTTCTTGCATTGCTCTGGTTTCTTACAATTTCTTAAAGGCATGCATTACGGAAGGACTTGCTTGAGAAAGTGTGGTGACTCATTGCTTCTGACTGTATCGTGCTCTTTGTTACACAAATACGGTAAAATAATATGTTTTGTTGAGAAACACTTTAACAAAAATTTCCATCTTTAATTAAAAATGGGACTGCTGAATATACAGTGGTGTGAAAAACTATTTGCCCCCTTCCTGATTTCTTATTCTTTTGCATGTTTGTCACACAAAATGTTTCTGATCATCAAACACATTTAACCATTAGTCAAATATAACACAAGTAAACACAAAATGCAGTTTTTAAATGATGGTTTTTATTATTTAGGGAGAAAAAAATCCAAACCTACATGGCCCTGTGTGAAAAAGTAATTGCCCCCTTGTTAAAAAATAACCTAACTGTGGTGTATCACACCTGAGTTCAATTTCCGTAGCCACCCCCAGGCCTGATTACTGCCACACCTGTTTCAATCAAGAAATCACTTAAATAGGAGCTGCCTGACACAGAGAAGTAGACCACCTCAAAAGCTAGACATCATGCCAAGATCCAAAGAAATTCAGGAACAAATGAGAACAGAAGTAATTAAGATCTATCAGTCTGGTAAAGGTTATAAAGCCATTTCTAAAGCTTTGGGACTCCAGCGAACCACAGTGAGAGCCATTATCCACAAATGGCAAAAACATGGAACAGTGGTGAACCTTCCCAGGAGTGGCCGGCCGACCAAAATTACCCCAAGAGCGCAGAGACGACTCATCCGAGAGGTCACAAAAGACCCCAGGACAACGTCTAAAGAACTGCAGGCCTCACTTGCCTCAATTAAGGTCAGTGTTCACGACTCCACCATAAGAAAGAGACTGGGAAAAAACGGCCTGCATGGCAGATTTCCAAGACGCAAACCACTGTTAAGCAAAAAGAACATTAGGGCTCGTCTCAATTTTGCTAAGAAACATCTCAATGATTGCCAAGACTTTTGGGAAAATACCTTGTGGACTGATGAGACAAAAGTTGAACTTTTTGGAAGGCAAATGTTCCGTTACATCTGGCGTAAAAGGAACACAGCATTTCAGAAAAAGAACATCATACCAACAGTAAAATATGGTGGTGGTAGTGTGATGGTCTGGGGTTGTTTTGCTGCTTCAGGACCTGGAAGGCTTGCTGTGATAGATGGAACCATGAATTCTACTGTCTACCAAAAAATCCTGAAGGAGAATGTCCGGCCATCTGTTCGTCAACTCAAGCTGAAGCGATCTTGGGTGCTGCAACAGGACAATGACCCAAAACACACCAGCAAATCCACCTCTGAATGGCTGAAGAAAAACAAAATGAAGACTTTGGAGTGGCCTAGTCAAAGTCCTGACCTGAATCCAATTGAGATGCTATGGCATGACCTTAAAAAGGCGGTTCATGCTAGAAAACCCTCAAATAAAGCTGAATTACAACAATTCTGCAAAGATGAGTGGGCCAAAATTCCTCCAGAGCGCTGTAAAAGACTCATTGCAAGTTATCGCAAACGCTTGATTGCAGTTATTGCTGCTAAGGGTGGCCCAACCAGTTATTAGGTTCAGGGGGCAATTACTTTTTCACACAGGGCCATGTAGGTTTGGATTTTTTTTTCTCCCTAAATAATAAAAACCATCATTTAAAAACTGCATTTTGTGTTTACTTGTGTTATATTTGACTAATGGTTAAATGTGTTTGATGATCAGAAACATTTTGTGTGACAAACATGCAAAAGAATAAGAAATCAGGAAGGGGGCAAATAGTTTTTCACACCACTGTAAATATTAATTAAGAAAACAGAAAGCAGAAGCATGACCCCTCCACTGAGCTGAACCTAATTATATAACTTTTCTAGGCCAACCTATCCAGTGCTGCAGCTCAACCTCTTGTCCAAATCTGAAGTACTCTCAAGTACTCCCCTTTATACCGCCTACTTTCTTTCTCACCATCTTTCTCAATACTTGGTTCTTCTGTTTGTGAGAAGGTGAAAACTCCCTGTTGGGCTCACTTTCATCTGAGCCATGCAGTCACACCTGGGGTTCAGAGCTTCCCTTGCTTTTGTCACAAAAGACATCAGGCAAGAAGCTCTTCTAGTGTTCCCTGGAGTCCCTTCATCCTGGAGGGTGGGTCTCATGATACCACTTTTGTCAAAAGGATATCAATGTATTATGTACTTCTCAAAGAGCATGCTTTCTCAAAGAGTCCCTTGGTCTTTCTGTTACTAGGGGATCACCAGACACCTACCATATCGGAGAATCACAGCATTCATCTACTCAAATTGCATTTCTCATGTACTAGTGTTGTTCCCACTGCCTACTGTACTGCTGTGGAATCCAGCACAATTACAGGGCTTATTACTTTATAGCAGCCCCCCTGTTTTTACAGTGGTAAGTGCATCACTGTCTCCTTTGATAGTCTTATGCAAGATGTAGTGCTGGTCTCTGCCATTCTGATGCTAACCCTTTCTCTCTCAGCAGATCAAACCCTCAAAAAGTGTTTTAATGTGTGCTGATTATGCTGCCTATAACTTATGTATTATTGGTTAATTTGTCTTGGTGCCATCTGGACTGCAGTGTGCATTGAAAAAGGGAGATCAGATGAATGGATGAATTAAATTTATTAATTAGACAGATTAATTAAGTCATTAACAGTTAAAAGAGGCTTGGTAGAAATACCATTTTTAATGAGAGCCATTTTATTGATTAATTAACAGGGGTATTTTTGGACTCAGAGAAAGTGTAATATTTTACGTGTTGGGCTATGTTTTTCACAAATGTGTTTGTGCAAGTCTAGAGTAATATTGCATTTTTTTAAGAACTGTAGTTACGTATATTATGTAAATTATACAATTCCTCAGACCATTCACCAAAACAGTAAATTCTGTTGCTGGAGCTAAGCCAACCACTATAATGACACTGCAAATAAAAAAAAAAACATTATTTTAAGACAGAATAATAAATAGAGGTTGTGACAGGAAAATATATGCATCAAAGTAAGGTGAAAGTGTTGTTGTTTTGTATTATTAATCACAAACGAATCTTTTCAACAAATGTACTTTAAAAGCCATTCTGTGTTCATTACCAGATCAAGTGACAAACCAATGCTTAAAGTGAATGACAATGAAGATTGTTCTGCAAGGTCGTGTTCCGGATTCCAGTAATGCTACTTGTTTTATGTCATAGTTGTTTTGTGTATTATTAGAACTTTTCTGCATTTCAGTCAAATATAGATTGAAAGAAAAACATTCACATAATTCAGCATCAGCCCTGCCATTATTTAAAGGAATGGAGGAAAAATGTATGCTCTACTGGAAAGGATTTTGACATCATTTGCTCAGATTCCCTGAGGCACAATCCGGGAATTGTTCTCATTAAATGCTGGTTCATTCATAAAAAAGGAGATGGATGAAGTCATACAAGAACCTATGGATAAAATATCACTTTTAAAAAATGTGAGCATTAAATAAGAAGGAGGCATACGCCTAGGCTTGTGGGATTGGTAAGACAGCGACATTAAAAAATGATGTGAACAAATTTGCATTATGTGAAATGTTACAGTTTTTGTTCCAAATATATATATATTGGGTTGGATGGCTGGGGACCCAATCCAGCCGGGATACCTGGAAGGACTGGGAGAAAGATGATACCTTCCCTGGGCCACGAGTGGGTAGCCACCCTGGTTCAGATGGGGGCCCTGGGATCAGAGCTTAGAAGCTTAACCCTGTGGGGGCCCTTGGCCAATGCAAGGGGGCGCCTGGAGGAGTATAGAGTCTTGGATTGCAGCACTTCCGCCACGCTCAGGAAGTGTTGCCAGAAGATCGTCACAAAGCACCTGGAGCACATACAGAGCATTATAAAAGGGGCCACCACACTCCATTAGTCAAGCTAGAGTTGGGTGGAAGAGGACGGAAATTGTGTGACAACAACAACAACATTTATTTATATAGCACATATTCATACAAACAGTAGCTCAAAGTGTTTACATAATAAAGAATAGAAAAATAAAAAACACAATATGAAAACAAAATAAATCAGCATTAATTAACATCGAATAAGAGTAAGGTCCAATAACCAGGGGGGACAGAAAAAACAAAATAAAAACTCCAGACGGCTGGAGAAAAAAAAATAAAATCTGTAGGGATTCCAGACCATGAGACCGCCCAGTCCCCTCTGGGCATTCTACCTAACATAAATGAAACAGTCCTCTTTGGATTTAGGGTTCTCACGGAAAGGCTTGATGATGATGGTCACGTAGAATTCTGCCTTTTAGTCCATCCATCATTGTTGGAGCATCATGAAGCTTTGAGTAGGTGGAGGTGGCGCAGGCCACCACCACAAAGAAACCGGAAAAAGAAACAGAAAAGAGAGTAGAGGTCAGTACGGATTTTAGAGCTACCCTGAATAGTTATTATGAGGAAATTGAACATATAGAGTATCAGGATTAAGTTAAATTAAGTTAAATTGAAGTTATAGAAAGGCCATGTTAAAGTAATATGTTTTCAGCAGTGTTTTAAAGTGCTCCACTGTATTAGCCTGGCGAATTCCTATTGGCAGGCTATTCCAGATTTTAGGTGCATAGCAGCAGAAGGCCGCCTCACCACTTCTTTTAAGTTTTGTTCTTGGAATTCTAAGGAGATACTCATTTGAGGATCTGAGGTTACGATTTGGAATATAAGGTGTCAGACACTCCGATATATAAGAAGGGGCGAGATTATTTAAGGCTTTATAAACCATAAGCAGAATTTTAAAGTCAATCCTGAATGACACAGGTAACCAGTGTAGTGACATCAGAACTGGAGAAATGTGTTCGGATTTTCTTTTCCTAGTTAGGATTCTAGCAGCTGCATTCTGCACTCGTTGCAAACGATTTACGTCTTTCTTGGGTAGTCCTGAGAGGAGTGCGTTACAGTAATCTAGTCGACTGAAAACAAACGCGTGAACTAATTTCTCAGCATCTTTCAGTGATATAAGAGGTCTAACTTTACTTATGTTTCTTAAGTGAAAAAATGCTGTCCTAGTGATCTGATTAATATGCGATTTAAAATTCAGATTACAGTCAACAATTACCCCTAAGCTTTTTACCTCCGTCTTGACTTTTAATCCTAATGTATCCAGTTTATTTCTAATAGCCTCATTGTATCCATTATTGCCAATCACTAAGATTTCAGTTTTCTCTTTATTTAACTTGAGAAAGTTACTATTCATCCATTCTGAAAAGGAGGAGGAGTGTGAGGAGGAGTGAAGGCAGCAGAAGGAGAAAGAAGTTATATAGTAAGCCACTAGGGGGCGTACTGCCACCCTAACCCCCGACAGAGATAGGCAGGACACAGGTTCACACACCACCCGTGTTTATTTACAGTCAAAGTACACCAATTACCAACACCGCAATACACTGTCTATTCCCTTCCTTGCCGCCAGTCCATCTGCTTCCATTCTTCCTCAGGCTTTCTATTACCTTCCTCCCGACTCTGGCCCCTCAATAGAGTGAGGCAACTCCTCTTATTCAGGTCCTGGGAGTGTTCCAGGTGGCTCATCAGTATTACCTGGAATCACTCCCAGGTGCGCTGGAGGTCCTCCTATAGAGCTCTGCAGCTCCCCCTGGCTTCCCCCACGGAACTCAGCAGGGCTTCACCAAACACCAGTTCCCGACATGCCCTGTGGGAATCTGTGGTGCCACCCAGGAGGGCGGCCCTCTAGTGATCAATGCCCTCTCCCCGGTCCTTCTACTCTGCTGGTGTCCCGCCCAGGTAGTGGCCGTGGCTGCCCATCACAATATATATATATCTTCGTAGTCTGAAACATGATCTGATTGTATGGGTGGTTACCTACCAGGTAACGCATGTGGTTTGTCTGCAAGTCGGCAAATGTCCGCCACACCCTCTCAGTCACGCGAAGCAGATCATAGAATGTTATACAGTTTTACTGTCAAATAATGCAAAGAGTACACAACACGTGTTTCACCCTTACTTGGGCTCATCGCGGGGATCGAACCTTGGACGTAAGCGTCAGAGGCGAAGCCCTTTTATGCTGCGCCATGATGTGTGGATTGTTTATTTGACAGCCTAGAGATCGGAGTAATTACATTCATAGCATTTGTAGTCTGAAACACGATCTGATTGTATGGGTGGCTAATAGGTAATACATGTGGTGTAATTACTCCAATCTCCAGGCTGTCAAATAAAAGAATCACATGCCGTGGAGTCTGTACGCCTGATGAGCCCAAATAAGAGTGAAACACGTGTCGCGTACTCTTTGCATTATTTGACAGTTAAACTATATAACATTCTATGATCTGCTTCTCGCGACTGAGAGGGCATGGCAGATGTTTGACGACTTGAAGACCGACCACAACCATATGTCTAAATCCTAAACCTAAAAGTGCAACAATTTTGTGCAACAATTTTATGTGACGTTTTAATGTCACATTTTTTGTCATGCTTTATTTTAAAACCTACATGTTTGGTATCATTCTTTTCAGAATTTATCGAACTTTAATGTGATGTTGTTAGATTTTCAGATTGTTATTCCATTTTTAAATTATAAACTAAAACATCAAAAAAGTCGTGCATTGAGCATAGTGGACCTCAGTTTAACGGGAATACTCCAATCGGTAAGAGAGTAAATATTTTATGCTCATTTCAAGATTTTTACTACGTTAAATAATAATTAATTTTTCTTTTACATATTTATAGAATTTCGTGATTTTGACTTCGATAAATAATCATTTTTCTTTTGTACATTTACAGATTTTTTTTTTGCCTTATACAATTTCTCGTATTACGAATTGGTTAGTTTTCGCATACTCCTTGGGTTAGAGCACAGGGTCAGCCATTGTACAGCGCCCCTGGAGCAATTGAAGATTAAGGGCCTTGCTCAAGGGCCCAGCAGAGTAGGAACTCTTTGGGCAGTGACAGGGATTCAAACCGGCAACCTTCGGGATACCAGCGCAGATCCTTAGCCTCAGAGCCACCACTCCGCCCTACTAATATTCTGGCCGCAACTGGGGTTTGGGCGCCAAAGGTGCCGGGGGGCTTGGCCGCCAAAGGTGCCAGGGGGACTTGCCCCCCTAGTGTAAGTAAAAAAGGTTAGTTGTATTATAGTACAATCTCCCAACCATGCATAGTAAATCAAAATTCTGAAACCTTCTGTATTGCAAGAAAGTATTCAGCAACAATGCACTGCTACCCTTTAACAGACTATAAATTTTATGTGGATTTGAAAAAGTTTAAAACAAACTATTAAACAAAAAAATCATTAACTAATAAACCTAATACTTCCAATATTTAAAACTACATGTAAGTCTACCTACACTAGATATTTAAGAAACTGAAAGAACACATTTTTTTTTACTTATTTGTGGAAGTGTCAAGTTACTGGGAAAAGAAACTCAAAGTAATACCAATTTGTCAGTATATTGATGTGTTCCCTGCGACAGAAAGTGTCCCATCCAAGATTGGCTGCTGACCCTTAAAAAGAATATGTAAATTCACATAATCGATTGGTGAATTATATGTCTAAATGCAGTGTTAATAACTTTTTTATATTTAGTTTGAGTGTTTTACTGTTTATTCTAATCTACATTCAAATGATAATTATAGGTTTTCCCATCATACTCAAAATATGTCTCCAAAAGGAGCAGCAGATAAATAAGAATGTCAAACATGAGGGGATAAAAGGTTTGAGATTAATTTAATCTCAATATCTTGACAGATATTATTTAGTGAGGCATGTATGCAGGGTTATTCTCTGATTACTGATATATTTCTAATTTCCAGAAGTAAACTTTTCAAGTCTTGCTGAAGCTTCATGTTCAGTGAGGTGTAAAACTGGACCAGAAGCAACTGAACCAGAAATAAGATTCTCATTACTTCTGAGAAAGTCCGTTAATATTCATTGAAGTTTGAACTGCTTGTTTGTTGTCACCAGTCATGCTATCATTTTTTTCAATTATGTTCAGTTTTAGATAGTTCCTTTTGGAGAAGCTGTTTAAAGGTTTGGAACATGTTTTCACTGCAATACTGATAATAAGCTCTGTAAGCAGTAAACCCTTTAGAATTACCTGTATTCTTAGATTAATTTGACATGAATTGTCATATTTGGGCAGCGTTGCAACTCAATGATTTGCACTGCTTCCTCCCTGCTCTTAAGTTTTGGCTTCAGTTCCCAACCTGGCCCCTTTCTGTGTGGCGCTTACACATTCTTCTTGTGTCTGTGGCTGCTCTCCAGCAGCCATTCTTTGACAGCTTAAATGCACGCAAATTGGTAACTGTAAATCAGCCTCATATAAGCAGCAGTGGGTATGCAAGTACTGTAAATGTGCCCTTTAATGGCATGGTATCCCATCCAGGGTTATTACTAATGTTGTAGGGACTGGCAGCAGCTCCTGTTCATGAGAATAAGTCCATCAAGAAAGTTAAAGGGTGTGATTAGACATTTGTCTAATAAAACAAATCTTATTAACATACAAGGACAGATTTATACTTTACAGTCTATTTAATAGCATTTTTCAAGCATTAATTTATTTAGTGGAGAACATCATGTGAACTTCCAGAATAATCAGCAGTGTACATACATGAGGCAATCTGAGTCACTGAGTGACGCCCTTCTCTGTAAATAAAACACGAACAATGTTCACTTTTAGAAAGTGATCCTAGACATTGTCAAATAAGAAGTACTCAGAAAAAGAGATGTTATAAAGTCTTTGACATCAATCAGTAAACAGGTAACTTATGTCCAAAGTGATTAAAAATTCAACACTCTTTCTATTATTAGGAGGGCTGATTCTTCAACAGTACTCAGTGTAAAAGAGAATACCTCAGATTTTGAGGATGATGCTTCTTTTTTCCTGAATCATAAAGAGTAATTTTATCTGCAAATTGGTTTGGCTTTTCATGCATTTTAACTTGTTTGACTGAAGGTAAATGATCTTTCAGAATCACACCTTTGATGTGCCTTACTTCAAAAACCAGCAGTAACCTATTAAATACCAGGCTGACCAGTATCAATCTACATGATGTAAGTGGTGTGTTGTAACAGCACTACTTAACACACAAGTCATTCTCCAAACTGATTGGCTGAAGCAAACTAAATCTGCATTTTAGAATGCACTTGTTAGGAACACTACATGGCCAGTTTCTCCTGCTCCTTTACCTTTCTGTTCTTTACATTTTATTTTGTGCTTTTGATTTGCTCTTAGTCCCATGTTCTTTAGGTTTTTTGTTACTGTGGGTAGGCCCCTTTATTAAAATAATGCCCTTATGTGCCTTATGTGTTTCTGCAGTTACAGTGGGGATAGTTAAAGACACCTTTGCCACTGACTTTCTGCCGTGGCATTAGTTGTCTTTCAACTGTTCAAGTGTTTAGCAATTATCTGTGACATCCCATTATTACATTAATTTCCCTCTTATCACAGTAATAATAATGTACTATATGATTATTTTAAAACCATTAAAAAGAAAACATATATGATGAATTCCAGTACAGCCCATGGCAGTTTGACAAACTGACAGTGTTTCCATTTTTGCTGTTTGGTTTTATGAGTTACTAGCTGCCCCCCACGGCTCCATCCACGTAGTAGTGAAAGAGGACAATGAGGAGGGCCCTGCCCGGTTCTCTACTCCTGATGTTATGCTTTCCCCTCCCCTCAGCCAATAGCCTCTGTCTCGGTTTAGCGTGAATATATCACTCCTGTAAGGGAACTATGATTCTTAGTGCATTGAGTGAAGTCACAAAATCAACCGGAATGTTCAAGCAAATTATAGAAAAAAACTCAATCTAATTCTGGTCCTCTCGAGGCTGGTGTGTGAGTAAGGTGGGCCCCGCCCCCCTCGGCCTGCTGCGTGTCTCTCAGATTCGCACAAATAAATCGGTACCAGAAGTGAACTATGATACATAGTGCAATGAGAGAAGTCGCTAAATCAACCAAAATGTTCAAGCAAATTATAGAAAAAAACCCGATCTAAATCTGTTAAGTAGTTCTCTCGTGAAAAGCAGACAGACAGACAGACATTGGATTTTATATATATAGAGATGTGAGTCACAGTTTTAAAACTATATTGACTATGCTGAACAATAGTGAAAATTATGTGAGAACAAGGAACATTAAGCTTTCATGTTAGTAACAACTAAAATCACTGAACTTTCTCAAAGTTGTTTAAATTCCTAAATTATTTGATGATAATGAAGATGTCAAACTGGATACAATGCCAGATTAAAACAGTTTCTTCATAAACCACTTCATTGCATAGCTTCAAGAATAGCACAAATAACACTCAAGCTGCATCTAAAAGTTTCAAACCTTTACCTCAGCAGTTACCTGACAGATTCTGATCAAACTGAAACTGAAAATTATTCTTTATATCTGTTTAACACAGGAAACACAGAGTATGGCACAGTGTACAGGAAGGACAAGCATTAATAGGTAAAGGCAACAACAAAAAGATCTTCTAGTTTTCTTAAGTAAGAATATCCATCCATTTTGAATAAATGAAATGTGAAAAAGTTCCACAGACCATGTAATGGATAGTAAGTTGAAAGTCTTGTGGGGCTAGCATTTTAGATTGAGGGAAAATTTCAGGATCAATAATTATTTTCTTGTAAAAGTTCATGAGGATGACAGCATATCTTGCTACAAAACCAAAGTGCTGGTATTAATGAAAAGAGCAGATAACTAACATGTCTTGAACACAATTAACGAACAATCTTTTTTTTTACTTAGTAACCATTTCTGTTGGAATTCTCATCATTGTTTGTGTGATGTTTTACCATTTCACCCATTCCTATGTGGGATGTAGGGTACTATTACTAAATCATTGAAAACAATAATAAACAGAACATTTTTACTGGACTCAAAGGCATCTATAAACTGCTAAATTCATATTATTGCATTTCAATGCAAAAAAAATATCTAAAGCAATTTTTGCATATGTCATAAGTTAATATGCCTATTTTGTTAGGAAATCGTCAAAAAAATAATATGATTAGTAGTTTTGAGGCTAAGTAATATTTTTGCTTTGATGACAATAATCTACAGTAATTATTGAGATTAATGCAGATATAGAGAATGTTTTTCAAATGATAATGGCCTTGTGATGCCATTTATGAGACACAATTACCATTACAGAATGTCTGAAAGGTTTGATGGGGAAAAATAAAAATATTTTTTGGCATATAATATGTTACACCTAGCTGAACCAATCCTTTAAATGATAATTATTTTCACTGACAATGCAGTGAAAAACAGCATTAATCAAAAATTTAAGCAATGATTATTTCAGAGAGAGAGATTGTGCATTTAGCATGAGGGCAAGAAAATAAAACAAAAAATGTGGAAGAGCAAAACCATAGAAGGTAGTTTTTTATTGCTAAAAAAATTCAGAAATAAAGACTGCTAAAAGTGTGAAAATGGTTAGAGAGAAAGTGAGACTTAACAAGCAACAGTAACAGAAACTGTCTGCCCTGAACAGACTATGTTTGACAGGATTCAGTATGCTATATAATTGCTTAATATCTGAGCAATTTCTGTGTAGTTAAAATAAATTATATAAAATTATCTTTGCACTGTAAACAATTTGCAGGGTTTTACAATTAGGAAATCTGCTCCTAATTAGACAGAAGTTTGGAAGTACTATTATATACCAATGGAGCGACACGCCGAAATGTGAATGATGCATCTGTCAAGGGCTACTTGTCCATATCTGAGGCAACTGCAGGTTTACAGTGTCTCGTAGGTTCACAGGTAACTGCAGACTCACCACCTCCTCACACAACATGTTTGTTGCCTGATGGGTGATGCAGGGAACATTATAACTTGGCCACTCACCTGGCCCTGGCCCGGCCTGTTTGCTGTGTCTGTGTGTAGTCGAGTGGTAGCTCCTGCTGCAATAAATAACCTTGCTGCTCCTGTTTGAGTTGAATAAAGCTGGTTTTCCTGAAGTCCTTAGACTCAGCCTTATTTTTTGGGTGGAAGACAGTGACTCATGTGTCATTATATATATATAAATAAATAAATAAAAACAAATATATATATATATATATATATATAGATATATATATACCTGTATATATATATCCATCCATCCATTATCCAACCCACTATATCCTAACTACAGGGTCACAGGGGTCTGCTGGAGCCAATCCCAGCCAACAAGGGAACAAGGCAGGAAACAAACCCAGGGCAGAGTGCTAGCAAACTGCAGGGCGCACACACACACACACCCATACACCAAGCACACACTAGGGACAATTTAGACTCGCCAATGCACCTAACCTGCATGTCTTTGGACTGTGGGAGGAAACCGGAAGTACCCGGAGGAAACCCACGCAGACACAGGGAGAACTAGCAAACTCCACGCAGGGAGGACCCAGGAAGCAAACTTGGGCCTCCTAACTGCGAGGCAGCAGCGCTACCCACTGCGCCACTATGCCGCCCTATATATATATATATACACGAGAGAGTTATTCATCAGGTTCTGGGCTACACAAATAAAACTTAAAATTGTTATTTTTAGAACACTTTATTCTTGAATTTGTAGAAACAATATTGGAGGCTTTTAAAAAAAAAACAAATAACAGGAAAGATGTCTGAAATGGATTGGGAATAATTACTGGACTCAAGTAATCCGGGGCTCAGATGCTAATAGGGGATGTGTCCAAACCTAATGCCCTGAGCCCATTTTTTTTAATAGATTTTCCTTCCCACTGCCACATCCTTTCAATGACTAGTCTCCCCATGCAACCTCTACTGCATCAAAAACTCCTACCAGGTCAACTAAACTGGCCAGTGACGAGTCCACCTCCCACCATTAGGATGCAATATCCATAACTGAAAACTAAGTAATGAGACAACTGAGGAAGCTATACACTGGAGAAGCTGTTCTGAGCTGAAAAAGTATGTGTTATCCTCTGCCACCTGTTAAGTATGTCCCTAAGGCTCTAGAAAGTGCCGCTGCTGTGGAAAACATCCTGCATTGTTTCTGTTTGAAAGAAGGCAGGTGCATCTTCTCCTAATGACTACAGACCAGTGGCACTTACGTCTCACTTCATGAATACCATTATCACCTGGAAAAAGCTGGCAACACTGTGAGGATTATGCTCTTTGATTTCTGCAGTGCCTTCAGTACCATCCGGTCATCCCTGTTAAGGGGTAATCTCAGAGATATGCAGGTGAATGAGCCTGTGGTGTCTTGGATAACAAACTATCTGTCAAGTAGACCAGTTTGTGAGATTCAAGGACAGTGTCTCTGATCTAGATATGAGCAACACTGGAGCATCACATGAAACAGTCCTGTCTCCTTTATTCTTTACTCTGTACACCTCCGACTAACACCAGTTCATGTCACTTTTAGAAATTCTCAGATGATTCTGCACTTTTGGAATGTATTGATGAAGGAAGATAAGGAGTATAGGAGTCAGGTGGAAAAGTTTGCTTTTGCAGAAAGTACTGTCAGCAGCTTAGCATCAGCAAAATCAAGGAAGTGGTTATTGAGTTTTTTTACATCAAAGCCTCTACGCTCTTTCACTATTCAGGAAGTGGATTTAGAGGTGGGTCTCTCCTACAAGTACTTGGGCATCCACATCAATGACAGATTGGACTGGTCTCATAACACAGAGGAGCTATAAAAGAAAGGTCAAAGCAGGCTTTCTTTTCTTAGGAGACTGCGTTCCTTTAATGTTGGTAGTGACATACTTCACATGTCTACTACTATGTGATGGCCAGTAGAATTTTATACAATGCGCTGTGCTATGCTAGTAACATTACTTCAACAGAGGCCCACAGGATCACACAACTAATTAAAAGAGCAGGCTCAGTTTTAGGACACACTCTGGACCCCCTAGAGGTACTAGCAAAAGAAAGAATGAGAATGAGAATGACAATAATCCACTAAGAACAAAGCTGTACATCTTCTCTGACCCAATAACACTGAGGAATTTCAGCCAACAAATTATTCAGCAGAAGCGTGTCAAGAAATGCTACTTGAATTTTTTTTACCACTAGCAATATGACTCCATATTGCTGTGACTGTGACAGCAAAGTAAAAACTTTTTTCTTTCTGTTTTTGTCATTCTGGTATGTGTTCAGACCATACTTGTACAGTATATAATATATTTAAAGAGCTTCTGTAAAAAGCCAGATTTTCCTCTGTGGACAAATAATGTCCATTATCTTGTTAAATATTTGAGACCCTGGCACCTTGAACTGCGCTGTACTCTGAAACAGGCAGGAACTGGTTGTCTGCTGCCACTTCAACTACACCTTCACCGGCTCACTGCATAAAGTGACTGTCGTCCATTGGTTGATGTAAGGTGCAGGAGGGCTATCTGTTCTTTTAAATAAAGAAGGGAGCAAATGCAGGAAGACATCATCGTCACTGCTTGTATGCTGTGTGTGCTTAAGTGACAGCTCCCATTTGAATAAATGCTTTGAGAATGTTCCTGTCTTCACAACAATAAATTTGATTTTCTAGGAAACCTGGACTCACCTCCTTCAAGTCTGTGACCCACACATCATAATCTATCTAAACAGTAAAGGTAGGACAGCCAGAAGCTCCAAGAGAATTCTGCAAGACACAAGAACCCCAGCCAGGGGAACAACTGCTTGTATTAGACAATCACATATAAAGGTTTTCATTATAGTGAGTTATGAGACTTGTGCATGACCACAGTCAATATCTTTTCCTTCTGTCTGAGTAAAAAGTGTCTTTTCTCTGTAACTATTCAGACTGAAGAAAGCAAAAACACAATATGATACGTCTCTCTCACTCTCTCTCTATATATATATATATATATGTTTATTATTTTGTTAAAAACTGCGGTGGGCTGGTGCCCTGCCTGGGGTTTGTTTCCCGCCTTACGCCCTGTTTTGGCTGGGATTGGCTTCAGCAGACCCCTGTGACCCTGTAGTTAGGATATAGTGGGTTGGATAATAGATAGATGGATGGATCTTGTTAAAAAGCTAAAGTTTGGCAGGACGGTACATCTAAGGTAGTCAGTATCTGCTAAGAAAGAACATTTTGATATATCAACATTTAGGGGCAAAGCTCCAGCAAAAAAGGAAAATTAAATCTAAAAAAATTCAAAAATGCCTTGACAGATCTGGTTGAAATTTGTTGACATATAAAAAAATGGAAATTAGCTGATATGTGTTTTTTTAATGTACTGATATTTATTGCTATTATGCTAGCTTACATGCTTTGCGCAGAGCAGAGAGCATGCTTTATGCAAACGTAGAATGCAACAAAGTTGATTGACAGGCCACACAAAAAATGACAGTAAATATTAAGGACAAGGTGGTGTCCTGGGGCTTCATGTATAAACGGTGCATACGCACAAAAATGTTGCATTAGCACGTTTCCATGCTCAGATTGTGATGTATAAAAACTAAACTTGGCGTAAAGCCACGCACATTTTTACACCAGATAAATGCTTGGCGCACGCAAGTTCTCCGCTCGGTTTTGCAAACTGCCGGCACCCAGCATCAAAGCAGTGCTTTAGTTCCAATGTGGTTTCCCTTTCTTTTTTAGATCCACATCCCCGAAGCGGCTTTATCAAATACACTGAAATTCACCGCATATTGTTTATTAGTTTAAGGCTTCTGATTATAATTAACCTGTAACAATATAATGGTCCACGGAATGGCCACGCTATTCCAAATACCATAGCTGCTTTAGCGTTGTTCCTCTCAATGCACCACTCAGAGAATTTATCCCACTGTATCTTAGAGTGGAATCACAGCTCTACAGCAGCTGATCAAAAAAAAAATTATTGGTATACAGCATGAAGCACACGCTGCATCAGCCATGTGCACTGTCTATTGAACTGCTCCCTTATGGCAATCGCTTCAGAGCCTTTCCTGTAGGGATGGCACAGAAACCGTTTCATCCCTAGAACTATAAATGCACTCAATCAGTCCATCAAGTGCTCCTTGTAGAACTGTTTTTACTTATAAGTACAATCACCTCTCTGTAAACTTGCACTACAGTTATATTGCACAACCTGAGACACTTTATAAAGCGCGTATTTACATATGATGAGAATATAATTTTTAAGATGAAATGCAGCAAAATGTTTTTTACATTATACAGATAAAATTTTAACATCTTTTAACTAATCTATGTTGTTAATAATTAAACATGTGTGGACACTGTGTTGCAGCGCTAGCAAGGAGCTGGCACCCCGTTCAGGGATTGTTCCTGCCTCGCGCTGTATCCTTGCTGTGGCTGGCTCGACATTGGATGGATAGATGGATAGAATAATTAAACATGTACTACGAAGATATTTCAATGTTCCTTAAAAGTTCTGAAGAATCTGCGTTCTAAGTTTACAGAAGGCTTGACATCTATTACAGCGCTGACTGTGTGGCGATTGGGTACTTGGAGAAAGAAAAGGAAGGGCAGGAATAAGAGGTTAGTACGTTTGAAAGAGACAGTACTGCTGCAATAAATTATTTCATCAAAGCATTTTGCATGAGGCAGGAACAATCTCTGGATGGGGCGCCAGCTTGTCACTATAAGTGTGCCACTGTGTTACCATGTTTAATAACATACTTTAATTCGTATCATCATTAAAATGACATCAAGTATACATCTCAGTATTTAATTTATTCAGAGAGCTGTAATATCATGAATGTAATGGATTCTGTGTCCTGTCGGAGGAAGAGAAAGCTCGGTTAAGAAGCACGTAGTGATTCACACACATAGAGCATATAGAAGAATGCATACAATACAAAACATTTAACGTGCTACTTTAGTTACAATGCTATTTGAGAAACTAGCAGATTAAACAATTTTAAGGTGAATTTTATGATGTTCTGCTTTAATGACAAAATAAACTACGTAAAGTGGAAATTTCGAGATTAAAGTTGACATTTTGAGCTTTTTTTTCCACTGTGTGCCTATTTTTTGACTTTTCTCTGTACCCTAATAAGTTTCCATATGACTCTCAGATGGTGGGCTACGACTTGCCTTTTCATGGTGACTTTGATATCTGACAACTTCTTTTTTATTTCGGGCACTGTGCGACTTTGTGAACTTTCGAGTTTCTCCAACTCTCTATGTCCCTCGATCAATTTCCTTTTGCTGTTTATACCACTGTTTACACCAACAAATAATATGTTTTTCCTTGCCTCCACTTGTTATTCGCTGAAATTCTTCTATTGCCCCCTGTGATTTTGCTATTGTCTTTTCACAGAACGCAGCACTTAAGGGCTATTTATATTCATTTGCATATTCAAACAGGTGTAATTCTGGGAGGAGTTGAGGAGTGGCAGTAGGTGTGTGCATGTGCGTTACTTTTCACGCTGACCAGGATTTATGTAGTGGAAGAACATGGAAGTTGGCGTACATTTCCGCTTTTGTCTGTACGCCATGTTTTAGTGTGAATTTTACGCATGGCGTTATGCATGAGGCCTCTGGAGAGGAAAAAAGAGACATGATCAAGTGAAAAGGAAAAAGAAAGTTAAGTGAAGCTCAAAAAAGGTTCAAAGCTCAATAGTTAGCAAGCACTGTTTTTTTGCTGTTCACCACCAGACCTCTTAGAGGCACACCAGCTCTTGGTTATCCATTTCGCTCTGTCAACTTCCAGCCCCTGGTCAAGAGTCTAAAAAAATCGACCACCAAACTTTGATTGTGGTGCTGCAAGTTTAAAGGAAGAAGCAACATTCTTAGACAATGGCACTCAAAGTTCTAATGGAGAAGGCCCAGAGACTGTGTTGTGATGATCGAGTTTACCACTCTGCGCTCCTTGCCCTTCACATTAAAACAGCAATGCAGGAGCTTTCATAAAATTGCTGAGTATAAGTAATCTTGAACCTAGATCATCTGAACTTTTTAGATGAACAGAATCTTCCATAACTTGGAAATATTTTGTTTGCAAAAGTATTAACTGAAAATAGGCAAAAATTTCTACTGTCATTAAAAATTCACCCATATACAGTAATCCAGTATAAAGTGTGCATGTAAACTAAGCCGCAGCACTAGGTGCCAATCCGTGACACAGAAAAACTATTAATTACCTATACTGTATATGTTAACACATCTGTATACAGCAGGCTAATGAAAGTAAAATCAGGTAACAAAAGTCATCATGTTTGATTTATCAAAAGACAAGGCTTCAATTAAAACAGTGTGCAAAAAAGGTTTTAAAAAATAATCCATAGTCAGGGTTAGGGAAGTCATCCTAACCTGCAATTATTATCCCAAAGTCACGTGGCTTTAATATATTCCAAATGTCAGGCAAAAATCTAAGTGAATCTGAAACAAGTAGTGCTTTATGTAACCACAGCCAATTTGTGGTTGAGTTGCACTATTGAAGCATACCTGTCCATAACAGTTCATTATATTAATGAGGAATATACACTGAAAAGCAGATGCTTGCAATGCTGATTATTTAAATGAGTGTTCCTTTCATTGCAATATTTCACCCAAGAATGGGGACTCCACTGCTCAAGGACTGTGCCTGCCAGCAGCAGGTAACACACAATAGTGTGTTTCAATCGAAATACATCTGAAGTTTTTATTAATATTACTACATTTAATCCTTTTGTATACCAGTACACAAGAACAATCATGTTTTGTTTACATTAACCCTTTAATCTCACATTACTGTCATTTAAGATTTTATCATTTTGTTTAATTTTTACATACACATGCAATATTTATTTTCTTAATATAGCAGAGCCCCTATGTACTGTACTGTAAGAAGTCTGTCTGCATTTTCAGTATCATGCACCATAACGTGAAGTACAGGCAAGATCGAAAAAAAACATGTTCAAATGACAACTCATGTTCAAATGGCATAGTGCTTTTAAATAGTGACGTCTTCATAATGAATGTGTGTGCATGCGCAAGACAGGCAGATTCAATCTCATTCAAGTGGTTACTGGAATATTAAATAAACACTTTCGCAAAGGTATGATGAAACAAGTATGCTTTTATTCAAGAATAAAACTGAATAACAAAAACTTCAAGTGACAACAAGATACCAAGAAGACATGTTTCACCAGCGTTTATATGTCTGCTTATATCCCTTTAGCGATAACTTTTACAGGTAACAAAACTTTACACTGACTGTTACAGACTGAAATCAAAGGCTTCTTCTTTTTGGGTGCATATATCGTCAGCATGGCACTGCTAGATCTAAACACTAGCGTGGTGAATTGCTCACATACTGAAATAACTTTAGCTACAGGAGGAAATCACATTTTACTTAAGATGCCAAACAGAGTTTTGTTGTGGTGCAGCAGTCTATTAGCCAGTGAAAGCGCTGTGAAGAAGCTGTCAGTTGTTATGGTGGTCATCACTACTCTTGTGAAAAGAATAGAGATAAATGCCATCAACTCAGAGAGAGAGAGGCAAGTTCATTGTACCACGTGAACGTCACTGACAGAATAATAAAAAAACAAGCGCTAACTTTTACAAGTAGCCAAAATTTACACCGGGTGTTACAGACTCAAATCAAATGTATGTTTTTATTATATTATAATAACTAGCAAAATACCCGCACATCGCATCTGCAAAGTACTGCCTTAAAATTTTTATTAAGAAGACAATTAAACCTTTTTAAAACTGAGGGAAAATATACCAATAATTATTTGTTAAGGATCTCTTTGTATGCCACGTTGTCAGTTCGGCCCTCCAGTTGTAATATGACCAAGTTGTAGCTGTGCGCTGAGCTTACTCTTGAGCATGCAACGTACAGTTGGCCATGTGAACAGTAATCTTGTTTCAAATCTCACAGCTTGGATTGCTGCTGTCATAATCGGTTTGAGTTTCATGGTTTGTTTCAATTACGACAGTATTTGTAGGACTTG
>JANRMT010028174.1:114241387-114282073 GCA_026402145.1 Polypterus bichir lapradei | reverse complement strand
GTGATTACGTGAGAGGCGTGATGATGTCATACGAAACTCCGCCCCTCCAGCTCAACTCCATTACAGTAAATGGAGAAAAACAACTTCCAGTTATGACCATTACGCGTAGAATTTCGAAATGAAACCTGCCCAACTTTTGTAAGGAAGCTGTAAGGAATGAGCCTGCCAAATTTCAGCCTTCTACCTACACGGGAAGTTGGAGAATTAGTGATGAGTCAGTCAGTCAGTCAGTCAGTCAGTCAGTGAGTGAGTGAGTGAGGGCTTTGCCGTTTATTAGTATAGATAAAAGCACACGTTTATTTGATATTTGGACTAAAGTCTTCACACTTTATTCACTTCATGTCATTATTAGCATAACATGGAAAAAGTTTCTTCTTTAGGTATGTGTTCAGCATTTCTTGCCTCACATTTCCTGCCATCCTACATTTACACAGATCATTGTAGACACGGCACACACATGAAATGTATGTATTCCAAATAACAATATGTTATTTACCTTATACAACTCCAAGCACCTCACACCCAGATAAAGAGACTTGAGGTCTGAGAATTTTGCGACAGACTCAGCTCCGTTGGTGAGGGAATTGGATAGCAAGCTGCTTGATGATTGTGTTGATCAACACATTTGCAAAAGATGCTGATGGAGAGGTGCGAAGGAATTTAAGGTGGCCCAGGATTATAAGTTTTTATGTAGGTTTCAGGGATTCTAGTGTTAACATTTTCCATTTTTGAATTGTGATTGCTCGTGATGGCTGACTTTTCAGAAGGAACATTAATTTTGGAAAACAAATGTCTGTATTATACTTACATTTTATTTTATAAATACTTTTATGACAGAAATTTAATGTATTTACTATATTAAAAATTGAAAAATTCTATAGCTTTTTTTATCTTTATTGTAACAAATAAAAAAGAAACATTATTAAACACTAAAGATTTACAGTAACTATTCAGCTAATACACCATTTTCCAATTTCATATTAATTTTTAAGTGGCTCCTTGCACAATGTGCTGTGTGTAAACTGAATACAGGATATGCAGTTGGTAATACAAGGCACATTTTTCATTGCACTGTTAATTGAAATTAATACTAATAATTATAATACCAAAGGCAATAATAGTGAAATTTGAATTTTGTCATGGACCTCTATTAAAATGTGCCACATAAATGTAAAGCATGTAAATGTCAAGGCTGTATGTAATAAGCTGAAGTAAAGCACAATTCATTACAGAACAAAGCATTACATTCAAATCTGATTGAAACCATAAATTTTTCAAGATATGCTACAGAGTGAAATGATATTTATATCCAATATTCCAATAATTGTTACAATTCAGTTCAAAAGAATACAGTTTCCTGTAAAATTGTGTTTTTCAGTGACCATTAACAAAAGCTAAGTCACTAAGAAAAGCATGGACTGATCTCTGGTGGGAATGTTTTACTCATTGGCACTTGTGTCTAGCATATTCCAGAGTAAGGAGCTCAAATGAACAAAAATAACAAATATCATATACAGAAGAGTACTCAAGTAGTTACATAGTATTTCTGATACACCCGAATTACCAATGCACCTATAACCGACGCCCATCGTCTGAGGAATTTTCCCAGGAGAGGCCAGGTAACACAGCTACGTTAGCCTATAAGGGTCTAGGGCTATGAAAAAATATATTGTAATATGTTTATTAGTCTTATACTTTGTGAAAATTATTTAAAGTTATTTCAGCATGTATTTATTTATCAGACTTTTTTTTTGAGGCAGCACTGCTCGTGCCGTTGGAGCACTGGAAGGTTAAATGACTTGTTGTGGATAACACAATGAATCAGTAATTAGTATTAGTCTAACAACTCTGTGGTTAACTGGCCATCACCTTAGACGTTAGGCCATACAGCTTTATTGAAGAAAGTTATATGTTTCCATTTGCCCATATTAATGATTAATTTTCAAAATATCAATTTTTAAAAGCAGACCTTTATTTTCAATGTAAAAACATCTTTAGGTGTATACCTTTTACAGGATGGCTTACAATAACAGTTGTTTTTAAAAATGTTAGTTAATGATTGCTCTCAATATTTGGAAATTGCCATCATATGTAATAGTCAGTCTATTTCTATTATGGATGTTCTATGCCAGTCCAATCTGACATGCCATAGCTGATGATCCAGCCTTCAGGCGATTAGTCTGCAGCAAGTGAGCTCTCATTTAAGGTTATTTAGCTGTGGCATATGTGTAACTGATGGTGGGAAAATCTGGGAGAGAAACAGACGCATTTTCAGACATCTGTCTGTCTCATGAACGAATGAAATTTTGTGATGCTCTAATTAACCTTTTAAGGGCTTGATTAGAGAAAGGCCATGTGGAAAAGGCAGGAATTCAAATTTGACCCAGATGAAATTGCTTAAATCCACCAAAGTACAATAATTGCACTGGGAATGAAAGCCATGATATGTTTTACAGATCTGGATGTAACTATGTTTTTCCTTTACCCAATATAACTGTTTAGAAAATTATATAGACTTTATGTGGGACTTTCTATAGGAGATATTAAAGTCTTTACTTCTCCTGCACAGAATCCTCAATACTGAAAAGTAAAATTAATCACATTAACTTTACATTGTCCTTCAAGAGCATAATTTCAAATTATATTTATTACTCTGTAAAATATAGTTAGAGAATTAACCTGTATAAAAAGTACACATTTTTCACTCTGTTTAAAAAACTCAAAATAAAAAAACTCAGTTATTTGAAAGCCATTTAGTAGCAGTAATGTATACAAAAGTATTTTTGCTGTAAAAAGCTTGAGTGATATTTCTTATTTTATTATTTATAAGGTGAACTGCATATAGTAAAACTGAGTGAGTCTTTTTACTGCATAATCATTATCACCTTATATATAAATCATGATTTGTTCACTTTAGAAGCTGAACATCAAAATTTCCCCACAGCACAATGAAAAAGTGACAATCCTGAATTAAATATTAAATTTACTGTGCTTTTGTACAGACACACACAATATAATGTAAATAGGGTGAGTAATAACAGGAAAATGATTTCAGAAGGAGCTGTATTTTAAAAGCTATTGGGCTAGGAAAAAATATCTTGACATAAAACCAAAGGAAGGAACCAATTAAGGGAGCTAAAGGCCTATTAACGCTTGTTGGAGACCAAAGAAGGTGGGTAGTTGATTGTAATGCGGAAACAAAAATTGAATTGATATCCCCTCCATTTTCTAGCCAGCATAGCCATTTCAGGAAGGAGGGTCTATCCTGAGACAGTTGAAACAAGGGGTGATCAAATCCCAGACATTGCGACAGTCCATCACAGGGCATATGCTGACCCATAACAACAATAATAACCGCAACATTTATTTATATAGTACATTTTCATACATGAAAGTAGTTCAAAGTGCTTTAAATAATAATGACTAAGCAGAGTTACAAAAGAAGGTAAAAACGAAAGAACAGCTGTTTATATCAGAGATTCATAATGTCCATATTAAATACAAACTATGGTCAGATGGCCAGGGAGAACAGGAAAATAAAACATCTGCTCGACAGGATGATGGAAGAAGTAATTCTGTGAGGTACTATGGTTCCAAGTCCATACATGTGTCACCATTAACAGGATACTTCACCTTTGCAGCCTCTACAGTGGTTGCAGTATACTAATGCTAAAGGGTAAAATACTTTGCAGCCTCTACAGTGGTTGCAGTATACTAATGCTAAAGGGTAAAATACCAGAACAAAAAGAAAACACACAAAAGTAGAGATTAGTGGCCAGCATATAAAAATGTAAATCAAATTGCATTTAATGAAAAGCACCTATTTCCCTCTCCACTCAGTATGAAAGAATGCTAGTAATGCTCGTAATTTCTTAAGTGATCAAGAAAGTCAGATTAAAGATATGGGTTTTTAGTAGTTATTTGAAGTGTTCAACTGTATTAGCCCAATGTATCTCTAATGCTAAGTATTTCAGATTTTTGGTACATCCAAACAGAAAGGCAACTTTTATTATTCCAACTCTGAATACTGAGCAAGCAAGAGTTAGAGGATCTCATATTACAATTAGGAATATAGGGGGTCAAGCACTAAAGGTGCACTGTTGTTTAGAACCATATGTACAATTAAAAGTATTTTAAAGTCAATCCAAAAGGACATAGGCAGACAGTAATGATACTAAGACTGGTGAGAAATGCTCATATTATCTCTTTTACTTAAAATTCTTGCTACCACATTTTGGACTAATTGAAGCTGAGATTTAGAATTTTTTTTGGTAACCCTGATAGGAATGCATTGCATTAATCTGGACAGCTAACGACAAAAGCATGTATTAACTTTTTAGCATCATACAGTGCTAAAAAAGATCTGACTCCAGCAATGTTTCTTAAGTGAAACAGTGCAGTATCAGTGATATGTCTAATTTGTGTCACACTTAGGCGTGTGAGGGTTACCTTCCAGACTCTACTAAGGTATGTAATACCACACCAAGACAAGAGGGGGTGTGGTAGCTAAACATGTCATCTCTTTTTGTTTCTGCAGCACAGAGAAACTGCCCCAGGAGGGTAAGTGATCTCCGTTGACAATGTTTCAGAGGCTATCCCCATGTACTTGGATGGTATAATACTGAGACTTTCCCAGAGGAGGGCATCTCACTTCAGGGAAAAGTCTCCTCATGACAGAACTGACCCACTTAATCAAGCCCCTTTTTCCAAGGGCCTAGTTGGCTAAAAAGGCATATTAGAAGCCTGTTTTCTGTTGTGCCACAGTGCAGTTGTCTCTGCTTTCAGTTTAGGTTTTCTGGATAATTGCATTAAAGCAGGGGGCCTGGTTGGCACCCCAACTTTTTTTTGGGATTCCAGTCATCTCTCCATTTATTACAGTGCAATTAGACAGGACCAGCTTAGAGTCACCAACGACCTTAATATGAATGTGATAGGAACACCATAGCAATAGATAAGGGGAAACCATCCAAAATCAGGCATTGTGCAGGCCAGAATTTGAATTCACAACTTATAAGTTTTATAATTGGGATATTCACCATTGCTCCTTGAAACCCCAAACTAGTGTGTTAAATGCAAACACTTGTCCAGGTATGTCACTGAAGCTGCAGACACGAATTTCAGAAAAGAACTGAACCAAATTGAACTGCATGTGTCTAACAAACACCAGTGATGTACAACCTCAAGTGCCATATTGGAATGTTTAGGCTACAATTTTAATAAATTTGAAATATATCCCACACTGCAGTAATCCCTATACCTAAAAGCACATTTAAGATCAATTTCCTTTTGCTTCCTAGTCTATAATGGAGGGACAGAGGACGCTATTGTTAGTTTACTTCATCTGTTCCATAGCCACCTGGAAGACTCATTTGAAGATTCTGTTTCTAGAAATCTCATCAGCTTTTAATATAATCCTGTCCCATTTTTTATTCAGAGAGGCTTATCAAAGAGGTTACTAGAGGTTTATTATTGACTTAACCATAGTAGGATGAACTGATTGGCTTTTTCACAGACAGAACTCAATAACTTTTGGCGGCTGGAGAAAACATTTGGGCAGGGTGCAGATTTTGGGGGGACAAACTGAAGCAGCACTTATCTATTATATAGTGCCTTTCACATCTATCTATTGTACAAATGCCTTTCATATCTATTTAACTATCCAGTTATTCCACATGCTTTTGTGGTCCTCATCTAGTGTCAATGCACATCTTGGCCTGTCTAGTACTGGCCCCATAGAACAAGTCCAGGTTAAAATGTATTATACCCTTTCCACCATGCTGTCCAATTTGATGCCAGCTTTCACATTTCTACTGTGCTCCAAAGCTTCAGTCAGTGACATCCACAGTCCCCTCATTCTTCCCATAAGTTGCCCTATAAATGTGGAAAAGAACAGGTGCATCTGCCACCAAATTTTATGCTACACCTGTCTCTACATTGCCCAAACCTGTGCCAACCTATCCAGTTCCTCATTCTGCCAAAACCCATACCATAATGTCTGTACCCCAACCTCTGTAATCATAGCATAGTCCCCTCCAAATCTTATTCTGCTAATAGAGTGCACAGTCCTTGGCCATTTCCCCTATATTCCATTAACCCATATCATACAATCAATAGTCCTCTGATTTTTCTCAAGTCTTGCATCCCAGTCTAACATCTACCATACCTATACAGGCAGTCCCTGGATTACGTACGAGATAGGGACTGTAGGTTTGTACTTAAGTTGAATTTGTATGTAAGTCGGAACAGGTATATTATTTTAATAAATGCTATTGTTGACCGACTGTAACCAAGTGCGCTGCCATTGAATGATGGAGTTTCACCCCTCTCAGACCTTTTTATTATTTCTACTTTATTTTCAATGGTGGTGGTTTTTCTCTTCTTTACTGTATCACCAGCACTTGCATCAGATTTGTGTTTCAGAGACATTTTTGAAGAGTGAAGACAAAAAGTTAAGATGAGCTCTTCTGCCAAGCACTGTACACGCTATCACAGCAGGAAGGTACCCGTCGTCAACATGTCTGATGTACTGACAAGAGACAACTTCCTGCTATGTGCGTAACAGTACAAGCAGGCTTGCTATTGACAATAAATGGGGGCGGCGAGGGTCGGTTCACCACCCACCCACCACACAGTCACCTCCACTACATTATGCTGCCTGCAGCGTCCACCCACTGAGAACGAACACGGTGCGGCCAAGGCGGGTAGTGAATCGCCCACCACCGCCCCCATTCAACAGGCAACCACCCGAAGCACACTACAATGCAACCCCCTACCACCTCATTCACCCTCAATGGCCTCCATTCAGCCACAACGGGTCACCACTTGAGCACGAGAACGAACGGGGCAGCCGTCTGTGGTGGGTGGGCAGTGAAACACCCCCCTCTGCTCCATCCAGTCTGCAACCAGTCAGGAGCAGTAGCTGCGGCTGCAGCGAACCCCCCTAATCAACCCTCCGTCCTGCAGATGAGTGATAGCTGTGGCCCCGGTGACTATGGACCACGGGTCACCGCTTGCCGGTGGGAGCCGCCCAAGGGACACTACACTGCGCGAGCAGCGAAATCGCCCCCTCCAGCTTCCGTCCAGCCACTGCTTGTAGCGTCCTCAGGCCGAAGATGATGGAGCAGCAGTTACTGAGGTGCATGCGTCGCAGCTGCGGCCCCGTTCGTAAGTCATAGTTCAGATGTCCGTAACATGGGGACTACCTTTAAAGTCATTCCAAAACTAATTTTATACTACAACTGCTGCTAGTCTGCCCAGTCCTATACTAGTTTTCCAGGCTTACCTCACCTGGGCACAAATTCACATTGTAAGATCCACAGACCCCCCCCCCCCACATCTTAAAACATAACACCCCCCCGCCAATCTTTCTTGTACTACATCGACAGGACAAGTCCAACTTAAATCTTATTCTACCTTGATGATATTATATCCTTGAACATAAATTTTGCTCTCCTTTCCTTCAGGCCTGAAAATTTTACAATTAGTTTCTGATGAAATTGAGTCATTTCATTAAGTCATCCAAAAATACCTTCAGATTATTATCTAGAGCAGTGTTTCCCAACATTTGTTTCTGTAGTAGCACACTTTTTTGTAACCAAAATCATCCCAAGGGACACCACTATCTTACTAACCACAAACACATATATATCTCATACACTTGCTCAGCTATCCGAAGGGGGGGACTACTGGAGGAGCTGGTAAAACAGCCACTCTGAGATAGGCGTTCACAGACACAGCACTTAGTGAGCACTTTGGTGCCATCTCCAAGCTCCCTCTCTGTCTCAGAATCAACTTGCATGCCCACTATCCACCAGTGTTGTGCTTGCTGGTGACCAAAAACCCAAGCAGATGGACTCTAGCAGGTTGTAGATACACCTGAAGTGCCTGAAATGCTATGTCTGAAACACAGCGATCACAGAGCTGCTTTTATGCCAACTTCTTCAGGAAGACCTATCCTCCTCAGACAGGTCTCAATCACCTGCGGAGCTCTTTTCTCTCAGGTTCAGACCCAAGTGTGCTACACTATTATTTCCAGTGCACACCTGGATAGCTCTCATGGTGCACCACTGTGCGGTGGTACACTGGTTGAAAAACACTGCTCTAGATGACTGCAGCTACTTTCATGCCACTTGCGTTTTTCAGAAAGAAGTTTTAGGTACCCCTGTTATTGTCCACAACATTTTAACATTTTGAAACAGCAAACAGGGAAAGCAAAAAAGGCATACTTACACCACATCCTGTTAGCCCACTGTGGGTTTAAGATCGTCCTTGATTACTTGCCTGCTACTGAATACTTAAGTCAGGTCGGTCTGGTCCAAACTCCTTTATCTTCTTTTTTCTTGAAGTGAATGATTTATGATTTATTTCATTAAAAAAAGAATTGAATTTTCTTTGATTTCTGAAGTTCCTCTTGAAGTTGTCATCTCTGTAAAGTCGTGCTCACTCATTCAATGTGTGTCAACAATTGTCCAATCACATTACATTAAAAAGACCAACAACAATACTAATTCACTGCCAATAAACGTATAGGGTGGTCCAGATCTAATTATGCAATTTTCATTACGCTATAACTTAAGTTTATTACATAGAAAATCACCCGAAAAATCCCAGACCATCAAGAAGTGTGCGAACTGACGACATGAAGAATCGTCTTCGTGCCGAACTGGAATCGTCCCCACATAAATCAAAGTCATCAAGACAATCTGGATCTGCATAATTAGATCTGGATCACCATGTAGGAGTGTCCAGGATACAGAGAGCAGTGTCCTCGGAAAAATCTGAAAGCAACCAATTAAAGGGCAGCCTCAGATCACCTGCTTGCCAAAAGAACGATGACTTGCATAGACTCTCATTTGGTTGGTGCCCTTCACTAAAGAAATATTGGTATTCACACATAAATTTAACAAGTAGAAGTCGGAAACAGTTTTTAATAGATATTGACATGCACTGACACCAGGCACATTGTGCAAATAAACACATTTACAGTATTTCATGATTATTTTGCATTATCTAATTAATTTAAGTACAGTTTTTAAAATATTTGGGGGAGCGGCTCCCCTAGTGCCCCGAATTACAAAAGGCCACTGTCATTACTTGAAAGTAAAGGGTCTAACATGCCATCATCATCATCATCATGGTTTCTTCAGAGGTGTGCTCTTGCACCTAATTTGTAAGTTTTTTTAACCTACCAGATACTGCAGTAAATTTGTAAATAGATTATCCTTCAAATTTGCTGATGACTGTTTTGTTTTGAATCTATTTAAGAAAACAAAATTAGTCAAGGATAGATACTTTTAATAGCTGTTGTATGTTGTAACTTACAAACTGATAATTGACTTTAGAAGACTCTTTAGTCATCCAAAAGGACAAATCAAGACAAAACATTAGAGATTTCCTGAAAAGTATAAATACCTTAGAATAATCAAAGGCTCAAAAAAGTCATTCAACTAAAGCACTAGGGCACTCTGTTAAAAGGGACATGAACTCCAGGACTGTTTCTAGAAGCTGGGATTTTTAGTTTAAATTTTAATCTGATGTCAATTTCTCTGTATAAATCATGGTTTTAGTCTGCTTGGTTTTGTAATCTTAAACTTAGCAAAAAAAAAATAGGATGTAAATTATACCTGTAAATAACAAGGTCCCAACAATCAACTCTAACAGATCTCTTTAATAAACAAGCCTTTCAAAAATCAGGTAGCGTCCTCTTAGACAGAACTGATTCTCTATATTTACAATTCCAGTTGTTGCTACAAATTCAAGTTTCCAAGGATATAAAGCAAGTAGTTCAAATACCTCTCCATCCTAAGTGCTTTTAATTTTTTTTTTAATTTTCATAAATAGAAACTGGATTGACTAATGGGCCCAATTATTCTTCATTCCCTGCAAAAAACCATGCTGACAAAACCAAATTTCCCTCTTCATACAATACATTTAAATTGCACTGAATTTTGGTAGCCATTGTCTGTGAAAAAAAATGCCTGGTGCCTTACTTTATGCTATTTTCATTAAACACATGAGAGTATTTTCACAAACAAAAAAGAGAACATGACTATGCCAATTCAAATTATATTGCATTCAGAATTGCACACTTACCCATTGAAAGGCCATCAGTAAATCAACCACATTTTGATTCAGACGATAACAAATGAAAGGGAAGACAGAAAAGTGAAAATGGAATGGTTTTGGAACTTTCTGTTCAAGATATTTTAACTATGTAAAGCCCTCTTGACAACCAAATGTGATCAAAAGGTAGAGAATGATGATTTGCAATAGAGCAAAGGTTCTTGAGCTCTTAGGTTTAGTCCTTGCGGTTATTTTATTTATTTATTTATTTTCAAAATATTGAAATAAGTTGTAGAGATAAACTCCTGTGCCTGCAGAGGCTCACTTAGACAATAAACCTAAAGAAACAGTTTTCTGCTTTTTATTTCCTTCTCAGTATAGACTGAATTGTTTTTTTCTTTAGAACCAGTGTGTGACAAAAATGTTTATTTTTTTGTGAAATACGTGAGGTAGAGGAGCAGTTTTGATTTAGTGGATGAGAACAACATTTAAAATGTCATGTTGAGACATGGATGGCTACAAAATATTTTCTTCCTTCTAGGCTACCACATTTCATGTAGGTGGAATTATTTTGTTTATTCTTTACTATGTATGTAGTTTTGATTTTTTGTAATAATATATACAAGTTTTAGCACCCACTTGGTTGTTTCTCAGTGCTATATACATCTTACAAATGACAAATCTTTTCTGAACTAGACAGATTTAGCCCTGCGGTGGGCTGGCACCCTGCTCGGGGTTTGTTTCCTGCCTTGCGCCCTGTGTTGGCTGGGATTGGCTCCAGCAGCCCCCCATGACCCTGTAGTTAGGATATAGCGGGTTGGATAATGGATAGATGAAATAGACAAATTTAATGGGAATCAATAGCCTTACATCGATGTCTGCCTGAACCCGTCTCCTAATCTGGATCTGTATAATACTTTATCAAAGCTATATACAGTATCTACTGTACTGTAACAAAATGACAAAAACCATCACAAAGGTAATTGAACAAGTAGCAAAACAATTCACTGAAAAAACACAATAATATATCCTGATCTAGACTGACTCCATGACAGTTATGAGGTGTATGAGGCAGAAGGGACGGGTTTATTTATATTTATAGATGATAGTGACTGGCTTCTAATTCAATTTCGGTTTCCGAGAGCTTCTTCTTGGAGCTGTGTGCAGAACTGGGGCCAGCTTTATAAAGCCAGACTTTGAGGAATTGTGCTCTACCTGACTCCACTGCAAGTTCTGTCCACCCTTGGTTTTTAGCTAGAGGAGCTTTTCAACGTGAACTTGCTGGTCGATTGGGTATTTCACAATCCTCACGTACCATGCCAGCTGAGGATTATCCAGATATATAAGATTTCCTTACACTATGGTTGAACTGGCAAAAAAGCACGATTTGCAGCAATGTCCAGCTTTCCAAATTAAGCAGTCAACTGCATACATATTGCTATTGCAACATAGCTGAACAAGTTACATCAGCCAGGGATGAATCACCAAAACAATGAGGCGGCATTGCATCTAACAGGAGAGCCTATAAAATCTGCAACTCCACACAGTCGCAGTTGCTTGTTTCAACTAGTGTGTCAAAAGGCAAGAAGTCCTTTCAAAGATAGTGAGTCACCTCAAAGAGTCATGTAATGAGCAGAGAATCTATCCGTTTTGGCGGTTGGTGTTGACACTACACTATAAAGGCATCTTCAGATAATGAATTTGCTTGTGTAAATAGAAAGCATTTCCACCCTATTAAGTGCTGCTCTATAATCCACAGATAGTGTTTCGAATTGTTCAAGCATGCAGTGTGCTGAATAATGTGGCACACAATCGTGGCTTGCCCGTACCTGAAGAAATGCGGTATGATGAACCTCACTCTGTTCTACCAAATGATCAGCTAAATTGGACAGCTTTATAACTTCATTTCAATGTAATTAGCAGAATGTAAAATAGGTAATCAAATGCAGCTTTTATTTTTTAACCAATTCATTTAATTTGTGGCCGATATACAGTATCATGTATTATAGCCCTTATATTCCTTAGTTCATTGGCCATATGTCTTACAGCATCCACTATTGCATTTTGTGATTTGAGAACAGCAACCATCAGCACTTAGCCAGGTGGTCACCCAGTGGTTTCCAAGGCAGAGGTGTATGAGCAGCCAGCACCTGAAGATGTGCTGGGCACAGCGGCACCATCACAGCATGGAGTCACATCTTCGTCACCCGGATCACCTTTTGTAATATTCTCTGAAACAGAATAAACTGACAGTGGGCTGCAACACTCTTTTTCATGTCAACTTTGATATATGACCACTTCTTTTTTTATCTTGGGCACTGAGCGACTTTCGGAACTTGAACTTTCAAGTGTCTCCGCCATGCTGTATCACTCATTTCCTATTGTTGTTTATACCACTACTTAAGCCAGCAAAAAGTACAATTTTCCTTGCCTCCACTTTATATTTGCTGAACTTCTTTTTTCCACATGCTTTTGCCATTGTCTTTTAACAAAACACTGAACAGAAGGGGCTATTTTTATTGATTTGCATATTCAAAAATTTGGTAGTTGTTGGTGTAAGACTGTAGGCACATGCATGTATGTTAAAATTCACGTTGATTGGAATTTATTAAGGGAAAGTGCGTGGAACTTTGCTTACAGTTTTATGCAGTTTTTTGTGCATACGCACATTTCTAGTTTTGTCTGTATGCCATATTTTAGTGTGAATTCTACACATAGCATTATAAGGAGGCTTGATCTGCAAATAACTTCAAAAGAGCTAAAAGTACAAATCTCAAAGGCAAAACAAAACAATAAATCTAGGCTAGAGGATATAATGGTTGCAGATAAATCTGGATCACTTTGGAAAAGTATAAAAACCCTAGCAGGATTAAGGATCAAAAATAATTCTCGTATTACATTGGAGGGTTTTCATTTAGACGGAGAACTTGCTAATGCAGTTAAATTGTTTTTACAACTGTTTTAACACCCATAATTTTAGCAATGATATTCAGAAATTGATTGTGAACCTGGTAGATGGTCAGCAAGTAAAACAGAAAACAGAACAAAAAGATGTGGCAAGGTTTTTCCTCTGTAAGATTAGGAAAGAGTCAGGGCTCTAACAAGATTGCAGTTGCACTATTACGTTTTGTGCAAAACAACTAAGCCCTACATTTCATTACCTTTTTAACCAGTTTTCATATAAATGGCATGTACCAAATGTCTGGAAGGATGCTATAGTGGTCCCTGTTCCCAAAATCATTTCCCCAAAATCTTGATGATTTTGGGCCAGTGGCTCTTATATCAGTCTTAATGGAATCATTTGAAAAACTGATAAAGACAGTAATCTTGAAGAAAACTGAACATGCACTAGATCCTATACAGTAATCCCTCCTCGATCGCGGGGGTTGCGTTCCAGACCCCCCTGCGATAGGTGAAAATCCACAAAGTAGAAACCATATGTTTGTATGGTTATTTTTATATATTTTAAGCCCTTATAAATTCTCTCACACTGTTAACATTATTAGAGCCCTCTAGACATGAAATAACACCCTTTAGTCAAAAGTTTAAACTGTGCTCCATGACAAGACAGAGATGGCAGTTCTTTCTCACAATTAAAAGAATGCAAACCATATCTTCTCTTCAAAGGAGTGCCGTCAGGAGCAGAGAATGTCAGAGAGAGAGAGCGAGATAAGAAAAGCAAACAATCAAAAAATAAAAGCGGCATTTTGTAGAGGAGCGTCCCTATCCTCTGTGCAAACAGCCTCTGTGCAAACAGCCCCTCTGCTCATACCCCCTCCGTCAGGCAGAGAATGTCAGAGAGGGTGAGAGAAAACGAGAAAAGCAAACAATCAAGCACCGCGCGGGAAGCATATCTTATATCATTGAGGAGTTTTAGTTAATATGTAGTACATGCTCTAATTGGGTAGCTTCTAAGCCATCCGCCAATAGCGTTCCTTGTATGAAATCAACTGGGCAAACAAACTGAGGAAGCATGTACCATAAATTAAAAGACCCATTGTCCGCAGAAATCCGTGAACCAGCGAAAAATCCGTGATATATATTTAGATATGCTTACATTTAAAATCCGCGATGGAGTGAAGCCGCGAAAGTCGAAGCGCGATATAGCGAGGGATTACTGTACAGTTTGCTTATAGCCCAAATAGAGGAGTAGAAGATGCCTCTCTTACATTGCTAAATTTTGTCCTCAAACATTTAGAGGGTAATGGGTTACACTCTAGATTTTTATTTGTTGACTCTTCATCTACTTTTAATATAATTGAACCACGCTTTTTAATCAATATGCTCTTAGAACAATTTAAATTTGGGGATAACTTTGTGGGCTAGATATTGAATTTTTTTAACAAACAGGACACAGAAAGTAAGGGTAAATGGTATTTTGTCTGACCAGGGGCCTCATGTATAAACGGTGCGTATGCACAGAAATGTTGCGTAAGAACGTTTCCACACTCAAATCGCGATGTATAAAACCTACACTTGGCGTAAAGCCACGCACTCTTCCACGGTACTTCATACCCTGTCATACACAAGTTCTCTGCTTGGTTTTGTAGACTGGCGGCACCCAGCGTCAAAGCAGTACTACTGTTCCTGTGTGGTTAATCTATTCTTAGATCCACATGACTGCTTTAGCGTTGCTAGAGGACCTCGCAAATGGAAGGATTAGAAGAGAACGCATATTCCCAGATCATACTGATTTCTTGGCACATGACGATGACTGGCTTCTAAGTCGGTTTAGATTTCCAAGAGCGATCCTCTTGGAGCTGTGTGCTGAACTGGCACTAGCTTTACAAAGGCAGACTTTGGGGAATTGTGCTCTACCTGCTCCTTTGCAAGTCTTGTCCACAGCTTGTCAGCGTGAACTGGCTGACCAATCCGGTATTTCTCAGTCATCACTGAGTCGTGCCATGCCAGCTGTATGGGATGGTATTATCCGCTTGTCAAGCAGATATATAAAATTTCCGTACACTACGGTTGAACAGGCAAACATCAAAGCGCAATTTGCAGCAATGTCCAGTTTTCTCAATGTAATCGGAGCGGTCGACTGCACACACATTGCTATAAAGGCACCTTCACAGAATGAATTTGTTTATGTAAATAGAAAGCATTTTCACTCTATTAATGTGCAAATCATCAGTGACGCGAAAATGCGCCTCACTAATATTGTTGCGAGATGGCCTGGTTCAACTTATGATTCATTCATCCTGAGACATAGTAGTGTGGGGAACAAACTTGAAAATGGTGCTGTGCGTGATGGCTGGCTTCTCGGTAAGATAAGACATTTATTACCTTTTTGGTTACAGTTGTACATTATCTGTACGATGTAATCATATGACACGATTATTCAGGTGACAGCGGATACCCGCTGAAGACGTGGCTTCTCACCCCTCTGGCCAACCCACTGACTGAACAAGAGCGACGTTATACTGATCTCCACTCTCAGGCATGGGCGGTGGTAGAACGTACTATAGAGCAGCTTAAGGGCCATTGGCGCTGCCTGGATAAGACTGGTAGAGTGCTGCTCTATAGTCCACAGAAAGTGTGTCGCATTGTGCAAGCATGTAACATTCTACATAATATGGCACTCATTCGTAACTTGCCAGTACCTGAAGAGATGCGGTATGATGAACCTGACCCTGGACCACCAAATGATCAGCCACACCGGACAGCATTACAATGTCGAATGAATGTAATTAAACAAATGTAAAATCAGGTAAACAGATGCATCATTTATTTTTTCACAAATTCATTTAATTTTTGGTTAATGTCACACAATACTGCCTTGATATTTTATAGTTCATTGGCTACATCCCGTTGTGCATTGGCCACAACTCTCACCGCATCCACCAATGTATTTTGAGATTCTAGAACTGCATCAGTCAGCACATGGTCAGATGATCGCCCACCAGTTTCCAAGGCAGGGGTGTGTGAGCAGCCAGCGCCCAAAGATGTGGTCGGCACAGAAGCAGCACTATCATCACCCAGAACCATGTCCTCACCATTGGGTTCAGCTTTTGTACTATTGTCTAGAAGTAAATAAACAGTAATTAATACCTGATTGTTTGTCTTATTACTCATGCAAATTATTTACATGAGTATGGATCATGGTAATCTGGCACCTGTGGTGATGTCAGAATCTCCCTCCCCCACTAGTAAAATGCCAGCAATGAGTGTGTCGCCAATACTTGCTGCAATTCGCTGCTCAAACGGCGTGAGCTCCAGGAGTTCAGTACCTCCTCCAGTGGAGCTAACATGCAGACCACTTCTTTTTTAATTCGGTCACAGTAGGATTTTCTGCTCCAGCACTCTTTACTGCATCTGCCACGCTATGCCACTCCATCAGTTTCCTTTTGTTGCTAATGCCACTTCCTAAGTTACCAAATAAAACATTTTTCCTGACCTCTATTTCAGCTAGCAGGACCTCCATTTCTCATTCTCTGAAGTTTTTTTTTTTTTTTTTTGTTTTTTCCCGTGCTTTCGCCATTGACTTTCTGAAGCGCTGAAGGTAAGGGGCTATTTAATATTGATTTGCATATTCAAAGAGGCGTAATTCTGGGAGGAATTGGGGGTGGGGCAGTAGGCGCGTGCACGTGCGTTAATTTCCACACTGAACGGGATTTATGTAGCGGAAGAACACGGAAGTTGGCAAACACACAGATTCCTGGATCTGGATTTTTCTGTGCACATTTCAGCTTTTGTTCTTACGTCATGTTATAGTGCAAATTCTACACACGGCGTTATGCATGAGGCCCCAGGTCTGTTCTTCAACTGGCACTCCACAAGGATAAGTGCTTTTGCCCCTTTTATTTATCCTGTATAAGAATATGTGTCAGAGTAGGTGGGAGAACAGGATTATTTTAAAATGTACAGATAATTCTGTTATTTTGAGTCTACTAAAGCAAACTGACAATCATGATCATGGTCCGATAGAGCAGGACTTTGTTGAGTGGTGTGAGCAGTCCCATCTGCAGTTAAATATATCTAAAACTAAGGATATGATCATTGATTTTAGGAAAAATGGTAGTAGTCATAAAGATGTATGCATTAATGGTTAAACTGTAGAGCATGTGACATCGTACTAATATCTGGGGACAATAATTGATTCTAAAGTAAATTTTGAGGCAAATTGTGAACTGTTTGCAAAAAGGCACACCAGCGTTTATTCTGTCTAAAAAAACAGTTTTATTTTCAGATTAATAAAACCCTGTTTAGACTATTTTACGCGCTTTTATTGAATCTGTTTCATCCTTATCTCTGGTATCTTGGTTTGGAAATCTTTGTTTAAATATAGAAGTAAAATGGATCAAATTGTTAAATGGTCAAGTAGGCTGATTGGGGACTCACAACTCAGCCCACCATTACTGTACTCTAGGCAGATGACGATTTCTATCTTAAGTAATGTCTCCCATCCTTTGCACTCTGAATTTCAGTTACTTCTCTCTGGAAAAATGTATAGTGTACCCAAAAGCAGAAGATATAAAAATAGCTTTGTTCCAGCAGCAATCATATACCTCAATAAATTTTAGATTCAGGGTTTATTTATTATTTTCATTTATATTTTTATTAGTTTGTGTTTTTCATGAAACCTTTTATTTTAGCATGTGTTTTTATAATTTGTGAATGTAATTCTTATGTGTGTGTGTCTGTTTTTATTCCTTTGTTGTTAACAGGACAGCCAGTCTCTTGTACTGCAACTCAGTTTTAGCTATGGTACTGATAAAGTAAACCTGAACCTGAACCTAACTGTAGTGATTGTGCTGTCTATATAAAAATTTCCATTACAAACAAGTACTAAATACTGTTTATCACTACTTGTAAAGTGTACGCTAGAGAATAGTACTATAAAATCTTTGTGTCATGTGTTGCCTGTATTAGACTGAACCCTGTTCTTGGCACTGCACATTTTACACAATGAAGTGGATAATCTTCACAATGTCATCAGCTTTTTATTATTTTTTTTACTATCTACGCCTCATGAATATTCTGATGTTAGCTTTAACACTCTCTAATTAGTAGTTTCCTGCATTTTATTTGAGTGACAGAGAAAATCTTCATGAATGTTAAAGCAAGTGTATTAGTGTTACTGGCTATTATATTTTAAAAAGAAAACATTTTGATTTTACTGGAGTTTTTCTTGATAGTTCAGGCTAAAGAGTTTTGATTGTCTAAAAATTGGATAAAGAAAGACTTTGTATTGAATGTTGAATAGCACATGCAAGTAAGAATTTCATTGTCCTTTGCACATGTGAAAATAATGACTCTATGAACCTATACACAAGCAGAAATTTAAAGCCGGTACATAGAAGATGAATAGGAAACATTCAATGGAGCAAGAACTGAAATATATTTGGTGGTTTTCCCTCCTTAAGAATAATTGAATAAAAAAGGATTTATTACATAACTAATGTGACTAATCTGAATTTGATTTCTGCATGGCCAGTTAAGTTCATTAATTCACCTTAATAAAAGGGTAAGTGTCTCTGAGTCTATTTGTGTGTTTGTCCACTTGCTATGTCTCTGTCATTCCAAAAGATGATGCATCATAAGTTTTTGTAGTAGTAAAATGCATTGTGTTTGCCATTCAAACAGAAACTGAATCACAAACACTGCTTTTATGAGTTCCATACCAAATGGCATACAATGGAGACATATGAATTGCATAGTGCACTGTAAATGTTAACACTGAGGTCTACATTGATTACTTAGATTTCAACCCATCTTAGAGGGGTAGTACAGCTAGTGCCACAATAAAAAAAGGTTATAACTAAACTCCTTCAGTAATACACCAAGACTACCCTTGTAATGGGACAAATAGTTGTATAAAAACTGAGTATTTGATATGGACTGAATTGTTGGTTTACTGAGGCCAGCACGTGTTGGCAGTGTATATGAACTGGCAGTAGGCTAGCAATGATTCCCTAATGTGAACTTACTGGGAGGCTCAATTGAAATACAGCACGTGAAGACTGACTGTTACATATTCCACCTTTTACAATGATATTGTACTTTTGAGAGGTCAGAGGAAAACACCTTGTAGTGGTGACGCTGTACAAGATGGTGGGGGCTGACACAGAGAAAGATCAGTAGTCCATGCTACAAGTGCTCTCCTCTGAGCTGATGATTGTAGGTGTGTGACTTGCTGCCGACAGTTCACCACAGAGCAAATCTTCAAACTAAAAAGAAGATGGCAAAAAGGGTGGCATTTGAACTCTGGACAGGTGGAGTGTAGTGGAAACACTGTGTGAGACAGTGGGGGCAGAAAGTCTGTCTGGTCTGATTTTTAATATAATGTATTTCAGTAGTAATAGTGTTTGGGATTGCTATCTTCCAGCTCCAAGAGACAGTGTGAATCCTAGCATTGTTGCTGTCTCTGTGGAGTTTGGATATTTTTTCCATTGTCATCCTGGGTTTTTCTAAATACTCCAGTTTCCTCCTATATCCCAAGATCATTGTCAGGTTAATTGACAACTCTAAAATTATCCTTTAGTGATAGTGTGTGAATTAGTGTGCATTGCTGTACCATCCTACCTTGTTTGTAAAGACAAATGACATCACTTCCGGGTTCCAGGCCCCCTGAGCCCATCTCTTTTGCATTGCACGCCTCTTAACTGACTCCACTGCTATCTTGAATGCAGTTTAGTTGTAGACTTCTGTCTGTGAAGATGTTTCTCAAATCAAATGTTAATATTGTGTTTGTAATTTTGTTTCAGTTGTTATCATTTAAAAATGATATAGAAGTTTATATAATGTGTTTATATATAATTGATGACATTGACTTTCAGTAGCAATACATGTCAATTAATGTCCTTGTATGACTTGTATTGACCGAGAGGCAGGCAAGAAGATAGAAGACTTGAGTCAACTGCAGACAAAATTGACAGAATAGACAAAATAGCATATGCTATGGCAGGATCTAAGTAAGTGGCTCTATAGTTTAAACAATTGCTATTGTTTTAAGTGTCCAGGCTTTTCGACCATCCCGCCTCGGGCCATTGAACAGTAAATTGGACTCTTAGGGAAGGAGTGGGGTTTATTGTGTTCATTTTCTTATATGGCATAATGCTGACTAAACAGAATTGTGGAATGGCTTTAGCTCAAAATGGAAAACACTAGTGTTTAGTTCATGTCTGACATTTTACGATTATAATTATAATACTAGCATAACAATCAAATTGGCCACAATTAAAATGAAATCAGTGCTAAAAAGCAGCACAAATAAAATGCTTCCCACAAAGACTCAAAGAGCAGCTGGTTTTGTAAATAGTAGGTTGTCAAAGTTAAATGCTGTAAACACAGCTCCGGATCAAGGGAAATTACTGTGTAATAGGGTGTACTGTTACTGTCCTCCAGTATCTTTCTGTGGCATCTGGCTTTGCAAGTTTATACTAAATTTCACTGAATCATCTAAATACAGAACTGTACAAATGCAGACTGAGGTATGCCTATTTTTACCTTGATTCGTTATATTGAGATCAGTGAGAGGTCTAACAAGTTCTCTGATGTGGCATAAAGGCATAAAATCATGCATTAAACATTTAAAAAAAAAGAAAAAGTCCCCCACCTTTCTCCTATTTCCTGTAAGCTACATTTTCCATGATACATTATCCTCTCACCACACTCTCATTCTTGTTTGCCACCTCTTTATGTGAGTTTTTCTTGCTGTACTCTAAAGCATGTATAGGCTTTCAATTCACCATATCGAATAACTGGCACAAAGTCTTATTTCCTCCTGCCAGGATAACACGGGGCTTGCATGTGACAACACTCTGCCACCTGTCTTTTACTAGGGATTACATTCTGCTAGGTTGGTTGGATTTGGAACATTTTCTAAGTTGTTTAATACATTTAGCTCTGTCTTTGTCTTGCCATTTCATCTTGCTATTCAAATCAATCAATACATTTCTTTATTCTTCTATTCATCTTTTACAATAAATTGCTAGTCATTTTTTAGAAAAATAATGACAAATCATTTTGCCTTTTTGATTAATTTCTCTGGAAGTATCAGATATCCATAATGGTGATTACTTCTCTACAGAAAGGTGAAGCAACTTTGGTGGTGGAGTACGCCAGGTACTCCAAGTTTTCAGTCATTGTTTTTGCTACAATGTACAGTATTTTATATAAAATGCATTTATTATATTGCACAATGTGAAGTGATTTGTAATGTCATTTTTGACTAAAATAAGGAAGGACTTATTGAAGTAGAGTTTTGGCATGAAAATTCTGATGGAGCCACAAAGACATTAGGGGGAAATACAACAAAAGATGTCCACAGAGTTTCAAAAGGGACTGAGCCGTCATGAAATGCCAGCCATAAGAGTAGCTTATACTGAGGGTGTGTGGTGTGTGTACACACAACTGTGTGTATGTGAGAATGTTTCAGCATGTACACACCTATGTGCATTAGTGAGAATATGTATGTGAGAGAGAGATAATGAAGCACTTATTGTGCTATAAAAAAATTCTATATCATAATCTCTTGGACCAATAGCGTGAGTTTTTCGCATTCTACTTGTATGACCGACATTATAAAATACAGGAAATTATATGGTAAAATCAAGCCCCAACTCATCCGCAGGAGAACTTAAACACAAGTATATACGGTACAATAAATTTATAACGTTAGCTTCACATTTTGTTTTGAATTTAAAAAGTTGATGTTCTTTATCAAGTTATTTTTTTGACTGTGAGACCATTTTGATTCTAATGTGATGAATGCAGTGATGCATGCAGTTATCACAGTGATGACATGACTTTTTTTGCTCTCACAATAATCCTGGAACACTGTGTGTGCCTGTAACACTTAAAAGAAACACTGGATATATGGTTGCCATCAATTCTCAGAAAGGATCCTGGCTTGGATCAGCTCAAGGAGGGGTTTCCTTCACACAGAGTGAGCAGTGTGAGATGGAGCTGGTGGCTTGAACGTACAGTACAGGCAGTGAAAATGGCAGAGAAAAGACAGTTGGAGAAATATGGAAGGAGTCATGGAATACCTGAATGGCAACAGCAGTTTTGGTGGATGACCAAGGAAAAAGTCATGCTAAAGTAAATCTAATGTGAGGTAGCGAGGGAGATACACTGCATTTCACGATGCATTAGGCTACCCAGCACCAGTGATGATAAAATTTCAGCTGAATAATGGCATCAATCTTACAAAATGAAGATCTATTAACATACTTTTTCATTTCAAACATTGACAAAACTCAGCATTGAAATCTCTCTCAAGATCAAAAGCAACTCAAATGATTACTGACAATTTTCCTAACTTTGTTAAATTGGGAAACACTAAACTATACTGTAAATACAGTAAATAAATTATAATATTTAATAAATAATGAAGGCAAACCACCCCAAAATAGTGAGATGTGTAAGTTCAGTCAAATAACTGTTCACTTAAAGGGATTCTAGCCATGAAAATTTCAGGCTGCATATAAGCACATTTCAGTAAAGGTATGGCATGAACACTGAAGGTAGGGATGAGGGGTATACCGGTACTGGAAAGTTTTAAAGGGGTGCGGTATCATAATTTTGGGTTTTTAAGATACTGGAAGTAAACGTTGGTTTTCCTCTTAGTCATCACCCCTTCCCTCAAAACTTGCTATTGTAGTTATGGAACAAACATCTGTTTTGTAGACTTCATGAAATGAAATGACTTACTTTAGAACTTCACAGGGGACCTTCCCCTTATCACTTCGACACAATCAGAACTTCACACAGTTTCCCCTCCATTGCTTTGATGCGATCTGGACTTCTTGGGGGACATTTGCTTCCCCTCTTCTGTTATTGCTTTGGAAAATCTATCTAGAGAGAAACAGGGTGTAATACACTGTGATGATGGGGCACACCAGGCAGGTGAGGATTTTGTGCTGCGCACCAGGGAGGATGGAGTAAGATGGGAGATTTTTGAGTTATCTGTTGTTTGTGCCAGAACAGTTTTGGTACTGATGCTGAGGTCCGAAAGTTGGTATCAATACTGAAGTTAAAATTTTAGTACTGATTCAACACTAGTCCAACTGTGTTTTTTTTTAATTTTATTAATTTTCTTGTAATCATTCCATACAAATAGATCAATTTTTACAAAAAATAGGATTGAAAACAAATCGACCCCCACATCTGAGAAAGAGAGCATGGCCAACGGAGTAAAACTTAAAGCTTGTAAACATACCTAGATTGATGAGTTTAATAGGGCAATTGAGATGAATGAAGAAAAAAGAGAAATGCGGAGAGAGTTACTTCCTCGGTACTTTAAGAGAGTTAGGATTCTTCCAATTTAGCAAAATACGTCTGCATGCCAAAAGTGTAATGAATGCAATCACAGTTTGTTTGTCCTTCTCCACTTTAAACCCATCTGGGAGAACACCAAACATAGCTGTTAATGGGTTAGGAGGGATTGTGACACCGAGGCTGTCTGAAAGGCACTTAAAAATCTTGGTCCAAAATAATGTTAATTTGGTGCAGGCCCAAAACATGTGACCCAGTGAAGCTGGAACTTGATTGCAGCGTTCGCAGGTTGGATCTTGCCCTGGAAACATTTTGGACAGTTTTAAGCAAGACAGATGTGCTCAATATATAATTTTGAGTTGAATAATTGTGTGCTTTGCGCATATGGAGCTCGAGTGAATTCTCTGCATTGCTACCTTCCACTCCTTTTCTGATATATTGATTAAGAGATCTTTTTCCCATTGTCCTCTTGGATCTTTTGAAAGGGAGGGGCTGTAAAATAATTTTATATATTGCAGAAATGGTGTCTAAGTCCTCAGAACACTAGTCCAACTCTTGAAGTGTTAATCCTTAAATGTATAAGTGGAATAAGTATATACAATTTATGTGTAACTTAACACTAATGATTTTGCTATGTACTGCACCCAATGTCAGTATCATGGGAAATGTTGATTTTCTGAATCATCTCACACACAGTGTGCCAGTTAATGGTTATATAATTGGCATGTGATTGGAATGTGTGCGCTCCATGGAAGTAAATAAATCATTGGAACCCTGGTGACTACAATTGTCAGGCTGCTTTACTACTGCTTTGCCACTTTGCCTTTATCTTATGACATGTAAAAATAAAGAAAGAAATATTCCGGGGCTAGAAGATGACTTGATGTGTTTGGACTGTTTCTTTTTCACTTCACAAATTGTTCTTTTGTTGGTGCTGCGGCTACATCAGTTTAAGCAATATACAGCACCCTGCTGAGATTTCTTCATTTTATAAGTCACATCTGTGGGGTGTTTCAAGCAATGTGTTTTTTATAGGATAAGGCATGAAGAAGGAGAATTGAGAGGCAGGGTGTGCAAATGTATGTTTGCACCACATATGGGTACAGGCTACAATCATATGTCATTCTCTTAAAAAACAAAAAAAGTACACTTTTAGAAGTGCCAAAAAAGAAATGTAATGTTTAGTGACACCTCAAAACAATGTGCATATGTCTTAAAATACCTTAGAGTACAGCCACAAAATAAAAAAAAGAAATCATCATGCCTTAACTATATCTCTCACAGAAAAATACTTTCTTTCCGAAGGAAGTCCAATGTACAGCAAAAAAAAAAAAAAAATGTAACAAAAAGTAAATAATTTATATATACATAAACCTCTGTATTTCTGCCAAAAACATTTTTCCAACAACAGAATAAAAGCTACTTGGTTAACAGGCTAGCATTTTATGCAGCTATCAGACATTTATAGGCATTGCAGTAGATTTATGTATTTAATTCCCTAAACAGCCAATTCATATTGTTGAAGATACTTCAATTTGAATTTTAAAATGCAATTGAACTTTCAGCTATCCTCATATGATTTTTTTATCTCTTCAGTTTTCCAATTTAATATTCACTAGTGCTAAAATTCTTCTCTAAAAGGCACCTAATGTGCAAAACAGCAGTGAAGTCATTGCTTCGATTTAAACTTCAGTATTTATGGGTTGGTATCCCATTGAGGGTTTGATCCAGCTCTCTTGGGAAAAACTCCAACCTCCACGAGCATATATTAAATAATGAACAAACAAATTTGAGCATCCATTTTATTTTATACTAAGGCTGGAAATGCTGGAGTCTTTTCTGACTGCAGTAGGTAACGGCGACACAGTCAAAGTGACAAAATGTTCATTTAAGTGCATTTATGCACAAGCTCACCTTTAGCCAAATTAACATAACAAATGAAACTGGAAGCTTTCATATTACAAGAAGTAATGAGTGTGGGTGGAAAACTAAGAAAAGTACTTGCAGAAAATACAAACTCATACGCACACGCAAGGAACTAATAACCAAACTGTAACTTTGACACCAAAACTGGAAACCAATTTAAAATTAAACAAGAAGAAAAGTCAACCAGACTTTAAAACATCTTTATCAATGTGAACCATACTCAATAATGAAAGTAGTTGCTGATTTTTAACATCCACACATCTAACCTTTTTCTAATCCCAAGTATGTAGAGCAGGGTCGTGGGGGAAGCTAGTGCCTATCCCATCAAGCAATGGGCACAAGGCAGGAACAATCCCTGGACAATGTGCCAGCGCATCACACAATGAAAACAAACACATATCAGGGGCAAATTTAATCTGCTTGTCCATAGACTGTGGAAGAAAACCAGTGCGTCCAAAGGAAATCCACAAATAGACCTGGTGAGAACATGCAAGCTCCAGCCAGGATGCATCTGGGATTTGAACCCAAGTCCCCTTGTTGTGAGGTAACAGTCCTACTTCTGCACAGTCTTGAAAAAATCAAAAAAGATCTCGGATAGATTGACCCAGCTGAATTCTTTCAGTTCAATAAGCAAATGACTCAAGGACAATAGTGGAAATTAACAGGAAGTGCATTAAAGATGAAAGCCAGGAAGTATTTCCTTGACAATTTTTTAAAAAGTATCCAAATGAGATAGCTGGACTTAGCCATTAGTTAACTGAATGAGGTATATGGCTGAATGATCTTTTCTCTTTTCTCTTTTGTCAAACTAAATTGCAAGTTCCATACATACTAGAATGGGGGAGCATTTTAATTAAGGGTGAAGCCGTATAATCATTCAGTACCAATGGATGAAACAGACTACAGCTTCTTTAAAAAAATGAGGCACTTTAAATGAATAACCATAAAATAAAAATTTGCATAAAAAGTCTCAAAGAACACACAACACCTGATTGAAAAAAATGTGCTGACTTTGTTGTTCTGAGCCTGCCTGGCTTACATCTGTGAAAGGTTTATCATCACTCACCAGTTATATTATTTAACACCTTGTGATGGATGGCTGGGGATCTTGGCCAGCCGGGACACCCTTCTGAAGAGAAGACCGGGGGAAGGGACAAATGACCAGCAGTACCTCCCCTGGGACACTAGAGGGCAGCTCCCTCGGCTTACATTGGGGCCACGGAACTGGAATTTGGAAGCTCAACCCAGCAGGGGTCCGTGGCCACTACCAGGGGGCGCCTGGACAGCTCCCAAGTCTGGGCATAAAGCACTTCCACCTTGCCCAGAGGTGCTGCCAGAGGAGGAGCTGAGTTTATATGCAGCACTTCCGCCACACCCAGGAGACACCTGGAGCACTTTCGGGTGCAGTATAACGGAGGTCGCCTCACTCCTTTTGGGAACCGGAGTTAGGAGGCCGGGAACAGAGCTTGTAAGAGTGGAGTGGAGACGGGAGAACAAAAGAGAAGAAGAAAAGAACTGTGTATGATGGTAATTGATACACTGTGTGTGCTGTAGAAGAGAAAAAGAGAATAAACGTGTGTGCTTTGGGACAATTGGTGTCCATGTCTGTCTGTGTTAAGGGTTCAAGTTCACAACTTTTACATTATAAAGCTTCAACATCACCTCCAAGGGAGTTGCTATTTTTCTAATGAACTTACAAGGACAGGAGAGATGAGCATGAAGGGTGAACTATATTTTAACAACAAAAGAATAATCTTATATTTACTAATACTTCGTGCTGAGGATTTTATTGACAACTTCCCTCCTACCATCATGTCTTCATTAGGCTCTGCACGTTTGCTGAAAATTGTGCAAAATCAATGAAGCCAGATAATACTTGTCCTTCACAAAGTGTACAATTACATCATAGCATGTTGACACCCTATACTTAAATCACAAAACGTTTCTTCTGTTTTACTCTGCCAAATTTCTGGGGCCTCATGTATAAATGGTGGGTACACACAAAAATGTTGCGTACTCCCATTTCCATGCTCAAATCACGATGCATAAAACCTAAACTTAGCGCAAAGCCATGCACATTTTCACACTAGCTCAAACCCTGGCTTTCGCAGTGCTTTTGTTCCAGTGTGGTTTCCCTTTCTTTTTTAGATTCACATCCTTGACACGGTTTTATAATACACGCTGAAATTAACCGCATATTGTTTATTAGTTTAATGCATCTGATTGTAATTAACCTGTAACAATATAATGGTCCACAGAATGGCCAAACTATTCCAAATACCATAGCTGCTTTAGCATTGTTACTCTCACTGCACCTTCTTCTTCTTCTTTTAGCTACTCCCGTTAGGGGTTGCCACAGTGGATCATTTTTTCCATATTACTCTCACTGCAACACTCAGTATTTATATCACTGTATCTGAGTGTGGAATCACAGCTCTACAGCAGCTGATTTGAAAGAGAATTATCGGTATACAGCATCAAGCACACACTGCCTCAGCCATGCTGTCTATTTGGACTGCTCTCATACGGCAAACACTTCAGAGCCTTTCTTGTACTGACCTCTCAATTCAGAAACAGTTTCATCCCAAGAACTATAAACTCAATCAATCAGTCCATCAAGTGCTCCTTGTAGAACTGTTTGTACTTATTAGTACAATTACCTCATTGTAAACTTGCAATACAGTTGTAATATTGCACAACCTGTGCCACTTTATAAAGTGCGTATTTACATATGATGACGATATTTTAAGATGAAATACAGAAAAATAAGTTTATTACATTTCCAGATAAAATGTTAACATTATTTAAATAATCTATATTTTTAATAATTAAACATGTGAGGACACTGTGCTGCAGTGCTAGCAAGGAGCTGGCGCCCCGTTGTTCCTGCCTCACACTGTATTCTTGCTGAGGCTGGCGCGACACTGGAAGGATAGATGGATAGAATAATTAAACATGTACTATGAAGATATTTCAATGTTCCTTAAAAGTTATGAAGAATTAGAGTTCTGAGCTTACAGATGGCGTAACGTCTATGTGATGATGCGGCTTCCACTCCATGCTCCCATCTGCCTTTTGGGAGCTATTGAACCCGACACCGTCAGTAATGTCACCGATGAGATAGACAGTGAGGCACAACAATGAAGCAAGGGGATGGTGCAAAAAGTGCAAAGTGCTTTTATTAAAACAACAATCAAAATCAAAACAGTGATCAAATAAATAAGTGCAGTGTCTCTCAAAAATCTTCAGATAAATAATCCAATAAAATGCTGTGAATTGTGCAGGTTAAAAACAATAAATAAACCCTTAAAAAAACGAAGTTAAAACAATGGCAGGAAGCCGTCCTTTTAAAACAGATCCCGGTGCCTTTCTACTGGTGACTCCCCTGCTTCTCCTGCCCAGGCTATGCACCAGGGGAGCTACCCTACCTGCACCTGACCTTCTTTCTGCCTTCTTCTGCTGGTCTGTTCGCCTCGCTGATCCCTGGCTCCGGTGGGCTTTACCTGACTGTGACTTGGGCTCCCCAGCAACCAGGGCGCTCATGCTGGAGCTTTCACATCCCAAGTCCCAACTCCCGCTGCCTTCCCAGCCTTATGCGGCGAGCCATCCTCCTTCCGGTCACTCCCGCTCCTCAATAATACTCAGCGGAAGCGACCACTACCGACTGCTCCCGGGGTGCCAGCCAAACACCCAGGCTCACTGTTCAGCTGCACCTTCAATCATTCACACACTGGCTTTCTCCTCCCTGCTTCCTGCCTTCTTCTCCTTCTAACCTCCGTTCATTCCCTTCTTTCTCTCTGTTCTCTTCCCTAGCCACCTCGTGCTTCTATTATTTATCACAGGGACATGGATCAGGTGCGGCAATTAGCATCTCCCGGCATCAATTATGGATGCGGACAACTCCTCACCTATGCACTTAAGCGAGGACCGCCCGCATCAAGGATTCAGCCGGGAACTGCTCCAGCCACACATACCATGCCACCGCTCTAAGCCGCGAGCGAGGTGACTATTTATTTAAAAAGTGGCCTTTTTGATTTGAGCTGTAGACCCACTTCACCACAGTCTATTACTGAGCTGAGGCGATTGGGTACTTGGAGAAAGAAAAGGAAGTACAGGAATTGGAGGTTAGTATGTTTGGAAGAGGCAGTACTGCTGCAATAAATCATTTCATCGAAGGTCACGCACGGCGCAGGAAGCATCTTGTGTGAGGCAGGAGCAATCTCTGGATAGTTCGTCACTATCACTGCACCACCGTGTTCCCATGTTTAATACATGCTTTAATTGATATGATATGAATACTGAAATGATATCAAGTATGCATCTTAGTATTTAAATTATTCAGAGAACTGTAATATCATGAATGTAATGGATTCAGTGTCCTGTCGGAGGAAGAGAAAGCCCGATTAAGAAGCACGTAGTGATTCACAAACATACAGTATATAGATCAAATACAAAACAAAGCATTTAACGTGCTACTTTAGTTACGATGGGATTTGAGACACTAGTAAAATAAATGATTTTAAGATGAAGTTTATGATGTTCTATTTTAATGACAAAAAACTACGTGATTAAAGTGGAAATTTCGAGATTAAAGTTGACATTTCAAGCTTTTTTCTTACTGTGTCCCTGTTTTTTTTTCTTTTCTCTGTACCCTAATAAGCTTTCATATGACACTCAGAGGGTGAGCTACGACTCAACTTTTCACGGCGACTTTGATATCTGACAACTTCTTTTTTATTTCGGGCACTGTACGACTTTGTAAACTAGAGCTTTCAAGTTTCTCCGCCACTCTGTTACTCGATCAACTTCCTTTTGTTATTTATACCACAGTTTAAACCAATAAATAGTATGTTTTTCCTTGCCTCCACTTGGTATTCGCTGAAATTCTTCTATTTTTCCCCATGCTTTTACCATTGCCTTTTCACAGAACGCTGAGCTTAAGGGCTATTTATATTGATTTGCATATTCAAAGAGGTGTAATTCTAGAAGGAGTGGCAGCAGGCACGTTCACGTGCATTACTTTTCATGCTGACTGGGATTTATGTAGCGGAAGAACGTGGAAGTTGGTGTACGCACAAACTTATGCATCTGGATTTTTTTGTGCGTAAGCACATTTCCGCTTTTGCCTGTACGCCACATTTTAGTATGAATTCTAGGCAGGCCATTATGCATGAGGCCCCTGGTGTTCCACTTCCGTTGCATCTTTAATCTCTTATGTATATAGTACAGTGAGATTTTCTCTTGCATGTTTACCACAAACTGGTGACAGTGGTATGACAGATTAGACAATAAACAAATCCAGTAGCAGACAACGAAGGCAATGTGGCATTAAACACAATATCACAACAACAGTAGCTCATGCAGCAGTGAGTCTGATTATTGATAATAAGCAACCTTATGATGTAAAGATAAAAACTGTTTGTATATTTAGTGGTGCATATATTGTCTGTACTTTTCATCATAATGGAGGAGGGATAACCACGACTGTGTCTGAGTTCTCTAATAACACTCTAATGACACTGTTTACCTTTCTAGTCAAATCAAGTCAAGTGGCTTTATTGCCACACCATCCATACACAATATTGCAACATACAATGACATGAAATAACTTTCCCTAGGACTGCGGTGCAACATACACGTAACTACAGAACAGGTGCAAGACAGGTAAGGAACTATACCATACTATAAAAAGATTAATAAATAAAAAGTAATAGGTCAGTGAACATATAGTAATAATTTGAAATAGTTATAAACAAACAAATACATAAATAAATAAAAGCAAAAACTAATAATGAAAAATAGAACAGTAGCCACAAGTGTAATAAATGTACTGCATATAAATAAGATATAAGGAGCAGATCTGAGGGCAGGTGGCCAGCACAGAGTTCAGAGTCCACACAGCCAAGAGGCAGAAGCTGTTGCAGAACCTGGCAGAAATTGTTTGGATACTTTAGTACCTTCTGCCACATGAAAGTGAGACAGATACACCATGGGAGGGATGGCAGAAGTCCTTCACAATGCTGTAGGCTTTGCAAATGCAACACTTTACAAAGATATCTTTAAAAGAGGGTGGGGAGGTCCCAATAATCTTTTCTGCTTTGGGCACTATACGTTGTAGGACCTTGTGATCAGAGACACTGCAGTTCCCACACCAGACAGTGATGCAGCTTGTCAGAGTACTTTCAATGGCGCCCTATTGGGGAGGGTTGGGCGATTAAGGCATTGCCTTCTTCAGTCACCAAAGGAGCTGCGCCTTCTTGGCTATGGAGGTGGTGCTAATTGACCAAATAAAGTCAGCTGGCAGGTATATACCAAGAAATGTGGTGATCTTGACCTATTCCATTGCAGAGCCCTCAGTGTACAGTGTGGTGTGTACAGCATGGGACTTCTTAAAGTTAACAATCATCTCTTTAGTCTTGCAGACATTAAGAGACAGATTTTTTTACTTGCACCCGTCTGCCAATTGTCGTATATTCATTCTGTAAGCTGACTCAGCCCCATTGCTGAAGAGACACATCACCGCTGAGTCATCCGCAAACTTAATGATGGTGTTAGTGCTGTACACAGCCAGAAGAGTGAGTCAGCAGAGTGAACAGAAATGGGTTGAGTACACAACTCTGGGGGGCACCAGTACTCTGTCAGTAAGTCCAGGATCAAGTTGCATAGGAAAGTGTTGTAGCCTAGCAGAATCAACTGCCATATGAGCTTCTAAGGGACAATAGTATGGAAAGCTGAACTGAAGTCTAAGTAAACCATTCTAGCATAAGTTTTTCTTTTGTCCAGATGGGACAGGCTATAGGCAAACTTCAGAGGGTCATGTGATGTGGAAAGCCTGTCTTTCAAGTAGCCCAAGAGCTAGCCTCCCAAAGCCCTTCATGATGAAAAGTGTGAGTGCTATAGGGTGATAGTCATTGAGGCAAGAAAGAGAAGACTTCTCAAGCACAGTTATGATGGTGATGGTTTTGAGAACATGATGACAATGTCTGTCCTAGACAAATGTTGAAAATGTCTGTAAAGATATTCATAAGCTGTTTTGCACAATCCCAGAGCAATCATCCAGGTATGTTGTCTGGTCCAGCAGCTTTGCATGGTTTTACATTCAATAAAGTTCTTTTCACATCAGCAATAGACAAACACAGTACCTCCTCAGGAAGGTTGGATTTCCTCACATGTATTCAGGGCATCATACCACACATAGAAGTTATTTAGAACATCTGGAAAGGAGGCATCACCACTGCAGACAGGTGGTGTGGTCTTAAAGTCTGTGATGGTTTGGATTCTCTGCCATATGAACAGTATGTCTCTGGTGTCCTGAAAGTAGCTGTGGATTTTATAAGTATATCTTCAATAAGCTGCTTTGATGCCGTGAGACAGGTTTGCCCTGACTCTCCTGTGGTCTACTTTGTCATGTGATCGAAATATAATTTTTGAAGTAGTGTATGATATAACGTACAAGTCCTGAACAAAACAGAACTGTGCTGACTTACACTACCCATATAATACCTACCTTTCACTACCTATAATATCTACTTTTATAGTACCTAATGTCCACAAGTGTAGTCTCCTTCGTTTCCCTAGCAACTGAAAAATGAATACAGTTAAGTAATTTAAATTAAAGTTATGAAGAAAAGAAGTATGACTAAAAATTAATGAAATACTAGATAAAAAGTCACCCCCAAAGATATTTAGGTCAGGGTATTTGGAGATTTATAATTAGGTGTGAGTGGACCCTATTAATGGACTGGTGCTCTGCCCCCAACCTGGCAATCCTACATTGGATTAAGCAAGTTTGAGAATGTTATTTTATGTTACAATGGCAAACATTTGTATAAACCAAAATATGTCTCCTGTAACATGCATGGCATAAAATAAAAAATTAACAATGCAAAAACCTGAATTTCAGCTTGCATTCAGTGTTCTGGTATCTTTTGAAACACATTTCAATGTCGCACTTTTTGATGGGAACAGACATGTTAACTTTTAAAGCTCAGCAGGGAAATCATATCCTGGATTTCTGTGTCATTACTGTGTGTGTATGTGTGTTTGTAAGCATGTGTGGGTGTTTTTGCCATTTATAATTAGAAAGATGGAAAGCTCCTCTTCCCTGATAAGATGCTGCTTTCTGTAACCATGTCTTTACACTTCAGATTGTACTGCATGTGTCATTCTGGAAAGAAGCTGCAGAATGAAGCTACTGAGTGTGTAACTGTCTTCTCATTTGACTTGCTCTATAGTCTTTGAAGGTTTTGCTTATATATTTTTTTCTTTAAAACAGTTGTAATCCAAACTTTACTATAAACAATTTTAACAATGAATTTATCATTATGACAATGATTTTACTTGATACAGATTTTCCAAACATGTCAGAATAAATTAAATATTTCAGCATTAGGCAGAAACACCTTATCAAGAAACACTACAATTATTTAAATAGCAACATTGTTAGAGTAGTTGTCTATCCATCCATCCATCTTCATAGACATTTTCCATTATTTGGTTCTGGGATGCCAGTATAACTGAAAACAAGGCAGGAAAGAACACAAAATGGAACAAGTATGCTTGAGCAAACTCTTAGATATCTGGTAGGGAAATGCTGTGCCACTACATCACTCTTTCAGGACACTTACAAATTACAAGTTAAACTTAATGGACTATATAATTTATATTTGATGCAGTTAATTAAAAAAACATAAACACTGTGGAAGTGACCATATTTTTCTTAGGTGTGGTCACACACAATACAAAATGCACCTACTGTCATTGTCTATTCTGTCTACATGAAATAAACCAGCTTCAAGTTCACCAAAATGTGGTGTGGTTATTCTTCAAAGAAATTTCTTCGGAAAGTTTAATTTTTGTTGAAATATCTGAGACAGAGATACTAATTTGAAAAGGTCACATTTAGAGGCATGGGTAAATTTTCAAAATCACTTGAAAATACTAAAGCATTCTGTGCAGCGTACAAATTATTGTTTATTTACATTTTGGAAAGGGTATTTCAAATTGTATATTTTCATCTTTCATATGTTTCAACCCACTCCTGATGACGGAACAGATTCCAATACAAGTTATCCAAATAGCAGCAGAGTGGCACGCACAGCACATCACACAGCATCACATTGGACTGCTTGTCCAAAGCTCTTCATCTTCAACTTGGTTCTCTAGCTTTTTGCTGCTGTGCCAGGGAAGTTAAATGATCTTCATAACAATAAAAGCAATGAAAGCATGCAAGGAATGCAAAAAATAAATAAAGAGGTAAGGAACTAAATAAGTGTGGTGACTCTGTAAGCACACATTGAATAAACATATTCATTGTTTATGTTACATTTAAACCCTCCACCTGAATTATGTGTAAATTATGATTAAGTATTTTGACACTAAAGGTTATTGGCAAATCTCCACAATGATCTGTTGCAGGTATGAACTTTAACTTGTGACTTTAACACTGATTTTAAGTATCCTCCATGTTACTTATTAAATTTTATGTTTAAGAAATATAAACTACAATTAGCCATATACACTCTACAACCAACCACTAACAACAGGAAAATTAAATTCACCTTTACATTATTTGAGTGGTAATCTGATGTCTGTGATCAATTTTTAACTACACAATATTTTAAAATGCTATAAATGTCATTTATTCTAAATACTATAAGGATAGAGATAATTACATTCCAGTGTTAGTGTTATATTTGAACATGACCTATTGCTAAAAATATATATAATAAGCAAAAATGTGATATCTATCTCTTTTTTACAAAGAAAACAAACAATAGGTAAATATGTTGTAACTTTCCTGACAGTTAACCAAGTTCCTTAAGGTACACCTCTGCCTCTGTTTTAGCCATGGTGAAATTTGGAAATGTAATATGTTTTATTGGGAGTGGTACAAAACAAAGTAAAAACAAATTTCTACAGATCTATCTTGATTAATCCATCCATCCATCCATTATCCAACCCGCTGAGTCCAAACACAGGGTCACGGGGGTCTGCTGGAGCCAATCCCAGCCAACACAGGGCACAAGGCAGGAACCAATCCCAGGCAGGGTGCCAACCCACCGCAGTATCTTGATTAATCAAAATATTAATTAATAACTGATTTCACAAGTGTTTCCTCACTAGAGCTAATATTTAGAAAATAACCATTCTTCACCAATTATAACCATGTGTCTGTGACTGTACCTCATTGGAATTTGTTACCATTCTTCAGTGCAATATTGTTCAAGTTCCTTTATGTGGAGGAATTTCAATTCCATACTCACTTTTTCAAGACACCCTTTTCCATACAGAATTACAGTTGCACCCTATTTTCTCAGTCTTTATCAACTGCATGAGTTCCACTCTTATTCTCAGATACATCTTTAAACACCCTTACACTTGTTTAGTTTATAGTGAAATGTCAGTGCCAGTTAGTACTATAGTGAACTTACTAACTTAGTAACCAAGTAAACTGTATCTTTGTTATGAAGGATTAAAACTTGCATTTGCACATTATTTGCTGCTAAGGCAGATGCTGTCACAAACATTCACTGGATAAAGCCTGTGGAGGAAAATGATTGAATGATCTGGTTGGGTCATGATGAGCCACTGGTTTCTGTTCAAACAACAGGTTATAGGTGCAGTGTGTTATGTTGCACAGATTAAAAGTTACTAGTTCAATTTCTTTTATTATTACCTTATATTCTGTTCTTTTGCAATTGTTAAACAGCTTTCTACAACCACTTCCTTGTTCTGCTGCACCGTCTTCCCTAACCATGTACTGGGTTACTAGAATATATTACATGCAATTTACAATAACTGTTAATTTTCTCAAAAACCACATTTAACATCTGTTTCATAGGTAGATTTATCAGAATATTATTTATCCAAAATAATATTTACACTTGATTACCGTACATACTTGCATTTAAGTTCTCCCGCGGGTAAGTCGGGGCTTGATTTTACCATATAATTTCTGGTATTTTATAATGTCGGTCGTATACCGTAGATCCCGGAATACAAGCCGAGAATTTCGTCCTAGATTTTTGGCTTGGAGTTTGGGGGTCGGTTTATACAACGAGTATCATTTCAGATTCAAGATTTCCAGCGCAATGCCGGTTTTGCCGATGAATACGGAAGTAAATAATGACGAAACCACAGAGCCATCTTTCAGATGAAGAAGTAACTTTGCATGCCGGTACTTTAAATTAAATATAGAATTTATTCAAAAAAGTGTTTTAGTTGTTGATTTTATTAATAAAATTTATAATAAATTATCGGGAAGTTTAAAATAAAATTTTTTATTTTGATTTACAATCCACGTCTTGCGTTACGAAACGGATGCGGTCACGTGTATCCGCTTGCGCGATTGTAAACAAACAACCGAGAGCGTTAGTAGCGTCAGTCGGAGCCCAGATACATGTGTTTGTGGATGTAATTTTGAAACGAAGATGGACATTGTGTGGAAATATCTCCTCCTCCTCCCTTCCTGCAGCCCAAAGATGTCAATTTAAATGGTGAGTACAGTATGAAATTGTTTCTAGAATAGAATGCCTTTTAATGTCACTATACGCATCTACATTGAGATTAAAAGCAGCTCCTTCAGTGCAGAAAAAAGTTCTGTATAGGGCTTGTATGGTTGTTTTTTAGCCTTAGCATAACGCCGTATCTGCAGCCCCGCTTCTGCTTTCTTTCCCTCCTCCGTCTGTGTCGTCTCTTAGACCCGACAACAAACCACGGAGAGCCCGCTGGTCTCGCTATGTTGTCTGGGATGTTGTGCGTGTGATGAAAAACACTCAAAACAGATGTCTGGCTCTGGACACCGATGTCTATAAGGTTCTGAATGGTGTAGCGGATGTTCGCCGAACCGATCGTGCATAAACAAGGACAAAAAAAAAAGTACAAAAACAACAAAAAAGTGCACTGAAAAGGAGAGCCCTGAGCCGCTGCGCGCCGCCATGCTCCTAGCCTAATCGAAGTAGGCTAGGCACTTTTTATAACTTTTTGGTTAGTACATTAGAAAAATTATTGGTGTTTTTTATTATGAAAAGGTTAAGGAAGTGTTGCAGTGGGAGGTTCGGAACGCATTATGGGTTAGCCTTTGCGAACGAATTAAGTTCGTAAGTCAAGGGTCCACTGTATTGCGTATTTAAGTTAATCAAATTTATAACAAGACTCCGGAAATCCACCCGCCGATGTACCGTATTTGCGTATATAGTTTCAACACAAAGGTTCCAATTTAAAAAAACTTCTCCGCAATCACTTCCTGTTTTCCATCAAAAATGCCGGCAGTCTCAAATTCTCGCCGATAAACATTATAAATATACCCGAAGAAACACTTTTAAGGAAATTTAGAAAATTTTGCTTGGAGAAGGGGGTCGGCTTAAATACCGGTCATCGGCAAATACATGTAATTTAGTCGGTAGAGAAGGGGATCGGCTAATATACCGAGTCGGCTTGTATTCTGGGATCTACGGTAAGTCAAATGTGGAAAATTCATGCTATTGGTCCAAGAGTTTATGATATGCTAACACCCGCCTGAGAGAGTAACCTTTATCGTAAGAGCATCCCTCATCTACAATGGAGCGTTTGATCAGAAGAAAATATGAAGCTGGTTTTAAATTAAAAGCCGTTGAAGTGGCAAAAGAAATTGGTAACCGTACTGCTGCAACAAAATTTGATGCGTCAGAGAAACTGGTGTGAGATTGGAGGAAGCAAGAAGATGTATAAAAAAAAAAATTAAGTGTTGCATTTTTGAATGGGCGTATACGTCGGAGTCTGATTTCATGATCGATTTTTCTGGTTTCAAGACCCGACTTATACGTGAGTATATATGGTAAATGTGTCTCCAGTGTTCGTTAAGGCCCTCATTGTTTTAACCATGAGAGACGCCCTAACTAACATGTCTGAATCATACCCTTTTCCTTTAATTGTGTTTTACAGCACAATAGTACACAATAACATAGTATCTTCCTTATTAATCTGTATTAGATATATTTTAACCTATTCCACTGGCAGTTTCAGGGGTTAGGTCTAAGCTTGAAAATCCTGCCATACTGAAAAGAAGTGCAGTGAAGTCTGGGAAAGCAGAAAGACCAAGCAGGGTTTTGAATATTTTGCTTAGTTGGAAATTACAGAAGGGAACTGGCCTTGAGCTTGTGTTATAATGACTTACTACCATTTTCTAGGTGATCTCAGAAAAATGTAAGCTCTACTAATGAGATTAAAACAAGTAAGTCAGGTGCTCATTTTGGTGAGAAGGAAGGAAGAAAATGGCTGCCTGATACTGGACATTTTTTCAAAAAGAGTTCTTTCAGTTCAGTTTCCACTTGTTGCCAAATTTGACCATTCAATTCACTTGTTGACACTTTAATGGAGCTTTACAGTTCTGCAAAGAGCTCAGCTCCATTGTAAAAATGGACATTTTACATGGAGCCTTTCTCAAAGTGAAATGGGCATTTGATAGACTTTGTCAATTAGCTGCTGGACACTTGGAACGGCGCTCTCTCTGTCTCTCTTTGTCTGATAAGAAATCTTTTTTTTTCATTTTTCGATTAAGAATATACCACTTGTAACATATCTTACTGATATGAACCCATCCAGGTTGCATAATTCTTTGTATTGCTTATATTTGCTTTATTTGGTTTTGATGCAAATAAATACAATTTTTAGGGTAAAGTTTAAATCAATGTGTCTGTTTAATTGCGACTAGCAAGCTGAGAGCTAGATTATTATGCCTTGTCTAGCTGCATTTCCTTAAGGGTTCAAGAGGACACTCTTGTGTAGTACTCCATTGCTGGTAAACTGGGTTGAAGTACAGGAATGAAATTAAAGACAGTCCCAGTGAGGAAAGCCGCCTGCCATTGCAGGCCCCTCAGTTTGAATATGCAGGGTACAATATGGAGTGAGAGACATGCAAGATGTTACAGGTAACAGTTATAAATATGGCTTTAATATGTCTTATCATGACCCATTAAGGAAAGACCCTAAGAAGTTATTTGATACCTTTCATGTTAGCTGCATGTCAGAAGTATTCTGATAACACACACAATAAAACACATTTACTCCAATACAAACTACACTTCATTACTTAGTACTACATCTTTTCAGAGGTACTGTGTCATGCCATGGTCAAATTATATAATTAACCCAGGAAACAGGAAAAAGTAACATGAACATTTTTTGTTACAATCTTCAATATGACTTGATGGCAAATGTTGTTCCTTCTCTTTATGTATAATTCGCTACCGTGACTGTCCATTTGTCTGTTCAGGATTTTATATGACCAGTAGCTCGCAAACCGTTTGACCTATTAACCTGAAATTTAGTACACATATACTACGTGACGTCTACTATCCGCTTTAGGGGTGATGATTGACCTCCAAGGTTATTCCTCTTTTTATTTTTATTTTATTGTATTGTAGAATCAACTCTTGGCAGCAGCCAGAAGGGCGACCATGCTTTGCATGCGTATGGGCGCCGTTCTCATCCCTACCACCTTTGCCATCACTTCCTCTACCTCTTTATATCTTAAAACATTCTTGAGGCAAATTAAAGACTTAAGTGAAAAATTAAAGAAAACTTACTAAGTAAATGCAACACAAACACTGATTTAATCAGTTTTAACGCGAAAAGATGCCAACGATAGAAGAGAAGAAGAGTGTCGCTAGGGTGAAGAAAAGAAGAGCTGATCAGGAAGTAACAAGCGCATCAACCTCTAAGCAAACGAATGCGAACCATACAGAGAAAGAGTATGAAAACTATGAATGCTCCAGTCAAGTATAACGTGCAGTGCACCATTACTGGTAATGTATAATATAGAACATTTGAAACTAGACAGCTTACAAATTTGATGTATGTACAAAAACAAGTATAGATGCAACAAAATAAATGTAAAAGAACAATAAGTGGATCATCTGGTGTCAAAATAAATTTGTAGCAGTAAAAAGAACAAGATAAGAACTGTGGATGGCAGTCCATTTCATGGCATATCTATACAGGTCTGTTGTTCAATCACCAATTCCCTAACATGATTGGTTTTACTAAGAAATCAGTTAGCTCAGACATTATCCCAAAAGACCTTGGGGAAGTGTGCACACACCCTAAAGACAGCATTCAGGCTTAAAATTGAGCTAAGGTCATGCAGGTTGTGTCTCAACTACCCAGTATACAACTGCACCACCTCCACCTAATGCTGTTATGCTAAATTTGAGGATTAACTTGAAAACAGTTGTCTTGGCTAATGCTGGCTAGCAGGATGTACAAAATGTAATTAAAAATAAAAAGGAAATGATCGCTGTGTTTTTCTACATATTAATTACCAAATCTATAGCACAAATATATTAACATAGTGTTGATCTGCCAAATTATGGCATAATGACAGGTCACATAGGTCGATTAAGAAAGGACAGGAAAAAAAAGACACCTAACCAAAAGAAAAAACAGTGCCAAAGTTGTAGCTGGAAATCCAGAATAACCCAGTGTCAAACACCAATA
>JANRMT010028174.1:114151572-114241377 GCA_026402145.1 Polypterus bichir lapradei | reverse complement strand
AAAGTTGTAGCTGGAAATCCAGAATAACCCAGTGTCAAACACCAATAAGAAGAACTTTAAACTCTCACTTAGTAAAACTTTCTCTCACATACAATTTCCTTCTTGTTTGTATCCGTAATCTTGGATTAGCCAGAAGCATCCAGTTTGCATTTAAATTTTGGCATGATTTTTTTCTTGTCATTGGTTAAACTGTAACTAATCATATGATTCATTACTTGTCAGTGTGGCATACAATGTTGCACTTTTTTTTTCCTACGACCATGTGTTAATTGTATTTAAATTAAATAACATCAAATGGCCAATCCGCGCCAAGAGGTGGAGCAAGGGACTTCACCAAAGTCAGCCTTCATTGATTTTTGTAGTTCTTCATTTTTCTCTTTTTATATAGCATTCACCTTTCTTTTTTATTTATAGAAGTGGTTAATTTCCTGCTCTGACATCAGTTACTGTTATAGTTACATTCTGGCCTTGTTTGGTTCAATTGAAATGCAGTACTGGTTGATGTTTTCTCAAAACATCAAGACACGTGAAATGTTTATTAATTTAACAAGAAGAATTATATATGTTATATGTTTTGCTGAAAACAGATTTGAGATGTAACAGAACTAAATACTGCAGGTGATAGAATTTAAACCTCTCATGTACTTGCACTCCATACTGTATTTCAACTGCCAGAGTACTTGAAAGGAGATGCTGCCCAGTCGTGCAATCTCAGATCCAAGAGGAGCAATGTGTATTCTTTCCAGGATGTGGAACAATGGACCAGTTATTGACCTTGATGAGGACCCTGGAGGGAGAATGAGAGTACACTCAATCAGTATCCATTTTGTGGACTTAGAAACAGTGTATGGCCGTGTTCCACAAAGGATTCAGAGGGTTTGTGCTAGGTGAGTAAGTTGTTACAGGCAAAATAAAAACTATTTGATCGCTGTATAATCACAGAGAGAGCTGCGTTTGTATACTTGGAAAAACAACAGTGTCATTCTCAGTGGGTGTGGGGCTCTGCCAGGGCTGCACTCTGTCTCGTATCCTATTTGTGATTATCATGGACAGGATATCAAGGTGCAGCCGGGGAAGGGAGGTCTGCTTGTGCTGAGCTAGTAAGTTTCTTTGCTTAAAGCAGCTGTCAACATTCAGATTAGACAATACACGTGGGACACTATAAAGCAGCAATATTATGGAAAATTCACGCAACAATACAAACTGTCAATAATATTTTGGCAAAAATGCACACATTTTGCATACTTTGACCATAAGAATGGATATCAGACTTGTGCAATATACAATGCGAGTTACAGAAGATTTGAAAAATCTCTTATCTCTTTATGCCTAACAACTCCTTGTCCAAGCTCCTCTTTTTTAGCTTAGCATCCCCTCCGTAAACCCCAAAGCTGGACCTCCAACCAATCTCCACAAAATCAGAGAGAAAATTAAGCTAACAAATGTAAATAGAATGTCTCCCTGTGAAATAAGGATTCATCTTGTGGCTGTAGAGGCGACCCAATTCTGCATTTCAAGCTCAGAGGAGTCAGAGTGAACCCCTTGATTCCACAAACAGCTGAAAGTTGCCAGGACATTCTTTTTGGTAATCTGATGCTCTTGAGCAGCAGCAACATACAGTACTGCCCTGTATTATTTTCTTCTCTTGATTCTTGTCTGACCAGCACAATCACTTTGCTTCTCAAAAAATTACAATTCAGCATTCTTCATCAACTGTCCACAGCCATTTTTAACATATCAGTTGCAGTATATAGATATTACTAGTATCTATGCTGCTATATATAAACATATGCCACCTTCAGAGAAGAATTACTTTAGTGCTATTAAAATTAAGATTCTGAATTATCCCCATGAATTTGGGATAACTCACCACTGACAATTTTGGAGGAAACAGGTGGGGATTATAAATATCTCATCATGAAATATGCAACAACATTAATCAGTTTTTAAATGTCAGTTTATTTAAACTATTATAATATAAATAGTGAATTTCCAGTGCACAAATTGCACAAAAGATACTTTTAGGGAAGCTCATGCCTCATTTATGGGGGCTGAGCCTCTCTCTGGACCTCACCCTGCTTCATTAGACTTCAATCGCTAATTAAAATGGCAGATAATTAATTGATAGCTTAAACTGCTTAATGTATTTAATATTTTGGTAACAAAATAAATGCATTTTGCCAGCATTGGCACATAGGGTGTGGCACCAAAACAATCACCTTGGGTGCTATTTTCAGGTAACTTTTTTTAAATACTACGGAATAACAATGCAAAAAATGTAGGTATAAGAGTTAAGAAATACACACATATTCAGTGTCTTATTTATATACTACCTTTAAAAATGGTGAGAAGTACTTTAATTCCAAAAATTTCAAATTTGGCTGTACGCAGTTCACGGCATCTCTGCACACTGCGCGTATACAAAACAACAAAATAGCATATGTGTATTTTGATGCCACATGCTAGTCCATGGTATTGGCATTCATTTTCCTAATATGTATCCATAATCTGCAAAATTAATAAAAATTAATTCACTACATACATGCGACCTTATACACTTGAATAGCAGCTACATGTTCATTCAAGCCCAGGACATCTGTAAATTTGTGAACTGGTAAGCACAAGATGGCCAGTGCTCAAATATGCTTTCAGTATAATCATCACTGCAAAATGTGTTTTTCAGAAAATTACTGTATGAAGTGTGACATTTCAGAAAACATATAGAAATGGTTTTTTTTTCTGTAAAAAGAACTGAATTTATGTCTCAAGTAAAAATTACATCAAAATTAAAAAACAATACATATAGTAAACAGACTGAATAGCATGGTATTTAAACCACCTGCTTGCAAGATGGCTTACAATAATGGTGATAATACTATTATAATTTTGTAAACCCATAAACTGTAACCATGTAAATTATATTTACAGTCTTGAACCAAACTGACTAACCCTAATATCATAAAAATTAATTGAAATTGAAGTATAATGATTATCTTTAACATTTACCCGTGATTACTCTTTAGCCTATTGATGCTGTTTTATACAAATAATGAAATATTATTATCCAATGAATGCATGGTGTCAGCTTTTTTAGCTATGGATAATGTTTTTAGCATGGCAGGAGAAGGAGCGAAAGTAAGAGTATAATCGTCAAGTCACTGATGGTGCTAAACAACAGCGGTAGGGATTTGCAGAGTTTTAACGCCAGATTTAATGTAAGCCAATTTGAATGATGCTGCTACTTTGAAATGAATACAGTAATCTTTACAAGTGCATTTAAAGTCTACAGTTGTAGTCCTGTTTAATTTTACTTTGCAATGTATGTGTCTCCAATTCTACACCAGTTTGAAGATTACTATTTTTATTATTATTGATGAAGGATTATCCATATGTTGTAACCTATAATTTTAGACACACCCCCAATGTTTATAACAAGTCGATAGATAGATACTTTATTAATCCCAAGGGGAAATTCACATACTCCAGCAGCAGCATACTGATAAAAAAAACAATATTAAATTAAAGAGTGATAAAAATGCAGGTATAACAGACAATAACTTTGTATAATGTTAACGTTTCCCCTCCCCCGGGTGGAACTGAAGAGTCGTATAGTGTGGGGGAGGAACAATGTCCTCAGTCTGTCAGTAGAGCAGGACAGTGACAGCAGTCTGTCGCTGAAGCTGCTCCTCTGTCTGGAGATGATACAGTTCAGTGGATGCAGTGGATTCTCCATGATTTACAGGAGCCTGCTCAGCGCCCATCGCTCCGCCACAGATGTCAAACTGTCCAGCTCCGTGCCTACAATAGAGCCTGCCTTCCTCACCAGTTTGTCCAGGCGTGAGGCGTCCCTCTTCTTTATGCTGCCTCCCCAGCACACCACAATGTAGAAGAGGGCGTTCGCCACAACCATCTGATAGAACATCTGCAGCATCTTATTGCAGAAGTTGAAGGACGCCAGCCTTCTAAGGAAGTATAGCCGGCTCTGTTCTTTCTTGCAAAGAGCATCAATATTGGCAGTCCAGTCCAATTTATCATCCAGCGGCACTCCCAGGTATTTATAGGTCAGCACCCTCTGCATTGCATTGCATATATCCTGATTATGCCATTTTGTAAAATGTTGCTAAATACTGGAATCTGTTTAAGGTGTTGGTCAAATCCCACTTCTGTTAAAAGCCTCACAAGTTTACAAAGCCCCTTACAGCTTGCAGGAAGGAGTTTATAATATGCAAAAGTGTTTGGACAAGCTTGTGGTACTAGATTCAAATTAGACATTTGAATTGTTTTTAATGACTGTTTTCTGTTTTAATGTTTTCGTTGCAGTACTTGTTGATTATACAACCATTACACAGGTAAGCACTTTTACAGAATATATGTGAACTAACTAAATACAAATGAAACATTTCATGTTTATGGCTACTTTAATGGTGAGTGCTTATGTTGCTGCCAATGAATAATTAACAAATATCTCAGTTTCCATCATATATGTATATTTTGAGTTGTATAACTAGATATTTTGGAGTGAGATTTCAGTACCTTATGTTGTGCAGGTAGATGAATCCACTGTCTTGTTATTTTTATATGTCCAAATAATCTGAAAGTAGAATAATAAATATATCTTTACCTTTTAAGCGTGAAATGTGGTGAAGGAATTTGATTAGGGCTTAGTCGTGGTTCTTTAACTCTCCTCTTCTCTTCTCTGCCAACGTGATTGCCCCTCATTATTTACTCTTTGGCTCTGGCTGTGTGGGAGAGAGGGAGTTGGGTCTTTTTCTAATGTGCAGTTGTTTAATGTTCATGTCCTATCATTTTGCCTTAATTTAATAAAAGGTTGAATACAAAAAAATGAAAGGTATATACTGTAAAACATTTCCAAAATAGTTGTACCTCTCTGATATGTTTATACACCCTGCAAAATGGGAATGATTTCACATTCATATTTGTGCCTTTACATGGCTGTGAGATCATATCTTTGAGCCAGAGATCTTGGGACATTGGAAGAAGTTAATGCTGTCTGGGTTTTCCTCTCTCTTATTTTGCCAACCATTCAGAGGGGTGAGTAGTGTCAAAGTGAAGTGTCATTTGTTGATCCATGTTGATCTCTTGGAGACATTGAATGGCTAGGGCCTCTAAGCTAGCGATGATGATCTAATTTCTTTGAAAAGCATCTGCTGGCCAATGTGGGTTCTCTGACCTTGAATTTATCTGGAATCATAAGAATTTCCTCAGTAGATGGAAGTCAGCGTCTTTACTGGACAGGCCAGTGTAAAGCTTTTTCTTCAGTGCTGGTCATAACTGCCCTGATAAAAGCTGTTTTTAGTTGACATCAACAGGTAAACCAAGTCCTTCTGCAATGCATAACAGTACTGAGACAAAAAATATTGTAAATTGTATGGTTTTCTGCTTGAGTTATTGGCTCTCAAAGAACAAAAGTGTGCTCTCGTGACAGAGAAGCTGGCATAGCTGATGCTGTGTTGAATTCAGTAGTGATCTTCAGGATGGTTGGCTGCCAAGGTGAGACAATGAGACAATAATTGCCAGGGGCTCAATTATCTGGTAAGGAACATCCTAGTAATGGCCTCTTGTTTTCCAATGTTAAGGAATACTCCTGAACTCTTGGAGGCCTCAAAAAAGAAGAATTATTTTCATTCTGAATTACAGTTATTTAGTCACATTTGCCTTAGCCTGAGATAATGTAGGTTGAAGTGATTTGTATCAGATTGGCACTTAATCTCAACAACACAGGGAAAACAGTCAAAGATCAGAAGCAAATAAGAAGATGATAATGATTAAAAACAGTAAATAGAGAGATACAAACGTATCCATCTCCTGATTGGATGGTAGAGGAATCTGTTTCCATTCCATTACAATAGACAGTTGCATTGATCTAGTTATGCAGTAGCATTAGCATAGTGATACATTTGGTAATACCTCTGTGGAGATAACTGCCTGTCACTAGGAAGGACTTTCACCTGTTTTAGACAAACAACGTTGTTGTGCTTCGAGATTAATTTAAACAGTTATTAAAACAAAACTTCCTGCAGTTGTTTCTTAACTCATGCTAACATCCAGGTGTGTGCAGGATTTTCCACCAGGCTTTCTGATTGATGCCTTTGTCAGGTTAATAAAAGCTACATATAGATTTTTGTGATTACTTTCCAGCATTTCTCTTTGTTTTTAATGATTGCAAACCTTATTTTCTTAAATATCTCTTACTTATAAGAAATAATAAATACATATATAAAAGTATATGTAAAAATATGTTCTGATAGTTGTAACACCTATAGCTTTTATGTGTAGCTATAATGCAAAAAGTTAATGCACTGCGAGTTTACTTTACTAAATGCATACCCCAAAAAAGGTTGCTGCTGTTTTCATTTGGATTGGTGCCTATAAAACATGCAATTTCTATTATTTGCAGGTTTTTGAAGAAACGCCTACACTAGCTTATATCTGTGAGTACTTTTTCAAGTTTGCATCATCTATTAGGTACACCCTAACTTATCTATACTTCAGAGTAATGATAAAAATAGTAGAAATTGTATATGGTTTCAATATAGCAGAACTTTATATTCTTCTGTATTTTTACTGCCCATGCTAAACACAAAATTACACTGTATCACATTACAATGGGCACAAAAGTGGACAGACTACTATAAAAACAGTAAAGACTATTTTTTACACGAAAAAGTTATCTTGATTTTTATTTCCTTACAAGATTTAATGTTATTCATTAAATTTGACACATGTCAGCTATTCCCTTTGAAAGAAGTGATTAAATGCATTCAAGCAATATTAGTCAACACAGAAGGCTGCACTAATTGTTAATCAACACTTTTGTTAAAGTTAAGCCTTATTAAAGGAAAAACCTAATTACTGCAATGGCAATTGTTGACTTTGAAATCAGCAAGTATAGCAAAAGACTTTGACTTATCCCTTTTCTTTTTATAATCTACCACGGTTCTTTCTTCATAAATTTCATACCTATTGCTACTTTTTAGAAATGCTTTCTCACTCTATTTTGCATTGCATACCTATGCTGTTACACTCTTGTCTTCCTACAAAGTATATAAGAGAATAAAAAGACATCCTGAATGGATACTATGTTTTATTATGGTACTGTTGATGGGAAGTTTGCTCAATTTATATTATCACAGGAAACGGGTATTGATGAATAGTAATTACATTTTATTGTTAAAATATTGCACGTTTTACTTTGCAAGTAGAAAACAAAGGAGGGAATTCTTTTCCTTTCAAGTACTGGAGTCAGAGATAAAAGATGCAGAATATAACAAACCATCTGTCAAACACTACATCATTGTTCAGATAAACAAAATAAATAAATAAGCTGTGAATGAGATGTCATACTGTCAGATCATTGTACAACTTCATCTTCTATGTGGCACATTTCAGTGTGTTCATAAACAGAATCAAAAAATTCAGTGCTCATTGCAAATGACAAATAAGTGCAAATGCTTTTCAACTTAAAAGTAATTTATCATATAGTAAGTATGTTCAGATTAAACCTTAATATTTGTGAATACCTGTGGAAAAATTGAATATTTTACTTGTTAAGCTTCTTTTAATTAAAAAAAAAATGTAACCCGTTTCATTCAGATAAAACTTTACTTGCCACTAGGGAGAAATTTGGCATAAAGATGCAAATTGGAATTGTGTAACGTTATTAATTTAGTTTTACATGTAACTTTACATGTGCATTTTCTACATTTACATTATTTTTCAAATTGTAAAAATGACTGCTTTATTGAGTGACATTGTAGACAGAAATTAGCACTGTTGCCTTACAGATCTAGCATCCTGTGCCTGGTTATTGTCTGTGTGAAATGTTTATGTTTTCTAAATTTCAGCATTGGTTTTCTTTCCACATACGCAAAAACCTGCAGGTAAGTTTAATGTCTGATTTTAAATTGGTCCCAATGTGCATTATGGGGCAGTGCAATGAGTGTTGACACTGTCCAGAGCGGATGCCTGCCTTGTACCTGATGTTGCCAGGATAGTCTTTGATATCCCATGACCCTGAAATGGATTAAGTTTTTTTGAGAATGTTATGACATGCTAATACTTTTAAAAAATCCTGGGACTTGGATTCAATCTCCAGGCTGATGACTATCATGACCTCAATACATATTAAATTGTACAAGGCAGTGCTGTTTCTACACAGTAAGCAAGTACTTTGAACAGAACCATAGCATTGTTTTTCTAAGGAAATGAGTCTGTAAAAGTAATAGGCTTAGGTGTTTTCATTTTTTAGGAAAACAAGTATGGAAGGGTGCTCCAATGGTATGATTTTTGAAAAATGGACAGCAACTACGGATGTCTTCTTTTGATTTAGATTCAATGTATTTAAGACATAACAGTGGTTTTCTGTTACTATCTCCTTGAAGAGCAGCTTAAAACAATAATACACACTAATGTAGAATTGATTGGCTCTGTTATGATCTTGTCTGGCTTGTTAAACTCTAAAACAGTCTTTTTCTCTGAAACTAGGCCTTAAGACTTCAAATAAGTCTTAATAATAAGGTAGGCCTTACCCCAAAACCAAGAATGGGTTTAATAATTTGCACAGGCCATAAAAAGTTAAAGGCATAAAACTCAACAAAAAAAAAAAAAAAAACATGTAAAAATCAATAATGAAACAAAGTTCCCTCATATTTTAATAATTTATATACAGTTGTTCAAAACACAGAAGTAGAAACAAAAAAGAAAACTGTGACTGTAAATAACATGCAAGAACCAGAGATGACAAGAGATCAAAAGCAATAATAGTCAAAAAATATAGTCCCTTATGCTAGTCCCTTAAATATGACTGAGTGAAGTCCCACCACTGCAGTATCAGGTGGCTCTACCTCCTTGGGCTCAACATATAAAGTATAAGACAAGGAACATAAGAAATACATACATACTTGACACAAGAATAATAGGATAATATTATTTCACACAATAATGTAAATCGAACAATAAATAAAATAATATTCGTAATCAAGAAGACTAAACTATATTCAATAATAAAACAATTTTTAAAAGACAAAAGAACAAAAAAGACTAATGAAAAAGAAAAGATATCAGAGCCAATCGTGAAATCCTGGCTATCCCATAACAGGCTCATGTAGCAGTTACATACTCTGTCACTAATACATATTGCCACATGTATTCTTTAGGTTCATGTGGCACATTCTTTTCCAGGTTTTGGGACAGTCCCTTCTTCTACTTCTTTTCTAATACTCTTTCCTTGATCCACTCTACTCACCTTAATACAGTATATTTGTTCCAGGAGTGTAAATTTTATAATATCCCTTAAAAAGGATTCATGATTTAACAAATGATCATGTATAATGCAGGTTAATACTTTGTGTGTGTTAATACAAACATTAATACCAAGAGCACTTTACTATTCCACTTGCATTGTCATGGCAAAATGATACCACTAAAATGAAATGTCATTATTTAAAGGTCAGCCATTCATACCTCTGTCTAGAACTACAGAAAGTGAACATTTCTTTCTTTCTTTGTGAATGGTTACTATTTATTAAATCAATAATAATAAACAAAGTAAACTTCTATTAGGGTAGCCAATGGCTTATTAATATGGAAGTAATAACAACTGTATATATTTTGTTTTACATACTGTTTCTATTCTAGTAATCCATTGTTTATATTCTTTTTGAGTGAAAATTGACTGTTTAAAAAGCAATAAACAGACTCACCATTTCAAACACACTGCTAGCAGTTGAAAAATATTTTACTTATTATTAGCAGCAAGCACGCTTTACATACCCTGAAATTACACTTTTATGCTATGAAGATAGATTATAATTTTCTGAGGTTAATTTTCAGAATGTGAATTTTTAGGTAAAGGTTAATCAAATCTTCATCAAAAGAGTCAATCATCATACAATTAAAAATATAGTGTGATTCATTTGCCATAGCCATAACTGTGCTGTGTTTGGCACTAGCAGATAGTCCAGCACATCTCGCCAATCACCTATAATTGGATATTTTTCAAAGATAGCGATTTGCGAGGCACACAGAAATGCCAACTATGGTGACTTATTTATGGACACAACTGAAATGAGGTAAAGATCATGTAACATTTTCCAGCAATTTTCAGTTGTAGTTTTTTTTACATAATATAAGTTGGAGGCAGTGCACTAGTCACATAGTTTCACCCAGCTACTCACTCAAACTAGACTATGAATGACAGAATCAAATGGACATCAAATTGTTGACATCTCAGCAAATCTTACATTACGAAAGACTAGAAGTTGCATAATGTGACATTGGTTTAAGTGAGCCCTGGCTGCAGCTGTCCAATTCATGGGTGACATCTTAAATTTTAATAATGACTACATGTTTATTACAAAAATTTTTGTTGTGCCACTATATAAAAATAGGGGCTGCTTTATACTTCACACTCGGAACGCGTATGCCCACACATCATGGCTCTCACGCTTTCCAAGTGTTCTTTTCACGCATTTTCTGAGTATGTCGTCAAAAATTAACTCGATGTTTGCAAGAGTTGCAATACCAGCAATGGGTGATATGTGTGTTCAAGTTTTGGTACATGACATAAGCATTGTTGTTTACTAACAACATATACTGTAATTGCAGGCTTCAATGCCACTCCTATAGGATAAATCTGCATGCTTCGATGGTTGTGAATGGTTTGATGCGGTGAAGTAAATCTTTTAAGTAAATCTTTTAAATAAAACTTAAATGCTGACCTGCGAATACCTTTATTGTGCTTTTTTCATCCATTTCTTGCATAGGCAATACAAGCGTCACATACGATACCCCATTGTAATGATTTGATACATTTAAAGGTATCATAGATTCTCATAAAGAACTTTTTCCTTTAATCTTTCTTCCCTCAACTCACAACACAGTGAATCTGGGCGTTGTTTTCTCACCATGATGATTTCTCGCACTGCCGCATAGTGGAATCCTCTAGATTTACTTAAAGTATGCATGCAAGTACAGACAATACACTAATAGCGTCCTCCGGCACAATCATCATGTTGCATTAAGTATATCCCTGACTTAAGAATGGCACTAAAAAAAGAAAGACTAAACAAAAATTAAATTTGAAATGGAAATCTTTCTTATTAGCTGTAGGTGAAAATAATTGGAGCCAGAGAGTCAATTTATTCTCTGCTGGTGCATCTCATGATAAAGTAGTTATAATTTCAGTCTGTTTTTCTATTTTAATATATTTATTCAATCCATATAATATAAATAAAGGTTAAAGAGCTGGTGACATAAAACAATACGTCATTTCTTATATTAACAAATATGGATTTGCATTAGATTATTATATTTGCTAAATTTCAAAATGCCACACCTGAAAACAAATGGGTTGGCAGCATGAGACATCTTGACAGATATGTTACAAAAGAGTAGCATCTATGGCATTTTGCAAAATATCTACTAATATTTAATCTTGAAAATCTGATAAATTAATAATGTTAAATGACTATAAATTTAAATATAATTTTTTAAATTGAATTTAAAGTGTATAGTTAAGTAAAATACCTTATTTTAAAGTAGCATTTGAAAAAAATGTATTATTAGCAGCAAACACTCTTTACATAACTAATCTAAAATCACTCTTTTATACTATGAGATTATTTTATTCTCTGTTTTGCTAAATCAGCAAGAAAAGTCCATAAGCGCAGCCATGAAATACAACAAAAACTCTATCTTTTCTCCACTAATTCTTTATGTTCAGGCAAATGAATGAGCATACATTACATTTTTATGAGGCCTGCACTTTATTTGTTTGTCTAGTAGCTCCTTTGGGAATGAGTTCCCAAAGTTTACTGTGACAGGAATATTCTAAGGCATTTGCATAAATCTGAGGTCAGCACTATATTCCTTTCTAACACACATTTCACTTGGGCATTGATACTATGTAAATGAAACTAGCAAAATGCAGAAATGCTAAAGGCTTATATATGTAGTATACATCATTATAGTGCTCTTTGATGTATCCTGATCAAGTTCACCTTTGCATACTGAAAGTAAATATAAAAAAACTAAATTGCTTTTAGTACCAAATGTTTTTCTGATTGCATTGATACACATTATGTTAAAAAAGGCTATGTATTTTTAAAGGCCTTAATTAAAAAAGGCTTTTTTCTATTATTACCATCCTGCGTTTAGGCACTTATTATTCAAAATATTGTAAAGGTCATCTGGCCGATTAATCAACATGTTAAAGGTTACCTTCATAAGATGCATTTTTACAGATGGGTGGATTTTGAAATAAACAGACACATACTGTATATTATATATATATATATATATATATATATATATATATATATATATAAATAAAATTTATGCCTGTATTTAGCCTTTAAAAGGGAGTTGAATTCTCATTATACAGCTAGCAGACTTTTCACTTAAATATTTACATGCATTAAGATTCCACTTGTAAAAAAGTGGATACATTTGGTCTAGACTTCTTGATCATTCTCATTAGCATAACATTTCCAGGATCTCTCAGGAGGCTCTTATAGTGTCCATTCCATAGTGAACTATAACCGCAAACCGTTATGCTGTGCAATAAAATCAGGGAGAAGGAAGAGTTAGGATGCACAGACTAAGGGTAGAGAAATGTACTTGAATAATAAATAATACCGTATATATGTAAGTCTTCCTAGTTCCGTAGCCAAAGAGTTTGTTTAGGGCCTGTTCATGGATACTTTTGGAATACTAAGTTACATCAAAATTGTACATTTAACGATAAAATAGTTGAGTGTTTAAAAGTTAACAAGCTATTTTGACTATCATTCTATGCAGAAATCTACACCTAAGTTTTTTTTTTTTAATTATAATGTATAAAACTGACTAGCATTGCACAAGTTAAAAAAAATTCTAAAACCCACTTAATTTGTTTCAGAGTCACAGGGGCCAGCATATCAACAATAATGAGACGACGAAAGAACCAGTCTTCGACAGGGCAGCTGTCCTTCATTGGTTCCCAATTAACCTAACATTCATGCCTTTGGTTAATAAGTGTTATTTCTTCTTTATTAATATGTTTAAATTTTATCTTGCTTTAAATACAACATAAGAACCCTGAAGAAAACACAGTGTAGCATTTTGCACTGTAGTTAGGACCTTATCCAAATTTATTAATATAGAAAAAAAACATAATATATCATTCTGAAATCCCTTTAATTTGGAGCTGGAATTATATAACATACAGAAAAAATGAAAACAGCTTGAAAAATGAGACAAATCATTTGTTCCTGAAGAACTACTTGCTAAGTATCATTTGACCCTTTTCCTTGTTTAGAACATATGCTTCAGCTACTTGGTAAACCACTGCATTCTTGCTAAATAAAATTAAGCTCTGCCTGATAACCTTTCTAAATTGGCTTCTTTACTGTATACAAAATGCAAATGCTATGTGACATAAGTTACCATACATACAGAACATGCGGTCTCAATTTATTGCTACTACTTTAATATTGTAGCATCTGAAAGTGCATACAGTATGTACTGTACGTAAAACTAAAATCCTTTTTTAGTTTCATTGTTTATTAACATATTTTTGACATATTTATTTTCTTTTGAACAGGTCACCCAAATAAGTATTTTATTTAATGGCTTTCTATGTCCTTTGAAGGCACTTTCCTGTAATCTGTGGAATTCATTCCACCCTCTTCCAAGATGTACAGTGTATTAGCCTTCATGTGTGCATGGCTAGAATTTTCATGAGGTCTTCATTCATTGAAAAATGATGTTACCACATAACATTTGTCAAAGACTCAGAACAGAATGCTGTGCATGAATGCCAAAACAAAGTACATATCTTAAGGAAACTCAAAACTTTTACATCAGCTTGCCTGGTTGTTTTAATTTCTAGTTGGTCTATACAACTGATGTAGTGTGAACATTGGCACTATTTTAAGTGCAATTAAGGCAAACAAAATAATACTACAAAATTAAAAAAACAGGCTAAATGAAATTTCACCTAGCCGACTGGGACGTGCACAAAGGGATGGCTACAGTGGCTGAAGCCCTTGCCCTTTCCCCTAATTGCTGAAGTGCCTTGTTTTCCCATTAACTCTAGAATTCCTGAAGCTTACGAAAAAAACTTGAAATCCCATCCTTCCTTAAATCTGTTCGCAACTCTCCATCAATGTCTTTTATTTTGTAAATGCGTCATCCAGCACAAGCAGCAAGCAGCCTGCTATCACTGACCCCGCCTTGACAGAGCTCAGCTCGCGGGCAAAAAGGTCTCCCAGCTCAAGCCAAGGCTCCTTATCTACATGTGAGGTGCGTGAAGTTGTATAGGGTAAATAATACAGTATAACATTATTTGGAATACATGCATTTCATGTGTGTTCCGTGTCTACAAAGATCTGGGTAAGTGTAGGATAAAAGGAAATGCGAGAAATGCTGAACACATACCTAAAGCAGAAACTTTTCCATGTTATACTAATAATGACGTAAAGTATATAATGTGTGAAGACTTTAGTCCAAATATCAAATAAACACGTGCGTTTTTATCCGAGAATATAACCAAAGAAAAAAAAGCATTTGAGTTACATGTGGCTGTCAATGAGTTAAAAACTCAGGCTCAAATGTCAATCGACAGGGAGTTTATACATATTCTTGAATGGTGCAGAGGTAAGAACTGCTGCCTTATAAACTGAAGGTCTGGGGTTCAAGACATTAATATGTTTAAAGACATAATATGTTTAAAGATAAAATTTAAACATATTAATAAAGAAGAAATAACACTTATTAACCAAAGGCATGAATGTTAGGTTAATTGGGAACCAATGAAGGACAGCTGCCCTCTGTGTTTTGAGTAGTGAGCTGCTGTTATTATTATCATTTCTACAATATAATAAAAACATACATTGAATCTGTAAAACCCTGTGTAAATTTTGGCTACTTGTGAAAGTTAGAGCTTTTTTTTTATTATTTAGTTTTATTCTCTCAGTGACATTCATGTGGTACAATGAACTTGCCTCTCTCTCTCTCTCTGAGTTGATGGCATTTATCTCCATTCTTTCTCAAGAGCAGTGTTGTGGCTGATGCCTGCTCAGAACTAATCAAAGATACGATGTCCCATGACTGCTATCAGACTGGACAAAGGCAGGGCTGTAGCAACAAACAGCTTCTTCACAGCGCTTTCGCTGGCTAATAGACTGCTGCACCACAACACAACTCAGCTTGGCACCATAAAGTACAATGGGACTTCCATCTGCAGCTAATGTCACTTCAGTATGCGAGCAATTTGCCATGCCAGTGTTTAGATCTGGCAGTGCCATGATGACGGTGTATCCACCCAAAAAGAAGAAACCTTTGATTTCATCTATGTAACAGATGGTGTAAAGTTTGTCTACTTGAAATGAAATGCATGTATTCCAAATAATGGTATACTGTATTAGTTACCCTATAAACTCCAGGAACCTCACAAGCAGATAAGGAGCCTTGGCTTGAGCTGGGAGACCTTTTTGCCCGCAAGCTGAGCTCCGTCAAGGAAGGGGATGGGACAGCAGGCTGCTTGCTGCTTGTGGTGATTGATGTATTTACAAAACAAAAGACGCTGATGGAGAAGTGCGAAGGGATTTAAGATGGGCTGGGGTTCAGAGTTTTTTTGTAGGTTTCAGGAATTCTAGTGTTTATACCGAATTGACTGCTTCCAACCACAAGGGTGTTCCTCCTTTTCATTGTAAAACTAGGCTACTGGTGTCTTGTCATACCTAGGTAGTCTACTGTTTTCTATAACAAATGGAAAAAAGAAGGGCCTATGATAATTATCATTAATTTCATACAAAATATATAATAGATATATTTCTGTGTGGTCATGTTAGTTTATATGATGTGAAAGGTAACTATGATATCTGCCACATATTTTCTCTTTGTTTAAAAAGCCAGCTTTTGTAGTTGCCTTTTTAAGGTTATCAGCTGCTACCCAGTTTGAAAGACTATTAGAGATTTTATAAATGAAACTTATTTAGAGTGTAAAGAATTGTAATTCTATAAAATCAAGTGCATTGCAACCAAACAAAACATTGTATAACTGTGGTTGTCTGCAAGAGTGAATCATTGTATATATCATTATATATAGTAGATATTGAATCTTTGTATGTGGAATTTTAGATAATAATTTTAATTCATTTAATTCATAAATAATTTTTGTTTTCCTTGCTGAAAGCATAATGCTCAAAAATGTGATATATGGTACAAAATAATCAATCCAAGTGTCTTCCTGAATATTTCACCCAAAATAAGGAGTTTGTGGAGGAAAAAAACCTTTGATGTTCTATGATGTGAATGTGTGCTCTCAAATACCATGTAGTATTTCATGTAACTAGACCAAATTTTTTTGCGCTCCTTTGTCTTATTAAAATGTGTTGCATTGGGAAAATGATGTATATTCACAGTACAGGTGGTGTAGTGACTTTTGTGATAATCTAGCATAATAAACACTTTTTTGCTAAGGTTGTGAACATTATTATGCTTTTAAAGTTACATTCCAGTCTCGAGTGTAATTAAAAACACAGAAATCCAAATGAGCACTAATCTGTAACAAATCCTGTCCATAAAGTACTCTTTCTGCCCTTTTGAGCCACTGCTCACCTAAAGATCTGTGCACGTCACTGAGAAAGGGCAAAGCAAGCAGTATGTTAACACAGTCAAAATCTCAGCAACATGACAAAATATCTGGTAAATTATCATAACAATGAACCATTTCCCTTATGGTTATCAAAATAACAGTGTTTTATTTAAACATGTAGACCTTTAAAATATTACTGCAGCCATGTTTTACATAATATATCAAAAAGGGCATCTGTTTGTTTTCTACTTTCATGACTACTTTCATAAGCAATGAACTCAAGTCAAGGACTTACAAAGTTCATTCTACTTAGCCTGGCTTTTTTCACATTTCTCATAACTGTGATCCATTAAATTATGCAGAAAGATCTGTGCTGGTTCAGCCTGTTGTTAATTTACATAAGTGTGGTGTACTATACAGGCTTTTAACCACAATGACGAGGAGGTGGATAATAACCTCTTAGCTTTAAACTTACTTTTGGTTTATGAAATTCCTGAATTTTTTATAAAGGTTTAATATATATTGCACACTCAAGAAAAAAGCTACAATCCCACTTTCTCTAAAAAGGAGAAGAAATAACTGTACCTATCAATATGATAAAAATAACAAGAATTCATAATTACTGAAACATGTATAAATGAGCAAACACAACACTACCCATCAAAAATTTTGAACTGAAGGGCAAATGATGTTCAATAAAAACAGAAACTATAAAACAGACCAGTGTTTTAAGTTTTTGTTACATAATGAACATAATGAAGTAACTGCACTTCTGCTTATACATGCACATACAGTATGCACAGATTTTAAAAAAAACAAACATACATTTCAAAATGAGCAGGTCACAGCCATTTCAAAGTTAGTGTTTAAAGATACATTTTGTCATTAGCCATCTGAGCAAATATATGAAGAAGGGAAACAAAAAATGACCAGGAGCCTCATGTATAAATGGTGCGTACGCACAGAAATGTTGCGTAAAAACTTTTCCATGTTCAAATCGCAATGTATAAAACCTACACTTGGCATAAAGCCACGCACTCGTATGCAAATTCTCCGCTTGGTTTTGCACACTGGCGCCACCCAGCATCAAAGCAGTGCTACTGTTCCTGTGTGGTTACTCTATTTCTTAGATCCACATTCCTGCCGAGGCTTTATAAATACACTGAAACTAACCGCATATTGTTTATTACTGTAATGCATCTGATTGTAATTAACTTGTAACAATATAATGGTCCAGGGAATAGCCATAGTATTCCAAATACCATAACTGCTTTAGCGTTGTTACTCTCACTGCACCTTTTTCTTCTTCTTTCAGCTGCTCCCGTTAGGAGTTGCCACAGTGGATCATCTTTGTCCATATTACTCTAACTGCACCACTTGGAGTATTTATATCATTGCATCTGAGTAGGGAATCACAGCAGCAGCTGATCGGAAAGAGAATTATCGGTATACAGCATCAAGCATACGCTGCCTCAGCCACGGCAAAACGTTTCAAAGCCTTTCCTGTACAGACCTCGCGGTTCAGAAACAGTTTCATCCTAAGAACTATAAACGCACTCAATCAATTGCTCCTTGTAGAACTGTTTGTACTTATAAGTACAATCACCTCACCGTAAACTTGCACTACAGTTATAATATTACACAACCTGCGCCACTTTATAAAGCGTGTATTTACATATGATGACGATATCATTTTTAAGATGAAATGCAGCAAAATATGTTGATTATATTATATAGATAAAACTTTAACTTCATTTAACTAATCTGTATTGTTAATAATTAAACATGTGAGGGCACGGTTCCGCAGGGCTAGCTAGTTCACAGATTGATCCTACCTTCTGCTGTATTCTTACTGGGGCTGACGCGACACTGGAAGGATAGATGGATAGAATAATTAAACATGTACTACAAAGATATTTCAATGTTCCTTAAAAGTTTTCAAGAATCGTCGTTGTAAGCTTACAGATGGCTTAACGTTTATTACAGAGCTGACTGTCTGGCGATTGGAGAAAGAAAAGTAAGCACAGGAATTGGAGGTTAGTATGTTTGAAAGAGACCATACTGCTACAATAATTTCATCGAAGGTCGCACACAATCATGCACTGTGTTCCTAATAACATGCTTTAACTCCTATCATCATGAAAAAGATATCACGTATACATCTCAGTATTTTAATTATTCAGAGAGCTGTAATATCATGAATGTATCAGATTCTGTGTCCTGTTGGAGAAAGAGAAAGCGGAAGCACGTAGTGATTCACACACATACAGCACAAGATCAAATACAAAACAAAGCATTTAATGTGCTACTTTAATTACGATGTGATTTGAGAAACTGGTTAATTAAATGATTTTAAGATGAAGTTTATGATGTTCTACTTTAATGACAAAATAAACTACGTAATTAAAGTGGAAATTTAGAGATTGAAGTTGACATTTCATGCTTTTTTCCTACTGTGTGCCTTTTTTTCTCTGTATCCTAATAAGCTTTCATATGAAACTCAGACGGTGGGCTACGACTCGCCTTTTCACAGCGACTTTGATATGTGACAATCTCTTTTTTATTTTGGGCACTGTGCGAATTTGTGAACTTGAGCTTTCGAGTTTCTCTAACACGCTATGTCAGTTGATCGGCTTCCTTTTGTTGTTTATACCACTGTTTAAATCAACAAATAGTATGTTTTCCTTTGCCTCCACTTGGTACTCACTGAAATTCTTATATTTTCCCCCATGCTTTTCCCATTGTCTTTTCACAGAACGCTGAGCTTAAGGGCTATTTGTATTGATTTGCATATTCAAAGAGGTGTAACTCTGGGAGGAACTGGGGCGGGACAGAAGGCACGTGCATGTGTGTTAGTTTTTATGCTGACCGGGATTTATGGAGCGGAAGAACTTGGAAGTTGGAGTACACACAGATTCCTGCATCTGGATTTTTCTGTGTGTAAGCACATTTTGGCTTTTGTGTTTACGTCATGTTATAGTGCGAATTCTACGCACGGCGTTATACATGAGGCCCCAGAACTTTTAAAAAAGGCTTAATTATACAACTTGCAGCAATTTTCTTTTAGTCACTGTGAAATTACTCCCCTTGAAATGCAATACACTTGCACATCTTCCATTCCAGGAAAAATATCCTATACTCATCTTTTGTTTCCGTGATAAGAGTCTGCTGCGATTTTTAAATCTTTTTTTTCTTACATGGTAGCAAATCATTTGCTATTCAGCCTCAATTTTAATTTCGAGAAAAAAAAAAGTCACATAGTTTGAGATCGGGTGACTATGGGAGCTGTGAAGCAACAACCACGTTGTTTTTGGTCAAAAATTCTCACACTGATAACGAGGGGTGGGTGTAGGTGGTCTGTCATGGTGCAGCAGTGTGTGCAGAAAAAAACTCAAAAATTGTTGTCTTAATGTTCAGTATGACCTGACATGCTTTTTTCGGCTTGTAGAAAAAAAATTGCCTCATGCACACATGACTGTAAAATAAATGTTATAAATATACACCTGATCAACTCTGCATAATCCCACTTGGCAGACTGATTAACAAAACTATAGACATGCAATACGTAGTTGGATAGTTGATTAATACACCCTGCTCCCATGCTAGTGACTGATTATTGGATTTTTGTATTCACAGAAGCATGGTTTCTAAAATGCCATGTAAACCCTTGTTCTAGCTACAGAAACCAGGATATTAGTCTTTGAAAAATGTGGTTAATAGACGTAAATTTCTCTGTAAGTAAGTTGGTTATTTGGGCATGTATCCCCTTAACCGTGTTACAGTTAAGGATTTTGTAGTCTGTGCATGCTCGTTGCACTCTATTTGCCTGCTTAGTTTCACACAGGTTTTCAGCAGCCACAGGCGGAAGTGTCAATGAGATAAATTTCCTAAGGCAAGTGCTTGGTCAATCACATTATTCTTTCTCCTTGTTGAAAAATTTGTCTGGATATTTTAGAATTTTTGTTACATTTATGGTCATGGGCTGAATGTACAGTGCTGAGGTCAGGTGGACATTCTCGTGAACAGTAGGGTAATACATAAAATTTTCATTATTTATTTTATTGAAAAAAAAATGCCCACGTTTTAGTTATCCCAGCAGCACCTATGCAGAGCTCAACTGTTAAGCACAAAAGAGTGAGCTGTGTGCAAACCAATAACAGAAACCTATAAATAAAGTATAAATTTAGTTTTAATCCAGCTATTTTCTATTTGATCAGGCATTCATACCATGAGTTTGTAACGGCTCTGGTCAGGGATACAAAAAGGAAATGGGTGTTAATTTACTTCACAGAAAATGAAGGACTAAACTTATTTATGAAACATTAAAAAATTGACACAGGCTTTGCGCTTATTTTTGGATTCATGGTGGCCATTGAAGGCATTTAAATCTTTTTAGTGCAGTTTAATGAAGTCAAAACGTTTGCCAAGGAGAACTCCAGAAAATCATTCATGCATATCAATGTGGATTTTTAAGAAACCAGGCTTCTGCCTTCTGTTACTCACCTTATTCCAGTTATGTGTGTGAATGTAAACACACTAACTGATTAACACTAGAATTACCAGAGCCTATGAAAAAACTCGTAGATCCGGCCCACCTTCAATCCCATCACACCTCTCCGCCAGTGTCCTTTGTCCCGTAAATGTGCCGATAAAGACAATTTGCAAGCAGCCGGCAATTCCATCCTCCCACCGAGTTAGAACATGCACGAACGTCTCCCAGCTCATGCCTTGATTGATTATCTGGGAGTGAAGTGGAGTTTTAGAGTGGAAATAATAGATTGTTATTTGGAACACACGCATTTTATGTGTGTTCCGTTTCTACAGTAATCTGTGTAAACACATTGTTAAAACAGAAACTTTTTCATATTTTAGTAATAAATGTTACAAAATGTAGGCATAAACTATAGAATGTGTGAAGCATGAAGTACAAACATCAAATAAACACTTTCACAAAACTTTATGCCTACATTTTGTAATATTTATTACTAAAATATGAAAAAGTTTCTGTTCTAACAATGTGTTTACACAGATTACTGTAAAAACGAACACACATGAAATGCGTGTGTTCCAAATAATGATCTACTATATCTACTCTAAAACTCCACTTCACTCCCAGATAATCAATCAAGGCATGAGCTGGGAGAAGTTTGTGCACGTTCTAAGTTGGTGGGGGGATGGAATAGTTGGCTGCTTTCAGCTTGTCTTTATCAGCACGTATAGATGACAAAAGAAGCTGGCGGAGAGGTGTGAACGGATTTAAGAAGCAATTTAAGGTGGGACGGATCTACAAGTTTTTTCATAGGCTCTAGTAATTCTAGTGCTAACCATATTTCTGCTTAGTTGGTGGTAATTATTGTTGACTGATGTACAGAGATAAGGATATAGGAAAGAATAATGGATTTACTCCTCATTATGGCTAATCAAGATGGCACAAGGTAATTTCATTAGTATTCCTTTAATAGTCTTACAGTATGCATATTCTCAATCCAGAAGTTGAATTGAAAATTAGACAACCCTATGCTCTGTCTGCATTAGGTAGAAGGTTCCAACCATCTATCCATTATCCAACCCGATATATCCTAACACAGGGTCACGGGGGTCTGCTGGAGCCAATCCCAGTGAACACAGGGCGCAAGGCAGGAAACAAACCCCGAGCAGGGCATACACACACACCCATACACCAAGCACACACTAGGGACAATTTAGGATCGCCAATGCACCTAACCTGCATGTCTTTGGACTATGGGAGGAAACCGGAGCACCTGGAGGAAACCCACGCAGATATGGGGAGAACATGCAAACTCCATGCAGGGAGGACCCAGGAAGTGAACCCAGGTCTCCTTACTGCGAGGTTGTTCGGTGGAAATTATACAAAACAATATACCCTAAATTCTTGTTGCTAGCAGCATGAAGTGATTTCTGTGTGGTGTTTAGTCAGTACTAGTTAGTGTAGTACATTTCTGAAGCTTAGTCACTCCACATTACATACAAATAGAGTGATCAAATTACTTACATTTCAAACAGCCAAATTAATGCAAATTCCATTGTTTTATCTGAGATCAGAAATTCATATAGTGCAAATCACCCATGCAGCTAATATTGCATATACTTACACTAGTAATATTTTAAGAGATATTCTTTGATTGGCTGAAGCTGTTGAGGGTTGGTAGGACTGAAACATTCAACAATGACATTGTGGCCTATAGGAACAATCAGGAGGCAAAGAAAGCATGTGAAACAGGGTGGGATTATTTACTAATATAATAAAGACATAAATAACAGGGAAAATATAAAGAGGAATAAAGTCTAAAAGCTGAAGTCATAAAAAAGAAGTGTGAAGTGTAAGTTAGAATTGTATAAGGATTTAAAACAGAAAACATACAGTAAATGCAAATGAAGAATGACAGTGCTCAAACATATTAAAAACATAACTAAAAAATACTGTTGAGTCAGTGCTAAGAACTTGTGCAGCCTATTAGGACAAAGCAAACTTCAGGCTGCAGGTGAGTAATGTTAATTTTAGGCATTAGCAGACACAGAGTGTAACAAAGTTTAAATATCAGGCTTCAGGTGTAGAAAAGTCTGTGAACAGGGTGTATCATTACAAAACTCTCTTCCTGTATAGAGAAAGATATAAGTATTTTACTAGTATGTCCACATGAGTTCTGCATGGTATCTTAGATTTCAGCATTGTGTTTTAACATTTATTGCAATTTTTGTGCTTTTTTAAAGATGCTTGTGAATGTGTCTGTCGCTTTGGGATTTGTAATTAGAAATATGCTAAGTAAATAATAAAAATGATTTGAAGATTGAATGCTTCAATCAAATCGTAGGGGTATTTAGTATGTATGTTTTTTTCTATGGGTTTTGGCACTGGTTTGGGCACAATTTTGTGTGCAGATAGGAATTGTTTACCAAACACCATGAGACAAAGCATAATTTAATGTGAAATTTTATTCAGGTGATTACTGTCAGGAGAGCTTCATTCTACCACCCTGGATCAGGGTAGTTGGGCCTTCTTCATCTTTTTAATTGTTAAAGTAACAAGTTAAAAAGGTAAAGCTATTTCTGTTTATAGTGCTATGGGGTGGAATGGTGAGAATCCTGTCTCCACAATATTTATGAAATTAGTGAACATTTTTCTTCCTAGCTTGCCCCTTTATTTAATGCATATATCAAAGAAATACAGACTAGCTGATTAAACATGAATAACTAACATGTCTAAATCAAAGGAACGACAAGATCATTCATCAACATAAGAAATGGCTATTTCCAAAAGAAAGGAATTGACAGCTTTAGGCCAAAACAAAGCCAGGCATAGGAGGACAGCCTCCAAAAGTAAGTCATGGAGATGGTCAAATAGAAGTTAATGTTGTGCTAGTATTTATTCATAGATTGTTTCTTAAGAAATCTAAGAACAATGAGGTGTTTTATATTAAGCCAAATTAATTTGAAGAAATAACAGCTCAGATATTTGCTCAACATAAGGCAAGAAAAGCAGATATAAGTAATTTTTGGGAAATAATGTTACATCAATTGGAACACGTAGAGTTGAATGACAGCAATGAGAATGCTCTGTTAGAAGCCACAAATGTCAAAATGACAGATGAAACTCAAACACTTAATAAAGAAACTTGACATCTCAAAAAAACTAGATACTGGAATATATATATTGAAGGCATTTATAGAGGCAGAAACAAAAAGAAAACTGCATTGTTCAAGGAAGCGTTTAGTGAAAGCTTTGCTAAAAGCCATTCATACAAAAACTAAATGCCACATAAGATAATAATTTGATTTCTTTGTTCACAGGCTATAGAATATGTCCATCTTTTTGCAAGATGGAAAAGAACTCTACTAAATTCATATATCCCTAGATCTCAGCAAATATCTGTAGCACATATATGCCTCTTTTAACAATGTTAAAAAGTTTCAAAGTTAGGATATTTGTATACATTATTGCACTACTAAGGATGACTTTCAAGATTTTATTCTTAATCAGAGATATTCTTAGAAAACTTCACTTATAGAGGGTTGGTAGCATGCACTAATAGCACCTTGCCACACTCACCACACACAAAACAAACAAATTGCAGCTGGCGACACCTCAGCACCACACTGGAACAGTGTGAGGTTTTTTATGGAGGCTAGAATGCCAATCCTGCCACCAACCACGTTTTCCCTGTATGTTGGCGGACCTGTTTACAGGGCTGGATGCAGATTAACGCCATACTCATGACGAAGCAATTGCAGGTGAAGGGTTTTGCTCTAGGGCCCAACAGAGTAGAGACACTTCTGGCATTTACAGGATTCGAACCAGCAACCCACCGATTGTCAGAACAGATCCCTAGCCTCAGGGCCACCACACCACCCATGCACTTATACAATGCATACAAAAATAACAAAAATGAAATGCGCTTGTAAAATCAGAAGCACAAGGAAAGAATAATACTATATGCCGACTAGAACTAATTCATCTCAGTGACCTAAAAACCAATTATTTTTTTGCTGGAAACCCACTTACAATTGAAGAACCAATATAAATTAAAAAGGATGAGAAAGATGTTTTACTCCAACTTGGAGAGTTGGGATATTGACATATAAGTCAATACCTTTTGTAGTATATACCATGTGAACTGCAGGCCAGGTAGCTGCTGGGTAAGTGTAGTTGGATGATTATATAAGTCTGATTATATAAGCTGCAAGCTAGGATATAATGTCCTTACATCAAAAGTTTCATCATTTCTTCATAACATATCTACTAATAAATATATGTTTGGTGGAAATTTTAACTGTGTTCTTAAGCCAGCCAGGTAAAATTCACTATCCTTACAAATCCCTCTCTAAAACATATATTAGTAATCCAAGATTTCCTAACAAACTACAAAATATCTGACATGGTTTTGTTCTTCCATACTAAAAGACATGCATCATAGTATTTCAAAGATTAACAATTGACAGTAATATACTCCTGATTCATGCAGTTGTACGTTTATGAATCTATTATAATCTCAGATCATGCACCACTTATGGCACTAGCAATTACAAACCTGCTTTTCAAAAATGGCTTTTCACTTTTATCCACTTACACTTGTAGGCAAACTGCTGTCTCACAGTTTTAGTCCCTGGCCACTCGATTCACTCTGTGTTTTGTAGATTTCCTCTGTATATTCTGGTTAAGTCTCATATCCGTTAAAATTTGGTTATTGATTGGCATGTAGATTTGTACATATCTGTGCTTTGAAATGGACTGGCATCCCATTCAGCCCCTGCCATACACCAGATGCTGCTGGCATGGGCTCTGGTTCCTAGCATCACTATGTGGCAATGTTAGTTACATTACCTGTTTTAAAACCAGGTGTAATGGCTTCCAGTAAAAAAGGGATTGCCACAGAAAGTAAAAAAAGCGATTGCTACAGAAAGACTTGTAGTGTATATTACTTGCAAGGACATCAACAGAATTTACATTTTCAGAAAGCTTTGTTTGCTTTAATCATCCATCCATCCATTATCCAACCCGCTGAATCCAAACACAGGGTCACGGGGGTCTGCAGGAGCCAATCCCAGCCAACACAGGGCACAAGGCAGGAACCAATCCCAGGCAGGGTGCCAACCCACCGCAGGACACACACAAACACCAAGCACACACTAGGGCCAATTTAAAATCGCCAATGCACCTAACCTGCATAACTTTAGACTGTGGGAGGAAACCGGAGCGCCCGGAGGAAACCCACGCAGACACGGGGAGAACATGCAAACTCCACGCAGGGAGGACCTGGGAAGCAAACCCGGGTCTCCTAACTGCGAGGCAGCAGCGCTACCACTGTGCCACCGTGCCACCCATTTTGCTTTAATCAACTTAACATTATTTAGTATTTAAAGCTTTAAGGTAGTTCAGATTTTAAATGACCAACTGCTTAAACACAGTATATGAAGTTTGTGTGTTTGTCTTTTAATTTACAGCAGAAAGATATTCTTAGGCTTACTTGTGTACCAGTGCTCTTTTGTTTGTGTTTGAACAAGCACTGTCACAACTCAGAGATTAGACTTCAATAATAAACATTACTTCAAAAAGTCGCAATAGCATACTAAATTAATATGTTTATCTAAGATAGGTTGTATTACTAGGGTTTTGTACCGTGTTAGCCATTATGAATGTACTGAAAAGTCAAGCAAAAATGACACCTTTTATTGGCTAACTAAAAAGATTACAATATACAACTTTTCCAGCCAACTCAGGCCCCTTCTTCAGGCAAGATGTAATCTTGATTTGATTGAACTGTTAACTGAGCCAATAAAAGGTGTTATTTTGCTTGACTTCTAAGAAGGGTTAAAATCTAAGTACGCAATGTAGGCCTCAATATTAATGTTTGCAGAGCAACCATCTATTGGAATGTATTTTGTTATGCGTGTAGTAATAAAAAGCACTGCATTTTTCATTCCAACAGATGGCACACCACAATATCTACAATAATAAAATCTACTATTACAAATATTTCTGATGTGCCATCTGTTGGAATGACAGACACATAGCAACCGGACGGATACACAGCTTTTATTAAGGTGGATAGTACATTATTATGATAACATTACAGTTGTAGTACTGGTAAATTAAGTGACCTCAGGGTAACATGGTAAGTCAATGGTCTAATGCCTACAATTTTCAACACGTTTAAAAAGGAAAACATATTTTGAGAACACACTACACTCAACTCATGTTAACCAGACATTTGTTTATAAGCCAAATTTAATTTCTTAAATGCATTCAAATGCAATTTGCATGCCTTACCGGAAAAGGCACAATCTCAGCTGCAGTCCAGGATGGTAGAAGCATGAAAAATTGCAACTTAATTACATAATTTATTTTCTTTTTAGGAAGTAATGCAATTTGACATTCAGCAGGTGGTGTCTTCACTGTAAATGTTTTTGAGCATGTGCTTTACTTGCAAAATGTATGTGAGAGTGGTAAAATAACACCATGCGGTTAAATATAAAAGTTTAAAATATTTTATGTAGCCATCATGCTGTTTGTATGAATTCTGGCTTTATTATAGCTAATATGAGTTGCTTCTGCATACTGTGTTATTAGAAGAACATATTAGGAACATAATATAACTGTGTTTTGTTTTTCAGTCTGGTAGTATGTGTACAGAATATTAAAAAATATTTTAGAACTTTTATATTTTGGGATGTCTCTGTGATACATCAAACCTCCAGATGTGGGTTTGCACATTAGATAGATAGAATTTCATTAGTCCCCTGTGGGAAATGTGAATTTTATAGAAACTCTTTAAATAAATAAATACATAAATAGATAGATAAGTAAGTAAATAAATAAATGAAAAAATATACAAATACACTTAAGTCTGAACACACAGGAATGACAACAACATCAACAACATTTATTTATATAGCACGTTTTCATACAAATGATGTAGCTCAAAGTGCTTTACAAGATGAAGAAAGAACAAAGAAAAATATAAAAATAAGATTAGGCGTTATTAAGTAACAAACAATAAAGTAAGATCCAATGGCCAGGAGGAGAGAAACACAAAAAAAAAAAAAACTCCAGAGGGCTGGAGAAAAAAAAAATCTGCAGGGGTTCTAAGGCCACAAGACTGCCCAGCTCCCACTGACTGTAAAGCAAGAAAATGAAAAAAAAATCTGACTTTGCAGTTGCAGTCCCAGTGAGACATTATGCAGGTGTATTGCTTTTGGTATATAGGAGCCCCAGTTGAGTTTCTTGACAGACTTCTGAATAATTCCTTGGCTAAAAGTACTCAGCGTTGGTTTGTCAGAGAGAGGTTGTGCAACATTGTTCATAATGGCACTCGATTTTGTTTTTCTTTTGTCCTTCACTAGTACTTCCAGGGGGTCCAGAGTGTGTAATAAAACTGAGCTTGCCCTTTTAATTAGCTTGTTGATTTGGTGGTCATCTCTTGAAGTGATGTTACCTGCCCAGCACACCACAGCATAGAAAATCACAATGGCTGTCACAGAGTTTTAGAAGATGTGAAGGATGTCATTTCCTGTAATAATTTGGACTCTGATGATATTATTAATGAATCTGAAAGGCGTATGCTTTTGTAGGATAGGAAAACTGATTCATTCATTATTATTCTTTACTTTTTTGCATTTTCCATGCTGTTTAGAGACCCATTGATAGGTGTTTGCCTATATTGGTGGCTTGAGTTAGGATATTAAGTCTGCTTGCCTGTTTGTAGAACCATGCTGCAGTACTGGACGTTTAGAGCACAGCTTGTGAGTGTTGTCACCATTTTGTATGCAAAATCGAGTGCCACACTGATCATTTAGTTTTAGTAAGGACAGTCTCAATTCTGGAGAACCATTGACTATGATTAATTCATGTTTGCTTGTGGGGAAGGAAGGTAGCCAAACACTAATTGCATTATTTCCAAATTTGTGCTTCTGCAGGACATCATATCATTAACTTTTATTGTATTATTGTTTTATTATTGAATGCAAAATCTCTATCAGCTAATATGTTTCTTGTGAATTTATGAATCTATGTGTAAAGCACGCTAATCCCAATGCAAATTATTGTTGTGTAATATATATTGTCGCAAGAATTGACAGGAGACAAAAAAGGTTTGGGGCAACCACCCATGCCCTGGCTGCGAAAGGGTTGGATTCTGTGGAGTGTGTCTGGTTCAAAGTCCAAAACAGAACTGATGACATGTGGCAAAGATGGCGGCTTTAAAGATCTGGACAGGAAGTGGCGTCATCATGGGTAGCAGAACCGTGTGGAATTTCCTGTGAATGGTCTGCAGAGGATTGTGAGAAAAAGTTAATGCACCTCACCACCCCCTGGTCAGATATGGAATTGTCACTATTCAAGCCCTTTAGCTGCCTCCCAATGTAGTAATTAGATTGTGTCTGATGTTCTGAAAATGCACATAAATATTGCCATTTGGTTGAATGATGGAATTTTATTTGATGTGTCTGTAGATGGGTTCTGATTGGCAGCAGGATTTAGGGAAGAATATTCCAATGCCTTTAGGCCCATGTTCCCGTAGACTTTAGATCTGTCACAGACTCCATGTGACTGTGTAATGAAAAATTATGGGCTCCAAAACTAGATATACTTGGAGAAAATAATGTAATAAATGTCTCACTGGCATATGATGGTTTAAATTTAATTTTTGGAAATTGTATTACATATTATATTTTTTATAAATACTTTATGAGGTGAAAATAGCTTAGATGTTTAAAATAACAACCTAAACAAAATTACCTATTCTTTCATGAAAATATATAGATAAAATGAAAAAGAAAACATATGTCAATTAAAAAGACAGCATAAGTTTATTAATTACTTTAATAAAAAGCTAATGCATTGGCACAACTTCCAATAATAAAAAAATCACTTATAATAATAAAAAAGCACTTTGAAAATGGCTTTTAGGCAAAACAGATCTATTAATATTTGATTGGAATCTTACTGCATTGACATGGATGAAGCCCTATAAAGTATCTCTTTCCATTAGACATTTGCTTGTACAACCAACATGCTGTGACTTAATAACCTCAGTTGTATAGTTAGAGCAAATTAAAATATGGGATGTCTGCTGAAGATTAAAGCAAATCAGCCAATTTATTTATTTAGTGCACACAGAATAAAAGTTGCGCTGTCACATAGTTTTAAAGCATAAATTAAATAATAACTTACAATTTAGTTGAATACCTTGCAAAAGATTGCAGACTGGATAGATGCTCAATAATTAAAACATACTTTTCCTATTTTTTGTGTTAATGTTGATTGTGTTAATATACATTCTAAGATCTCTGTGTTTCAGCCTTTAATTTGGTCTGCTGCTATAAACATAGCATGATAATTTGTGTACGGAGCTTAAGGATTATTCTGATGTCTTTTTTTGCCATTTTTGACACCTGGGACTATATATGTCTATGTTTTTAAAAAGTGCATTAACATTAAACAAGAATGATAATATACAATATACAAACATGCTTATTTCTGTGTGAACACTGCATAGTGTGTTTGCCTTGTTTGTGTTGTATGTCTTTGTTGTATGGAATGCTATGGTATGCTTTCATTATAATGTGTTTATAATACATAGCATGGAGTTTCTCATGCAATGAATTGAACTGAGTCATCTTGATAAAGTGTCTGGTGAAAAATTCAGGTGTCTTAAATTTAAGCACCAAGAGCTATTTTCACATATGCAGGGTCATTGTTGTAAACAGAACATATACAAAAATGTTTAGAATTAATTTGGGGGATTTTATTTTTGAGATAAATCATGTGCATGTTTGCTGATTAACTGAAAACAAAATACAATACAATACAATACAATTTATTTTTGTATAGCCCAAAATCACACAGGAAGTGCCGCAATGGGCTTTAACAGGCCCTGCCTCTTGACTGCCCCCCAGCCTTGACTCTCTGAGAAGACAAGGAAAAACTCCCAAAAAACCTTGTAGGGAAAAAATGAAAGAAACCTTGGGAAAGGCAGTTCAAAGAGAGACCCCTTTCCAGGTAGGTTGGGCGTGCAGTGGGTGTTAAAAGAAGGGGGTCAATACAATACAATACACAGAACAGAACAAATCCTTAATGCAGCATAAAAATAAAAATTTTAGAAGTACGGAGCAGAATTTAACAGTAGATGATATCACATAATAAGATTTGGATATTTTTAGAGTCCTGGAGACCTCATCCATCAAGCTGCCTCCCCCATTTGGCCATTCCACGGCTGAAACAATGCTGGGCCAGCCAATCCAATGAAAGGATCCCTCTTTCCCATGATTCCTGTGATCCTCCATCAGGGATGACTTTACCATAGGCAGGCAAACAACTTGGCAGGTGGGTCGTAGCACCAATTGTGCCCAGTGAAGTATTTTTGTATTCAAACTTGACTTACATCTTTCTGCTTTAATACAGGTTCGAACCATATGTCTATTGTTGGTGCTGGAACAGGTGCTAGAACTCTTGTAACACAAAGTTGAACAAGTGGTTTCGAAAAATATCATTTATTGAAAAGATGATTTACGTCATTTGAAGTTTACACAACAAAAAATGTGTATTACCAGATCTAATGATTTCTGACACCAGTGGTTAGTGATTAAAACTGTTCAAAGATTGGTTAGACTTCTTTGGTTTTCAATGCTATTTTAATAATGCCTCACTCTCCCAGTCTGTTGCATACTTATTGAGATCAGAACATCTAGAGTCTATTTAGAAACCTGTTTGTTCTAGTTTCTGTCTCAAAAACCACTAGCCTACCTGGTCAACTGCTAATAACATCTAGCAATTGCTGTGTCTCATATTGTCTGCAGGCTATTCATAGAAGGCTGCTATAAATTTGAGGCAGGCAGAAAGTGTCTTTAAGCATTGATTTATTATTTTTAGTTTTTATTTTGAAGTTTGATATTCCAATGCTTTGGTTCTATTTGATTTTAAAGCACCCCATCCTCATTCATTTCTCCTAAAGAATACCTTCATTTCCTGGTCTTTAAAGCAACTTTTAGTGTTCTGGACTCACCATTTTCCACCCTGGCCATAATAACTTTAACCAGACCATGGTCTGTTCTAGAAAGCAGGATTGGTTTGAAATACAGTTAATCTTTAGATTCACAGAAATCAAGCTAATTCTGTTCTGGATTTATCCAAACCTACACTCCTAGAACATATTAAACCAAAAGTATGTGATCCGTGATGCAGTATAATTTGTTAATCGTGCTTTTTGAAACAGGCTCAAGCTTAGATTGTTCCAGAAATAAAGATTTGATGAAATCTAGCTCAGTTACTGGGGCAACTAATGCTTGGAATCTAGCATGCAAAAGAGTGAGTTTAATGTGAAGGATTAAAGCTTTACATCCTCAATACAGTATTAAGGAGCACAGCCTTCAGTCCTAAGATCAAAGGTGGTAAATGTCCTGTCAGAAGTGCTGATCTCAGCTGCACTATTTAGGAAGCAGAAAAAGCCAACGAAACGTTGAACGAATAATTGAAAGAAGTACAACTCCTTCACCAAATTGTGCCCTGAGAAAAGTAATCAGACCCCAATTAGAAATTCTGGCATGACCAGTGAAGTGTCTGAATGAACGTTGCTGGTTTACATCTAAGACTTTAATATATCCGAGGAAATTTCTAAAACATGACAAGTTTAATGTAACTCATAGTGGCCTTGAGAGGACATTGTTGGAAATCATTGCATTTTCCGGTATTATTTATTTATTCATTAAGTTTATTATGTATACTTCACTGTTAGCTAATCACATCAGTTGGTAGGCTGAATATCCTGATATCATTACAACAAAATGAACAGAAAATCTTTTCACAGCATCAATGTGCAGATACAACCAGAAGTGTAAGTATGTATGTGACATGCTCCATACAAACATTGATGTATCCTCTTTTCCATTCTTAAGAAATTATGAAATGCCACACACATAATTATAAACTTTAATGCCATATATTCAAGCCTGAACATGTTACCACACAAAGAGAGGTTGCTGTTCCATGCCTTCTTTTCCAAATTTGTACATGAAAGAAATAAAATTTTGGTATGTAATTGCAGGACAATTCAGAATTTAGTGCAGGCAGGATAACGTTCAACATCTCTCATAGAAATGGCTAGAACAACTCTATATATGCCGAACACTTAATGACATGTATTACGCGTAAGACATGTATTATGTCTTAATTACACTTTTTGAATATCATTAATATTTAAAAATATACTATAATGCTTACTTGAGGGCATATAAAATTTCAAGAAATTTTATATCGTATGGAGCTCATTTTGTACAATAGTTTACTATACAAAGTTTATTTAGATTTTGCTGATTAACTGTTTTACATTTTTACACTTGTCAGTGATGCCATCCTCAATGCCATCGCCCTTTCGTTGTTTGGAGGATATGCCAATAATCTTAAAGCACAGCCACCAACACGTCCTGCTCTGCTGGCACAAAGGTTGTTCACGTCTGTTTTTTGGACTTGTAGCTCATAGTTAATCAGCTGTTCAGTGCTGTTGCAGTGAATGTCCGTTAATCCAGATCAATTTACCAAGGACTGTGTGCGCCAGGTGTAGTCTGGTGTTCTGGAACCGGCTAATGCACTGGCATGACATCATACTATAGCAAGCCAGGATTCATTCTGATATCCAGTATTATCTAATCTCTCTTACTTGAACAAGACTCAAATTCAGTCTCCAGGGGCCTCATTTATAAAGCTACCATATGTAAAAAGAGAGTCTCAAACACGCGTATGCAACTTCCCATGAAAAGACGTGATTTATAAAAGAAAACTTGACAGGGAAGCATCTGTATATTTACAGCAACTCTGACCCATGCATAATCAACATTTTGGGCATTTTGGACAAACTGGAAAGTGATGGCTCCCTTGATTAAGCTGGGAAATTTAGCCAAACCAGCTAAATGAACACTCACATTTACATTAATTCATATCACAAAACTGCTATTAGAATGTGCATTGACAAATGATGAATATGATGTAGAAACTCTATTTTAGTTCCTTTTTAAGAGGGCCATTTTTGTAAATTTGCACTGAAGAACTTTTTTGTTTTTTTTTCAGTTTATATCAGCTGCTTGTTGTCACTTCTCAAGTAACTGGCCAATAAATAAGGAATATCTTGGCCAAGCTTCATTCCATCATGCCTGCTGAGCCATTAACGACCGGCGAGGCACTAGTATATTCAGTTTTTGTATGGTGGAGGTGCAAAAATATAAAACATAACATTTTCTTGCCAACATAAAAATGCAATTTGCAGCAGTGTCTTGTTCTTCTAATGTAATCAGATCACTGCAGTCATACTGCAATTAGGGTTGAGTGGTGGCTCTAAGGCTAGGGATCTGCACTGGCAATCAGAAGGTTGCTGGTTCGAATCCAATAAATGCTAGAAGTGACTCTACTCTGTTGGTCCCTTTAGCAAGGCCTGCAATTGCTTTGTCCTGGGTATGATGTTATCCTGCATCCAACCCTGCAAGCAGGTCTTCCAACTTATAGTGGAAACTCGGAGGTTTGTAGGAAGTTTTGGCACACCAGACATTGTAAAAAAACTCACACTGTTCCAAAGTGGTACTGAGGTGTCACCTGTTGCATGGCTGCATTCGGATCCCAATCCCTGTGGTTTGTTGTATGGTGGGTGCAGCAATGCACTTTAATCAGCACATTCTCACAACTTCTCTCCACCTACTGAAAACAAAGCTTACTTTGTTAACCTCAAGTAGTTACATTCCATTAGAACAATAATTTATTTTTGTATAGCCTAAAATCAAACAAGGAGTGGCTTTAAAAGGTCCTGTTTTTTTGACTGCCCTCCAGCCTTGATTCATTAAGAGGTCAAGAAAAAAAAACTCCAAAAAAAAGACTGCAGGATAAAAATGGAAGAAAACATGGGAAAGGCAATTCAGGGAGAGAGACCCCTTTCTAGGTAGGTTGGGTGTGCAATGGGTGGCATAAAATGGCGTAAATACAACACACAACAACAGAACATAAGTAATTTTCTTCAAAGATTTAGATGGCCAATCTCAGGAATACAATGCAATATTTCAATAGTAATCTATATATATAATTCACTAAGGGCACGCAAGACACTGAGCGCAAGCAAGACACTGAGGGCACGCAAGACAATGAGCGCAAGCAAGGCAAAGCCCCGCCCGCCAACTCTAAGACCATGGGATACGCTTGACAGAGCCCCGCCCGCCAACTCTAACCCTCCTACTGCGTCATGGGATACGCACGACAGAGCCACGCACGCCAACTGTAACCGTCCTCCCGAGTCCAGCGTCGCTCTCGAGGCACGCAACAACTCACCAAACATAGCCTCAATCGCTTTTGTCTGTACAAAAGTCCACATGCACGTCTGAGCCACGTTGACTTTACACCGCACGCAAGACAGAGAGCCACGATCACTAACTCACAGAGCCCTGCCCACCAACTCTAACTAAGAGCAAGCAAGACAGAGAGCGCACGCAAGACAGACAGCCACGCCCGCCAACTCACAGAGCCCCGCCCATCAACTCTAAGACCATGAGATATGCACGCATTTAGTGTATAAATGGATATAAACAATTGCATGTAAACGATTCGCCAAAATCTGTTGTATGTAAACGATACTGTTTAAAACGTTATTGTTTCTGCATCAGAAAACCCGGTTTCCACGTCTACCTGTATTAGTTTAAATGGCACTTTTACCATTCGCAATAGGACAGACGCGCTGACTTATCATTTCAACTGGGCAACACAGTGAATGCAGCGTCTATCTATATATGTCTATGTTTTCCGTAGCCTGCTACAGGAAGGTACTTTCTTGACCATTGGCATTGGTTTAGCTCCTTGCTATTTTCTTTATACTGCGATGGTGGTTTCCTAAGCCTTTGTTATACTGAATTCCTTTCTCACCGTTTTCTGTTCCTATTCTTAAACCGCCGTATGCTACGGCGGGCTTCGGCTAATAGTACATTAATGCACAAGCCATCTGTGAGGATATAATGTGGCAGGCAAACGTTGCATCTCAATGGCCTAAGTCAGCCCATGATTAATTTATTTTAAGGTTTGTGTAGAAATGTGCAGATGCTGGGTTTTATAAATTTGATTTTTTTCATGTATGCATTTCCTAGTTTTTTTGGTGTGTGCAAATTTTCATACTTGAATCCATGCAAAGTTTTATAAATGAGACCCCTGGAGCTATAATGGAGCAGCACTAAATACAGATTCATTACTACTTTTACTGTTTCCAACAGAAACATAATTATTTAAATAGTTCTTTTTCAGTATTTCTTTATATCATATCCTGGCAACACTGGATACAAGGAAAAGTATTAAACAAAGTCCATTGCAGGGCACACTCACTTGCGTTTGACCACTTTAAACTTGGGATTCAACGTATACACATCACATAAAAAAAAGGAGTACCCAGGGAAAACTGGATGAATGATGATTTTATTATACTGAGAGGTAACAACAATACATTTCCTTTGCTATTAAAATCATTTTTTGCCTATGATAATACTTTTCTTGAAAGGTGTAATCATTTTATTGTATTTTATAATTATTTCAGTGTCCTTGTAATGGGCTTCATGCATGAAATAAATAATATTCATTGAATAGTGATATTCACACTGAAAACTTTTTGCAATGTTGTAATTCAGTAAGTGTTAAGTGATGCAGAAATGCTGTTATTGTTAAATTCTTATTTCTCAGTGAGAAAGTTTTCACAATATATGGAAGTCATCTCACTTCAATATCTCAGAAGCAATGGTCTATTAAAACCTCATTAAAAGAGAACAGTTTAAGCATTGGAAACATACGAAAACACATATATTTAAACTTGATGAATGGATAGTTACATTTGTAATATCATTAAATGATGATTCATAAATTATAGAACCACAATTATTGGTTATTTTGTGTAAGTAGTTCTATCTAAAATGTGCATGTTTTTAAAGCAAAGTGTCTAGTATCTAGCCAGGTTGCTGGGTTGCATGACAAGGTTTATTTTTAAGAATGCCGTTTACTTGTTACACTTGCTGTTCCTGATCAGCTGAAAATATCTTTCCTGAGTGTATTGTGACTATGCGATCAAAAATGAGTTGTTGTGACGTTTTAAAGAGAGTGTTGCCCCTAAGTGGTGAGTCAGAGTTACCTGGAGTTGTGGCAATCTGCTACAAAATGTAGGGTTGCCTACTTAGCCAGAAGTGACCATGGGATGAAGATTAAAGCCACCATAAACACTGGCCTCTGATTACAAGAAAAGGCCTGAATACTTCAAACTTGTAACTTTCAACAACTTTTATAAGTTTGTTTTTGTATGTTTTGTGTTATTTTGACATGTGTTTTTAAAATTATTTATCATTTTGATCTGATATGTCACAGTTAATTTTACTTTCCTGTCTTTATTTTCTTTGTTTACATGATGCTGTTTGGACATAACCATGATGTGAGATGTGTGCCCTGGTGATGTCACGAACGTGATGCTATAAATATGGTACCAGTTATACCATGCATTATCCCTTGGATAATATAAAATGTTTCAAATGATCTCTTAGAGTAGCTAGAATCCTTTTCAAGTAGGCCTTAGGGTCAGATCTGTGCCTTTGGTTTTGACTTTGTTTTACTTTCAACTTGTCATTTACATTTCATCCTGTTGATTTTGGGTTGGTTGGTTATTCTGATATTACAATTTTGACTCCCTGCTTGTCATAAGCATGTCTTTGTCTACATATATCATCTAATTTTTTTTCCCATCACTCATAATAACTCCGTGGATTCCACTTATGTCTTGTAACAAAACATACCTCAAGGCATACCCTCTTAGAAAGGCAGCAGCTTATAACAATCATGTAAAGGAGAGAGAAACCTGCAAAATTAGTGCCTAAGAAACAAAACCAAATTTACTTAATATATTTTATTAAATGAGAAATGTCCAAAAACAAAGCAATTGGCAGAAAAACACTTATCAAGTAACTACAATTAAAGAATTAAAAAATCCGTCAAAAAATCAAAAACCAGAAACAAAGTCAAACATCCAAAAACTTCCAATCAAGCAAAAATGTTGAAACACCAAAGTTACATACAGTAAAAAAAGAAAGTTACACAACATGAATAGGACAGCTTATGCTTCAGCACTGGTCTGTGGCATTTAAGGTCTTTTTATAGGTCACTACAATCAGGCCAAACAGCTGTACAGCTGCAGTGTCAAAAGGCCCCACCCCCTTGGGTTCCAAATGCAGGCAACAGAACATATATAAAACTAAATAGACAAAAGGGCAGAGAGAAATTAATTGCTTAAAATATAAAAATAATCTAATGAAAAACATTTAGAACGAGAAAGAAAAAGATTAAAAAAACATTTTCATTAACAAATATATCAAAAAAATATACAAAAACAGCACAATAAATCAACATAGATTAAAAAGTCTAAATCTAGATTTTAAAGCTGAAGAGAACAACAGCCCAGAGAGACTAATGTCTATTTTGTTAAGTTTTAAGGAGTTTCATAATTTGCTGTTTCCTGCTCTATTGAATTGTTACTCTGTGTTCTCCCTGCATTTATCTCTCCCTGTTTTTATTTAATAATTCATTTATTTTGTATGCATTCAATTCCCCAGCATTATTCTGTGTACTAGGACTGCCAGTTTTGTGTCAATTTATATGAGAGTAGGCCATTCCTGTAAAATCTGTTATTAAGTGCTTGAAAGTCATTATTTTAGAGCAAGGTATATTCTGGTAAGCAACACAATTGCTGAAACATAAGTGAAGAGTCGTTTGAGAAAATGTCCATACTTTCCCTAAATCCAAGCCTTAATGAAGAGGAGGCAATCAAATTCATTAGGCATTGATCCATCTAGATTCAGAAACTAGTTGCCTCAGTTTGAGAAGACATAACAAGCATTGCAAGCAAATCCATGGCATGGTTTAATCCAAGTGGATCTTAGGGAAGTCAAGGAGGGCCTATCGATGAGTGTATCATAATTTTGTAATGTCCTGATGAAAAGTTAACACATGTCCAGTATACATGCCACTTTCAAGTAAGCCATCCTCTATATGGGGTTTACAGAACTAAATGTACTTTTCACATAATTAGAAAAGATTAATGTATTCTCTTTCACTTCTTATCTGTCATAATGATTTTGATTTTTATGTGCTATTCAACATTTTATTTAAAGGTTTGGTATTATATTTCTGTGGTTCATGATGTAAACAAATTGTCTTAAACTGTAGTATATTTTTAACTTTATTTATCAGTGCTTTGAAAAGCACCATGTGATGATGTACTCTGTGCAATCTATTGATTGTTGGATTGACTGATAGCGAAAGTGGGTGGCATCACAATATTGGACAGGGTTTTGTGTATGAACCCGTGGACATATATGCACCTCTCAGCATTAGCCCTGCATTGCAGGAAGTTGGAGTAGATTTCTATGAGTGGTCTTGTTCACCTATTCACCATCCTTTACCAATGTCAGATCAGTGTTAGAGTGTATAGTCTGACTTTAACAGTTAACAGTTTTAACCCCATATGTGCAACAAGCATGAAATTATGCTCCATTCAAATAAATCGACCATTTTCCAACAATGGCTTGTGCTGTCCATTCCTCCAATGTTTACTCATCATCCCATTTTCCTTTCATTTGTTTTATTATTCCTGACTGTTAAATGAAAAGATAGACAGGTTATGAAAAGGTGGGGCACCAGCAGGTGATCCCTATATAATTGGTGGGGAAAATAACAAAAATAAATTAACAACAAAATGATAACATCTTTCCAGACACAAGTCCAAGTTCAGTCTGCCCAAAGATGGAGGTGGAGCTGGTTAAGATGTTTGCGACCAGAAACCAGAAGTGACGTCACCTGTCATCCCACTGTCGATCATCGGATCTGCAGATAAAATAAGAGGAGAGACATAAGGTTACAATTTGGTGTGGAATTAACGTTTGACAAGCCCTGAAGTTGTCTACCATGCACATGTGTGTGACAGCGTGTAATACGTCTTGTTTGGTACTACTTTTTAAACACCTTGTGACATACATCTGATATTCTTTTGAAAGTCTATCATTGTATGTTTAATACTAAAAAGATGGCAGCATTTTTAAAATATGTTTTTCTGTACTCTGTCAGAAACAGGAGTGGCCCACCAGGTTACTTTTCAAGGTTTCACCAATTATTAATCATTTGAACATACTTGAAATTGAAATTGAAATTTTACTTCTAATTTGTTTCCTGACTCTCATTTTTCTATTTTATAATTTAATGAGAGTTGTTTTTGCATTCTCTTGGTTGTTGCACACATTATTTGCAGTATTTTCTGACATGTTTATAATTTGGAAAAAATATTCATTGTGAAATGTGCTATGATGCAACACTAGAAATTCAAATGCCAGCAGCCAAAAGAGTCACAGAAGGACCTATCTTGTGCCAGACAGACCCTGCAAAACATGGTGATAACAGCAGACAGCACAACATGGGCAAAGTTCATAAAAAGGAAATTATTTCAGTTGTGATAATTTATTATAGTGTCAGAGTAAAACAGGGTCTTTTGTAACAGCGTTAGTTCATTTTTATGCAAGCGCTACGGTGAAATTTTTACTAGTATGTCTTCCAAAAACTAAAGACATTGGTTTAGTACAAACAATAATGTATACAACACCACACATTAAATGTAACAATAGATAATATTCTAATACAATTCACACATCATGTACACTCTTACAAACATGAGAAGCTGATGAGTAGCAATATGACCCGAGAATAAACACTGTCCCTGAATTTGATTGGGCAAGTGTATGTGTTCTGGTACCCTTTGCCAAAATGAAAAAATTAGAAAAATGGCACTGCAGGTCAGCTAAAGTCTTTACTAATCCTGTTTGCTTTACTATGGCAATGTATGATATACACCAGTCAGCCACAACATTAAAACCAGAGACATGTTACGTGAAAAACATTGATTATCTCGTTACAATGGCACCTGTCAGGGGTCGGGATATATTAGATAGCAAGTGAATAGTCAGTTGTTGAAGGTGATGTGTTGGAAGCAGGAAAAATGGGCAAGCATAACGATCTGAGTGACTTTGACAAGTGACAGATTGTGATGGCTAGGTGACTCGGTCAGAACATCTGTAAAACAGTAGGCCTTATGTGGTGGTCACAGTCTGCAGTGGTTAGTACATACCAAACATAGCCCAACTGAAACTGTGAACCATTGAACCGGCAACAGGGTCATGCACACCCAAGGCTCATTGATGTGGGTGGTGAGCGAAAACTAGCCTATTAATCCAATCCCACATGGATGCTACTGTAGCACAAATTGTTGAAAAACTTAATGTGGGACATGAGAGAAAGGTGACAGATCAGTTTGAGTAGCTGTAGACTGGCTAGAGTACCCATGCTGACCCCTCTCCACCACTGAAAGCACCTACCTTCGCCACGAGAGGGTCAGAACTGGACCATGGAGCAATGGAAGATTGGTAGCCTGGCCTGATGAATCTTTTTTTTTCTATTAGATCATGTGGATAGCTAGGTGTGTGCACATCGTTTACATGGGGTAGAGGGAGCAGCAGAATGCACTATGGGAAGAAGGGAAGCCAACAGAGGCAATGTGATCCATTAAGCATTGTTCTACTAGGACACCTTGGGTCCTGACATTCATGTAGATGTTACTTTGCCATGCACCACCTACTTAAGGATTGGTGCAGACCATGTAGATGTTTTCATGGCATTTTAATTTTTTCCCTGATTAAATTGTCCTCTTTCTGAAAGAAAATGTATCCTGCCGCACAGCAAACATTGTTCTGGAATGGTTTGAGGAACATGGGAATAAGTTCAATTCCCCAGATCTAATTCCAATCGAGCATCTGTGGCAAGTGATTGAAAAACAACTCCCAATCCATGGAGCTGCCACATTGAAACTTACAGGACTTAAAGTATCTGCTACTAACATCTTAGTGCCAGATACCACAGGACACCTACAGAGGTGTTGTGGAGTCCAAGCCTCAACAGATCAGATATATTTTGGCAGCACAAAGGGGATCTACACAATATTAGGCAGGTGGTTTTAATGTTGTGACTGATGGCTGTACATGTGCTAAAGAGAGAGAAGATTTGTCCCAGTCATATAGTCAGCTGACTTAATTACCTTCTGTAGTGCGTTTTAATCCCTCTTGAGCAGGCGTCAAATGTAGCCAATGATGATGGCTTTCGCTCTAAATTCACAGAAATTGGTAAACACAGACAGAAACGTTCAAGTAAAAGCATTGGGAGCCTTGCTGATGACAGCTGAGTTGTGTTGTGACTACTTAAGGTCATCAGTGATGGTGACTCCTAGAAGTTTAAAGTTCAAAGTAGAGTGGAATAAGCTCTGCCTCCTTCTTTCTGAAGCCAGTAACCAGGGGCCTTATGTTGAAACAGTGTGTACGCACAAAAATGTTGCATACTCCTATTTCCACGCTCAAATTGTGATGTATAAAACCTAAACTTGGTGCAAAGCCATTCACATTTTCATGGTAGCTCAGACCCTGGCTTACGCAAGTTCTCCACTTGGTTTTGCAAACTGGCAGCACCCAGCGTCAAAGCGATACTTTTGTTCCAGTGTAGTTTCCCTTTCTTTTTTAGATCCACATCCCTGACGCGGCTTTACCATATACAGTAATCCCTTGCTATATCGCGCTTCGACTTTCGCGGCTTCACTCTATCGCGGATTTTAATATGAAAGCATAACTAAATATATAACGCGGATTTTTCGCTCCTTCGCGGGTTCTGCGGACAATGTGTCTTTTTACTTCCTGTATATGCTTCCTCAGTTGGTTTGCCCAGTTGATTTCATACAAGGGACGCTATTGGCGGATGGCTGAGAAGCTAACCAATCAAAGCATGCAGTTAAGTTCTCCTGACTGAGAAGCTAACCAATCAGAGCACGCAGTTGAGCTCCTGCGTGCTGAATGCAGTTTTAACCAGGAAGTCTCGTCTCGCTAATTCAGCATCAACGTGTTTCGCTGTGTAAAGAGTTGTGCTCTTTAGTGTTTATCTTTGTGCATAGTCAAGCCCTTCATTATGGCTCCAAAACAATCTGCTACTGCTTCAGGTGTCGTGCCCAAGCGCAAGAAGAAGATGTTAATGATTGCCGAAAAGGTAAACGTTTTGGATTTGTTGAAGGCTACGATTCTTTTTATTTAAAAAGTAGGAAAGGAATATAAGATCTACGGCTGCAGTGTCCTTTTAACCAGGGTGCAAAACGAGTTGTAAGTGGATGTAATAAGGCAGTAGTCTGGATGGAATCTGCTTTAGGGATTTGGATTGAAGACTGCCAGAAGAAGAACAACGGCAGTGCTACACAATCGCCTGAAGTGGCTCCTTTTACAAGGGCTGTAATGCTCTCCTTTGTTGTGCAGTAAAATTAAACTCATTGTTATCGGACAAGTCATCGTGTCATTGTTGGTGAGTAACCATAATTAATTTTCTTCTTACAGTGCTTAGTACATGTATGTACGTTTAGTGTCACTGTACACACATTTACTGTATACTATTTTTCTTGCATTGTACGTATTTATTGCTGGTGACCTGTCTATCGTAATGGCTGTAACATATGTGATATCGGAGACACTCAATATCTTTAAAATAATATTTAGGTTTTACTGTATATAAACAGTGTGTTTATAGACATAATTTCAATGAATCTTACCTAATATCTAAGAGAATACAAAGGGATTATGCTGTTTAACTCTGCGGGGAATATTTATAAACAGTGTGGGAGAGTTTATAAGGGCTTAAAATATATAAAAATAACCATACAAACATATGGTTTCTACTTCGCGGATTTTCACCTATCGCGGGGGGGTCTGGAACGCAACCCCCGCGATCGAGGAGGGATTACTGTACACTGAAATTAACCACATATTGTTTATTAGTTTAAGGCATCTGATTGTAATTAACCTGTAACAATATAATGGTCCACGGAATAGCCAAACTATTCCAAGTACAATAGCTGCTTTATCCTTGTTACTCTCACTGCACCTTTTTCTTCTTCTTTCATCTGCTCCCGTTAGAGGTTGCCGCAGCGGATCATCTTTTTCCATATTACTCTCACTGCACCACTCGGAGTATTTATACTGTATCACTGAATCTGAGTGTGGAATCACAGCTCTACAGCAGCTGATCGGAAAGAGAATTATCGATATACAGCATCTAGCACATGCTGCCTCACACAGCCATGCCTTTCCTGTACAGACCTTGTGGTTCAGAAACAGTTTCATCCCAAGAAGTATAAACGCAATTAATCAGTTCATCAAGTGCTCCTTGTAAAACTGTTTGTACTTATAAGTACAATTACTTCACTGTAAACTTGTGATACAGTTATAATATTGCACAAACTGGGACACTTTATAAAGCGCATATTTACATATGATGATGATATCATTTTTAAGATGAAATGCAGCAAAATATGTTTATTATATTATACAGATAAAACTTTAACTTCATTTAAATAATCTATATTGTTAATAATTAAACATGTGAGGACATGGTGTCGCAACGCTAGCAAGGTGTTGGCACTCTTTTTACGGATTGTTCCTACCTCGTGCTGTATTCTTGCTGTGGCTGGCGCGACACTGGAAGGATAGATGGATAGAATAATTAAACATGTACTACGAAGATATTTCAATGTTCCTTAAAAGTTTTGAAGAATCAGCGCTCTAAGCTTACAGATGGCTTAACGTCTATTACAGAGCTGATTGTGTGGCAATTGAGTATTTGGAGAAAGAAAAGAAAGGACAGGAATTGGGGGTTAGTATGTTTGAAAGAGACAGTACTGCTGCAATAAATTATTTCATCAAAGGTCTCGCAAGGTACAGCAAGCATCTTCTGGGGAGGCAGGAACAATCTCTGGACAGGGCGCCAGCTCGTCACTATCACTGCGCCACCGTGTTCCCATGTTTAATACATGCTTTAATTCCTATCATCAGGAAAATTATATCAAGTATACATCTCAGTATTTGAATTATTCAGAGAGCTGTAATATCACGAATGTAATGGATTCTGTGTCCTGTCAGAGGAAGAGAAAGCCCATTTAAGAAGCACATAGTGATTCACACTCATAGAGCACATAGAAGAACAAATACAAAACAAAGCATTTAACGTGCTACTTTAGTTACAATGGGATTTGAGAAACTAGTAAATTAAACGATTTTAAGATGAAGTTTATGATGTTCTACTTTAATGACAAAAGTGGAAATTTCGAGATTAAAGTTGACATTTCAAGCTTTTTTCCCACTGTGACCCTATTTTTTTTCTTTTCTCTGTACCCTAATAAGCTTTCATATGACACTCAGACAGTGGGCTACAACTCACCTTTTCACGGTGACTTTGATTTCTGACAACTTCTTTTTATTTCGGGCACCGTGCAACTTTGTAAACTTGAGCTTTCGAGATTCTCCGACACTCTATGCCACTCGATCAACTTCCTTTTGTTGTTTATACCACTGTTTAAACCATCAAATAGTACGTTTTTCCTTGCCTCCACTTGGTATTCGCTGAAATTCTTCTATTCCCCCCGTGCTTTTGCCATTGCCTTTTCACAGAATGCTGAGCTTAAGGGCTATTTATAGTATATTGATTTGCATTTTCAAAGAGGTGTAATTCTGGGAGAAGTTTGGAAGTTGCAGCAAGCACGTGCGTTACTCTCATGCTGAGCGGGATTTATGGAGCGGAAGAATGTGGAAGTTGGCGAATGCACAGATTTACGCATCTGGATTTTTTTGTGTGTACGAACTTTTCCACTTTTGTCCGTATGCCATGTTATAGTGTGAATTCTACGCATGAGGCCCCAGGTCCTTATAAGGGAGAGACTGTTATTGTAGTAACACTAAGTCAGTAGATTGACTGCTACTCTGTAAGTCATATCATCATTGTTGATTATGATGCCTATGATGGCTTTGTCATGAGCAACTTTACTAAAGGAGTTGGAGCTCAATATGGAATCAGACTCATTTGTCAATGCTGAGTACAGCAGGGGGCTCAGCAATCTACCTTGTGGAGTGTGCAAATTGAGGATTGGTGTAAATCAAGAGATCCTTCCAATCTGCACACAGTAGGATCTGCCAGTTAAGTCTAAAATTGAGTTGAAGAAGGTGGGACTAAGTCACAAGCCCTATAGGCACATGGTCAGGCATGATGGAAAAACAGTGTTATATCCTGAGTTGTAGTCTATAAACATAATTCTAACATAGCAGTGTTTATTATTCAGGTCAATAATTGTAGCATAATGTGCAAAAGATATGATATCTTCTCTTGAAGTATTGCAGTGATCCAAGCTATCTGGAATATTATGTTTAGTGTGTTTCAGAACCAGTCTCTTATGCATTTGATCAAAAATGGAGTGACAGCCGCTGATGAGTAATGATTAAGACAGTTTGTACTTGGTTTCGTCAGCGCAAAGATTTTGAATTGTGTGAAAATCATAGACTCTTTTAGTGTGGCATTAGAAATGACAGTAAAAATGACAGGTAAATGGTCACTATGGGTTATTAAACTACATCGTGGCACTCCATTTAGACCAGCAGCTTTAAAGACATTGGTCAATTTAAAAATCATCCACAAAAACAGAAAATTCTGAATCATCCCAGTATTGCCATGAATTATAGAGGCAGACCAATCTATCATTGACTCCAAAATCTGAAACCAAATTTTAGTAAAAAAAATTTTGAAGCACCAAATTTTCTGCCAGAAAATACCAAATTAAACATGCATATTAAAGTTTTGAGGTTCAGTCTGCAATCTTAGATAACCAGTGCATGGTCATCTCTGGGTAGAAATATTATGGAAATGTACACAAAAGACAAAAAAGGGCAGCACTCATAATAATTGATAATGGCATCATGGAAAGACAGGAATGATTACCAACATTATTAACTATACAGTGGAACCTCGGATAAAGAACACACTACTTAATGAACAAATTGGTTAACAAACTTTTATTTTGAACAATTTTTGTCTTGGTTAATGACCAAAATTTGGATAATGAACGCAAGCACAGACCGTTTTTTGTGAGTTTGTGCTCATTTGTGCTTTGACGCGATTGCTGTAAACATTGCTTTTCTGAGTGTTGTGTTCACTAACGTTCTTTTTTTGTTATTTTTTCAGTTTCAATGTTATTTTTTATTTACATATATACTCGTTATGGCACCTAAGAAAGAGAAACATGTTAGTAATAGTGGCAGTAGGAATCGTGTTAGTGTAGTGGTAAAGAAAGAAATTATAGCAAAAAATGAGAATGGCATTCGTGTTTCCGACATCACAAAGGAATACAATATGCCGAAATCGACTGTCTATACAATTCTAAAGAACAAAGAGGCATTTAAGGTGGCTGAAGTGGCTAAAGGAGATACTGTGTTAATGAAACAAAGGTCTAAAGTGCTAGAAGAAGTGGAAAAACTGCTGTTAATTTGGATAAATGAAAAGCAGCTGGCTGGAGATAGTGTTAGTGAAGCAATAATTTGTGAAAAGGCTAAGCAGTTACACAATGATTTGTTGACCAAAACACCAGTGCAAGTACCAGTGCAAGTACAGACAAGCGAGAATTTAAAGTCTCACATCAAGTGTTTAATTGTGACGAGACAGGGTTATTCTGGAAAAAAATGCCCAGAAGAACCTACATCACCCAAGAAGAGAAGGCACTACCCGGACACAAGCCTATGAAAGACAGGCTTACACTTTTATTTTGCACTAATGCAAGTGGTGACTTTAAGGTCAAGCAACTTTTAGTCTACCAAGCTGGAAAGCTCCGTGTCTTTAAGCGCAATAATGTGATAAAGTCTAAACTGCCTGTACAATGGAGGGCAAATAGCAAGGCATGGGTAACTCGGATTATGGATTGGCTGACAGAAGTGTTTGCCCCAACTGTCAAAAATTATCTTGAGGAAAAGGATCTTCCTATTAGATGTCTTCTCTTAATGGATAATGCTCTTGCGCATCCACCAGGTTTGGAGGAAGACCTAGATATCAAGTATGACTTCATCAACGTCAAATATCTTCCACCCAATACTACTCCATTACTGCAACCGATGGATCAGCAGGTCATTTCCAATTTCAAGAAGATCTACACCAAGGCACTGTTTTCCAGGTTTTACCAGGACACTAATGACACTGATTTGACCCTTCGAGTTTTTTGGAAGGAACACTTTAACATTCTTCACTGCATCAACCTCATTGACAAAGCCTGGAGTGAGGTCTCTTCCCGCACATTGCAATCTGCCTGGAGGAAACTTTGGCCAAGTTGTGTCCGAGACTTCAAGGGATTTGAAGCAGAGAGCTATGCCTAAATAGTGAATGAAATCGTGTCCATTGGCAAGAGTATGGGATTAGAGGTCAGTGATATTGACATGGAGGAGTTGATGGAGGACCATTGAGATGAACTAACCAAAGAAGAGCTGGTTGCTTTGCAGGAAGAACAGGAAGGCCTTACAGGGAGAGCATTCGTCAGAGGAAGAGGAGGTTAAGGAGGAAATCACCAGTGCTCAGATAAAGGAAATTTGCAATAATTGGAATGATGTGCAGAAATTTATTGAGAAGCAACACCCTAACAAAGTTGTGCCTAATGGGGCTATTAACATAATGAATGACAATGCAATATTGCATTTTAGAAAAATTCTGCAGCAAAGAAAAAGACAAATCTTATTAGATCGCTTTCTTGTGCCCAAAGAAAAGGAATTGTGATGTGAAAAAAACCCTGAATCAGTGTTACCCGATGTTTTTATGGAGGGGGATTCCCCTTCAAAACAGTAGCTTCCTTCTCCTCTTCCTCCACCATCCACCTATGCCACCAACTATAAAAAACAAGGTAAATACAGTGCTGTTTTATGCAATTTAGTTTATTTGTTTGTACTAATGATATATACATTTTTTTCTATATTTTTCACCACAGAAAAACCCTTAAAAAATAAAATTACAAAATTTACATTAATTTCAATGGGAAAAATTGCTTTGGTTAGCGAACGTTTTGGTTAGCAAACAGAGTCGCGGAGTGGATTAAGTTCATTAACCGAGGTTCCACTGTACTTTAAAAGTTAAAATGAATGACACTATTATGTTCCGCATGATTAAAAACTGCAAATAGAAGAAACACTGGCCATGCAAATTGCAAAACGTGGAATAACATCCAAAGTGAAAATGATCAAGACTATCTGGAATATTCTGCATCATGTGCCCAAGCACCATTCTCTCAAAACACTTCATTGTGTTTGGAGTGAGTACTACTGGTCTGTAGTCGTTAAGGCAGTCCAGTTTTATTGTCTTTTTGAACAGATTCTCTCAGTGAGATGAATACATCAACTAATTAGTCGCTACAGGTATTTAAAACACCCCCTGAAATTCTTTTAGGTTCAGATGCCTAGAAGATATTAACTCATTTAATTATCATCCTGATGCCTTATACAAAAACAAAAAAGGATGAATCATGTGGTGTTTTAGACTATTGAATGGTTTGTACTCTATTGTACCATACTTAGCTTGTTATGGAACATTTATTTATGCAGACAATAATACAAATCAATGAAAATTTCATGAAGAATGAAATATACTATTTGTCATTTCACTCTTTTCATTTTACTGAACATATTCTTCAGTTTCGTCTTAATCCACTGCATTCTTATTGAATTAAAAAAAATCTGGTAATTATTTTTTCTAAATAAGTGTCTTTACTAGCAGTACATTAATGAACAACTGGCTTTAATATATATCTCTAGGAGTAAATTAAGACAAGCTTATATGAGAAGTATTTTGATGTTGGCAGTCTCATGGCAGTTAAATTATTCAGATCCAAGTGCATTTTGATGTTTTAACCACACATACAAATGAAAGGTGAAGGCAGAGAGCTTATATTTTCATGATAACTCCTACTAAAGATGGGCTAGTGTAAGTTGTTCGTACATGCCTAAGCCATCAGAAGCAGCAAAGAACTTGACCTTTTAGTCTGTGTATTTGTTGTGAATACAGTAACCATTTCCAAAGTGAATATCTCCAAGTACAATTGGCAAAAAATATGTCATTTTAAAAGTAATAAGGTTGCTCAATAGATTGTTTATATTTTCCCAATTTCATTAAATAAGCAATTGACAGCTTCTGTATTTTTATAGTTTTAGTGTTTATAAGCATCTTGGTGTCTATTCTGGGGTTTATAGACCGAAGGAATCCAGTTTCGGTATTTGTTTTTTGTTTCAAAACTTAATAGAGTTGTCAATTTTAAAGCATTTTGTTTTTCTTTCTCTTTTGTTGTAGCAGTGGATATGGCTTTGCAATTGGTTGTGACCAAAGTTCATACTGTGCATGCCATTACGGGTCAAGTGTATAAAAGTCAATTCCATACACTTTCTGGCACCCAAGATTGGATAAAAACTGCAAATTTCCTAGCGATCATTATTTTGATGTGTTTCTGATTCAGGAATTTTTTTTATAAAGTTTTTGTGTCGCTCTTCAGTTTTGACAAGATGTAGGCTTGATTCTTAGTTAACAATCCCAACAAGGCTTTATTAACAGTCTTCTCTTCCAGTATTGCCTCTTTGAGGCAGAACAAAAATAACCACAAATTGAGAAAGGCAGTAATAACTTTAAACATTTATCAGTTTTTACTAAAGCATAGCAGACAATTGTACTGGTATTTCAGTGGTTAATAAAACTGTGAAATGAATTAATTACTTTAATTTAGCAATAACATGGAAGCTTTTCTCAGAAAATATATGTTTCGGGAATTATTGAACTAAAACCAAAGCTTGTTCATTTAATGAAAGTTTAGACGAGTAAACTTATTATGTTTTATTCATTTGCCTTGTTTACCAGTCATCTAAGTGTATCTGGGATTAAAAAAAAACACTCCAAAAATTAATTACGTCTTCTGAGAAATTATATCTTAGAGATTTGGCAACACTAAATTATCTCTGCACTAGTAGTATGCATTATAAAAATAATGTGACCAGTCTTGGCTATACTACTTTTTTATTGTAGGTTTATTAAAACAAATCTCAATTTTTTCATTAACAAAGTTGAGGAAGAAAAATGATGTACTGCTAATCCTGCTTTTGCTTTCTTTAAATATGCTTTTAAATTGTAGTTAAATACTTTAAAGGGAAACTCAATTTTATGAATGTTAAAAAAACAAAAAACACTGTCGATATACTTTTTTGATGTTAATTGTTTATATAGTATATATCATAGGGAGTGGGTTACAGAACTTATAAACAGTATCATTTTCATCTTTCAGTGCTCAGACTGAATGACAGATGGAGTTGCAGCTCATGAGAGGACTGCAGGATTGACACCATACGCAAAGCCAAATGTTGCATATATGTGCTTCACCATCTAAACATTATGGGATATTTTATTTTTAGTGTACACTAATAAAATGTAATCAAGTCTATGTAAAAGACATTGTAATCTATCATAGTAACAATGTGAAAATACAAAATTCTATATTTTATACTGTACATAGTGGTAATAAGCCTACCTTTTTCCGACTTTTTTTCACTGTCATGAGTGTCAAATTTCTAACAAAAACTGTTATTATGAAAAGAGTGAAAATGAAACTGATCTAATGCTCACCACTATTGGTGGCGACAGGTTCAAGAAGAGACTATGATGATAACTACAATAATGTGTTGATGATTCTGGCATGTCATCTACTGTTATTCATTTTTGACTGTTGCAAGTCTATACAATCCTAAGTTCCTCCCAGGCTTGCTTGACTTCACATGAAGAGACCTGAAATGAAATCAGAAAGCCATTGACTGACTGTCCCCCTTGTATGTAGAAAAAATCTAGCAAGTCACCTTGCTAATTTGGACCGCTTACTAGAAAAACGGCACAGACGGTGCTTTCTTAGAAGACATGGGCGTGCTGCCTAGAGTTCATGTGTACCTGTCTGTTCCAAACAGTTTCAAAAACAAACAAAAAAATATTGCTGGCAGCCTTAAATTGGTTGAAAGAAAAATGATAAGGAGTGTGGCTTCTTGGAGGACAGTCACACTCTGGTTGTATGGCTTCATGTGGGACTGTCTGGACTTAGCTGCTGGCTGCTTGAAAGCAGTATTTTTTTCTCAGAAGTGGACTTTAATTTGGATAAACTATTGTAAAATTAAAATTGATCTACAATGTACACATGTACTTTCAACATTAATTTGTGCTTTTGTTTACTGAAAAACCTGAACCTCTTATTCAACCTGAAACATGCAGGTCTATTTTTTTTTAATAGTTTTGTACCTTGTGCAGTTAGTATGTGTTCATAATGAATGTGCACACTTCATAAATGTATACCACGGTGTTCCTTACATGGTAGGCATCTACTGTTTGGAGATGATGGAAATTAAATAACAGGAAAAAGCTAAATCTGTCTGGGTATATTTCAGAATGAGTTGTTTCAGGAGATAGTTGATTTAGGCTCTGACCTGTCCACTTACTGGATTGCACTTCCACCTTTTTCCTCATTCAGTTTTGCTGCAGAATAGCATTTTTACAGCTTTTCTCAGAGTTGTCTGGCATATGTGTGATATTTATATTGTAAACGCCATCAACTCACAGAGGGAGAGGTAAGTTTCTTGTACCACATGAAGATGACTGACAGAATAAAACTAAATAAAAAAGTGAACTTCTACAAGTAGCAAAAATTTACAATCGGTGTTACAGACTTCTGTGCCGCGGTGGCGCAATGGTAGCGCTTCTGCCTCGCAGTTAGAAGACCTGGGTTTGCTTTCCGTGTCCTCCCTGCGTGGAGTTTGCATGTTTTCCCCGTATCTGCGTGGGTTTCCTCCCACAGTCCAAAGACATGCAGGTTAGGTGAATTAGCGATCCTAAATTGTCCCTAGTGTGTGCTTGGTGTGTGTGTGTGTTTGCCCTGTGATGGGCTGGCGCCCTGCCCGGGGTTTGTTCCTGCCTTGCACCCTGTGTTGGCTGGAATTGGCTCCAGCAGACCCCGTGACCCTGCAGTTAGGATATAGCGGGTTGGATAATGGATGGATGGAGGGTGTTATAGACTCAAATCAAATGTATGTTTTTATTATATAATGGCAATAATAATAACAGCTCACTACTCAAAACAGAAAATGCGGGGACGACCGATGATCAAACCTGCACCCTCTTGATTTAGAAGCAGCCATTCTTACCTTTACACCAGCCATGCAATTGATATTTTGGCTTCGGTATTTTACATATTGACAACAACATGTAAATTGAATCATTTATTTTTCTTTGGTTATATTCTTGAATAAAGGCGCACTTGTTTTGTTATACATTTTGTGAATGTGTTTATTTGATGTTTGAACTTCAGTCTTCACATATTATACCCTTCACGTCAACATTTTAACAATTATGCATGAAAAACGTTTCTGTTTTAGTTATGTGTTCAACATTTCTTGCCTTGCAATTCCTGTCATCCTGCATTTACCCAGATCATTGTAGACACGGAACACAAATGGAATGCATGTATTCAAAATAATGTTATATCATTTATCATATGCAACTCAAGGCACTTAACACCCAGATAAACAGACCTGAGCTCTGAGAATTTTGGATCTCGCTTCAGCTGCATCGGTGGGAGGGATGGGATAACAGGTGGCTTGCGACTTGTGCTAATTGACAGACATATTTGTAAAACAAAGACAATAAGGAGGTGGAAAGGAATTTAAGGTGGCCCAGCATTACGACTTTTTTCGTAGGCTTCAGGGATTCTAGTGTTAAATATTTTGGAACTGCTTAGTTTCTCTCCTACAGAGTAGCTGCTTCTGAAATGACAAAGTGTTTAGGATATTGATTTCTGTAGTATTTTAGCTTCAGGTGTAATTATGTAGTTCTAACTCCCTTGTGCTCATTTTTTATATTGTTCTCTGTTGTTTTTGATTCTTGCACCTTCATTCTTGTGCATATTTAACATATTTTTTTAAATAAAGGAATCAGCTAAATAAACAATTATAACTTACTTTTATTGAAAAATCAAGTTAAAATACATTTTATTCTAAATTATTTGGTATTTCTTAGGTGCATTAAATGGAAACATCATGTACTGTAGCCATGAAAATAATAATAAAAAAACAGTAGTCTCTGATAATTAACAATGTACTCAATACATAAGTCATTATTTTTGACTCATACAAATACCTGAAAAGGAAGAGTAGTTTTCTTGACAACAACAAGATGATTCTGTTTCTCTTCATCAATCACCTAAGAGGCAACACTTAACAAGGCGTCACTGTCCACACTGGTGCAGTTGTACAAAGATATAATTGTGCAGCTCAGAAAATAGTTTGGAAATGATTTGTATTATTTTCCAGTATTCTAGTACACATTTACATCTGGGGGTTAAGGTGTCTTCTTGGTGTCCTTGAACTTACTGTTTGGGGTAAAAAACCAAAAGCTTTTCTCTCTATGGCAATTTTGAATTTCCAAATAATCTAACCTGTATATCTTTGGGAATTTAAGATGTAAGCCCACAAAGATTTAGGGAGAGTGTGCACTGTCCACGCAAACTACAGCCACATGTTTTGTTGTGAATTACATACTATATTGGAAACTCCAGTAGATGATGCTGTTTAAAAAGACAGATTTTCTGGGAAGTGGTGGGGAACTTTGTTCAAAAGTGAGAGTTGTTGTTGTTGGGGAGAAAAAGAAAAAAAAGAAGAGGAGTACTTCCGGTTACAGGTCTCCTGCTTTATTAAAAAAGAATCAAAGCACACATTACAACACCAGGCATGGGATTTGATGTCAGCACACTGAACCCTTGAAGCAGCGCCACTTACCACTGTATCATTATGCTGCAACTTTATATATTCAAAATTGACTTTATACTATATCTTGTTTGACTTTCTATTTTCTGAATTCAGTACTTACGCAGAAATTGATTCAATATGTATTAAATTTGACTCAAAACTGTATATATCACAATTTATTACAGTATATGCAATTTGATGTTTTGACCACACAGTCTGATTCCGTGTATAAATCATCAGAAGAAGCAACTACCAATGAACTTGTCTCTAGTGACACCTCTTCAAATGCATTATCATATTTTTACCAACTGGTCAGTGATTCTCACAAAGAAACTCTAGAGTAATTTAAAATAATCTCCGTAAGAGCCATTATCTGCTTCTGTTTTACCAAACTTAATGTGATGGAGAAAGTGCTGCTCCATCCATCTAGACAATTTTCTGTTTTAGTATCTTGGGCTGTAATCCTTGCTGTGTTTGTACAGAATATAGCATACAAATCTTTCAAATCCTAACAGTTTTTTCTGTAGTTACATACCAAAACTAAAACATGAAGATGAAATCATTATTCATTACCCACTGTAAAGACGATGAGATGACACAGAAAACTTTTCATGGCAAGCTGTAGTGAATATGAAATACATGACATCTTTTTAGGAATGTTTCCACATTTCTAATATTGTAATAAGCAGTTAGAAATCTTTGTCAATCCGCTGAGCTATAAAACTCGATGTACACATGGGACTAATATAAAAGCTCCACAAAACTGCATAAAGCTTACAGATGTAACACTTGCACTAGTAGCTGATGCATATTTATTTTGACTGCATCACACAGTTCTTGGAAAACCATGTTAGAAAAATAACAAGATATTGTGCACCTGTAGCAGTGCTCAAGATGTACAAGCAGATTGCAAAATGCAACAGTAAAGACTTATCATTTAGACCAGATGACATTTCTCCTATATTGGCCTTAATTAATTGTGTCAGTGAATTAAAAGAGTGGATGGATGATACCTGTCTTTAAATACAGAAAAAATAGACATTTTATAAATTTGTGGAATGATACAGACTACAACAATCTTCTGAAACCTTTTAATTCAGTAGGTCTAAATGTTAATTTTAACGAATCAGCATATAACTTAAGCATCTTTTAAAACACACATTACAACACTTATCTAAAACCTGCTTTTTCCAGTTCAAAAATATTGCAAAATTAATATGGTTTCTAAATACAGTATGGAAGATACCAAGAAACTAATCCATGTATTTGTTTTAAGTTGGGTTTACTACAAAGCATTACACACAGGCTATTCAAACTGTTTTGCCTTCCAAACTCAAAGCAGGCTTTGATCTACAAAGATTATGAGGAGCCATAGAGAATATTAGAATATTAGAAGAAGCAGGAGAAAAAAAAGTCAAACCTCAGGCCCTTAATAACACAGTTTTATAAACATTTAAAGAGCTCACTTAATAAAAATACAAAAAATAACAAAATTAAAATAAATCAAAAAATATATGTCCTAAAGTAAACAAAAATAAGTCCATAATCCATAAATCGAACCCTAAAAAGGAAAGACAATGTTCAGAATCATAATTCCAAAAACAAGCACTTACTATAATGAAAAGATAGCCAAAAACAGGAGAGCATACTGATACATCGATGATTCCACAAGAGATACAAAAACTCATTCTTGAATATATACCCTTAGGATGGTCAGTCAACGGTGATGTCGGGAAGCTCATCCCCAACCCCTGTTGTTCAACTCATATGGCACATTATCCAATGAATTGTTATTTTCTTCATTTGGTCCATATTTTATAAGACTTTATAGGTACAATTGTAGTTTTTTGTTTTTGTCGATCAATACACTTCTGATTTATGCTTAGCTTTTAACTCATTTAGCAAGAGTTGTGAATATTTCAATTTTTTTTTCTGAGCCGTTTTGTTTTTCATTAGAGTTGCCATTTTGTAGGCTCTTCGAATATTTTTGCTAGGGTGGTTGCCAAAATGGGATGACTGTAGGCTGCAATCTGTAATATCATCAGATGAACAGTGTAACTCACTTCCTGGCTATCAGAGCCTAAAAACTTAACTTCTTGGTATTTGCTTTGCTTCATTTTTTACCTTAAAAAGCAGACCTCTGAGCTTTGTTTTTCAGACCACGATTTTTATTTTTAACATTTGGGTTTTGGTAAAAGATAGGACTGATTATAGGTTAAGACTTTAGCTTGGCATAATATACTTAGCCCAGGGGTACTCAACTCTGCAGAGGGTGCAGGTTTTCCTTCCCAGCAGTTTCATAATTAGAAGCCAGGCCAAGCAGATAATGAAACTTGGTATTTATTTATATGGCTTGTTGGTGCTTTTATTCTTCCAAAATAAATCTATATCACATTGTAAATTTTTTCATTTCCTGAGAACATTATCTATATATATATTTTGTGATCCAGAACAGATTTGTACCTCTTTGTCCTTCTCTTTTCTCTCATTGATTTCAAAACGTTGTATTATGATGCATGGAGAGCTAGTTGTTCCTGTCGTTTGCGCCTCATTAATAACTAATGGATGGTTAAAAAAACATGTTTAAAACTAAAATAGGAAATTAAAGGATCTTAATCATATAAAATGAGTTAACTAACATTTGGCCAAAACACATATTGCATTAATAGTAAATAAATGGATTCTAATTAAACATTTGGCTAAAACAAAAACCTGTGTCCACTGTGGAACACCAGGACAGGAGCTTAGTACTCCTGTATTCACCTTTTATCTAGGTCCCATTCTAAAACTTTTACTTGCCTTTACCATTAGGCATAACATATAATAAACATTACTAGAAAACACTACAAAATGAATTAAGAAAATAATACACATTAAAAAATAAAAAGATAAAAACAAACACTAAATAATAATCACACAAACATACAAACTATTAAATAAAAAGGAAACAAACCCTAAATATAACATAACACTTTCAGTTAATTGAAAATGCTGGTACAAGCGCAGGCAGTGTGGTGTAGTGGTTAAGGCTTTGGACCTCAAACCCTGAAACTGTGGGTTCAAATCCCACAACTTAACACTGTGTGACCATGAGCAAGTCAACTGACTAATAGATAAAGGCATCAGCCAAATAAGTAAAGAACGCTGACTTCTGGTTAAGTGTACCGGTGATTACATGTAAAGTCTTAAGTGGCCTTGGTCATCCTTACCTATCTGAACCTGACATTTTAAAATCTCAAGACTCTGGTTTACTAAGGATTCCAAGAATTAATAAAACAACAGTGAGAGGTCAAGCCTTTTGCTATAAGGTCACAAAGATATGGAACAATCTGCCTGCTTATATAAGCTTTGGTCCTTCAGTGCCAGCTTTTAAATCTATGCTTAAGATAGATAGATAGATAGATAGATAGATAGATAGATAGATAGATAGATACTTTATTAATCCCAAGGGGAAATTCACATAATCCAGCAGCAGTATACTGATACAAAGAAACAATATTAAATTAAATAGTAATAAAATAAATAAATAAATAAAAATAAAATGTTAGCATTTACTCCCCCGGGTGGAATTGAAGAGTCGCATAGTGTGGGGGAGGAACGATCGCCTCAGTCTGTCAGTGGAGCAGGACAGTGACAAAAGTCTGTCACTGAAGCTACTCCTCTGCCTGGAGATGACACTGTTCAGTGGATGCAGTGGATTATTCATGATTGACAGGAGTTTGCTTAATGCCCGTCGCTCTGCCACAGATGTTAAACTATCCAACTTAACTCCTACAATAGAGCCTGCCTTCTTAACAAGTTTGTCCAGGCGTGAGGCATCTTTCATCTTTATGCTGCCACCCCAGCACACCACCGCGTAGAAGAGGGCACTCGCCACAACTGTCTGGTAGAACATCTGCAGCATCTTACTGCAGATGTTGAAGGATGCCAACCTTCTCAGAAAGTATAGTCTGCTCTGACCTTTCTTACATAGAGCATCAGTATTGGCAGTCCACTCCAATTTGTCATCCAGCTGCACTCCCAGATATTTATAGGTCTGCACCCTCTGCACACAGTCACCTCTGATGATCACAGGGTCTATGAGGGGCCTGGGCCTCCTAAAATCCACCACCAGCTCCTTGGTTTTGCTGGTGTTAAGATGTAAGTGGTTTGAGTCGCACCATTTAACAAAGTCTTTGATTAGCTTCCTGTACTCCTCCTCCTGCCCACTCCTGATGCAGCCCACAATAGCAGTGTCATCAGCGAACTTTTGCACGTGACAGGACTCTGAGTCATATTGGAAGTCTGATGTATATAGATTGAACAGGACCGGAGAAAGTACAGTCCCCTGCGGCGCCCCTGTATTGCTGAACACAATGTCAGACCTGCTCAATACTCAATAAAGACTCAATACTTTAGTATAGCATGTATTGTTTAAAGCTGCTGATTAGCTCTTCTCATTGTATCTTGGTTCGTTATTCAATCTATACAAATATAACTATTATAATAATTATGAACCATTACTAAACCTCCCCTGTTCTGTTTCTTATTTCACAGATACTGGGGGCATTAGAATCCAAAAATGAAAAGTCCTTATCATCTTATTGAAATACCAATTACAGTTATGAAGACTAAATGATTGTAAATGCTGGAAGGAAACATGCAGTGAAAGAGCAATTGCGTTGGAAGATGAAATGCCAAAATAGACCCAACATTATGAGAAAACTTGCTGTGGAATAAATTAAAATTGTCAGATGTTTTTGACCTATTTATATAAAATTAATTTTAATGTACTTGTCCAGTTCAGGGCTGTGCGAGTCTTAAGGTTAAGGTTTTACACTTTTGGATGATGTACATTTCGTTAGAATATCAATTGGCATTGGCATTGGCATCATCATCTATCCCTTCATGTGTAAATAATAATGTACAGCTCTACTTCTTCAAAAACATAAGCAGTTAATTAAATTTACTCAGACAAAGGATGGTAGCCTGAAAACAAATGTAGATTTTATTGTGCCTTTGTCAAACTTTCAGGGCTAGCCTTCATATCAAATGCATTGCAATTAACTTATATTTAAAACATTTAAAATCAAATTACTTAACATATTATTGTCTATTACAGTTTTAGTCTGTTTTTGTATTGCATTTTGTGTGTTTTTTTTTGTGAAATGTATTTAATAACTGCAACAAGGATAATCTGTTTTAAAATGTAATGTCAAGTTTAGTAAATTTTCATTAAATTTTGTTAATATGAAATCAGGATCTTACCTTAACTCCACAGGCAAAAAATGAAAATTTAATTTGGACAGAAGATGTCTAAAAACAGATTCATCATTTGTAACAACAGTACCAGTGCAAATGTCAACATGTAAAACAAGAAGAAAAAAATGTGAAAGGTTTAGTAATGACCACACAGCAAAATAGCTATAATTACAGTAATTGAAAAGCAATATAAGAAAGCAATATGAAGCGCAACTGCAGCAGCTGTTACAAATGTATGTTATGCTAAAGTAATGAATTCTCAACTTTGATATAAATGCTGAGACTGATGAAGGATCTGTAATATTAGTCAGCGGATCACTCCTGAGTTTGGGTACCTGATAGCTAAAGGCTATGCCTCCTGCACAAATTTCATTCATCTTTGGAACTTTAAGCAGACCTGTGTCCTGAGATTGCAAAGTAGACCCTGAAGTAGAGAGAGTAATAAATTCTTCAAGATAAGGGGTGATAACCTATTTACAACTGTTCTTATAACAAGGAGGATTTTAAGAATCAATTCTAAACTTAATATGGAAACGATTAAAAAACCTGAGTTACACGGCTATACGGTACTTGTTAATTGTACATATCAGTGAAGTTTTAAATTAACTAGACTAGTAAGTGTATGCTTTGAACAGAATTACAATAGACCATTACAATAGTTAATTTACTTTAAACAAATGAATTTACCACTTTTTCAAAATCTCAAGTCTTAAATTAATGAACGCAGGTTTTAGCAAGTAAAGAAATGTGACATGGGAAGGTTAAATCTGTATTAAACATAACATGTACATTTTAGATAACGTTCAAGTCTTTTGCAAATTCTGCATTGCCTTACTGTCAACAGAGTTATCATCCGCTAAAAGAACATTTTTTGTTTCAGAATTTAAAGGTAAATAATTATCGGTCACCCACGGTTTTGCACAATGTAACTGAATAAGGATTATTTGATATAAATGATAAAGACTGCTGGATGTCATCAGAATATGAGCAAAAGTTAATACTGTGATTACAAATGACATCACCAAATGAGAATCTCAGCATCAAACTCTGAGGCACCACGTGTCACTGCAGGCAGGAATTGAGGGAGCGTTGTCTTTGGACTTCTGCAAATAATGTAAACTATTTGGTAAGTATGAAGTAAACAAACAAAGGAGCAGTGTCTGATGGAATAGGTGTACTATGTATCTATCTGTCTGTATAATTGCAAAGTAACATTGATCACTTGATCACTTACCTTTTTATCCAGTGTTAATTTTATACAATTTTTGCATATGTTCCATAGTGAATGTTAGCAATTTTTTAATAACAACAACAACACGGGAAAAGAAACAAATGTTAGATACAAGGAACATCCAACCATCCATCCATCCATTTTCCAACCTGTTGAATCCGAACACAGGGTCATGGGGGTCTGCTGGAGCTAATCCCAGCCAACACAGGGCGCAAGGCAGGAACCAATCCCGGGCAGGGCGCCAACCCACCGCAGACAAGGAACATTAACTGAACAAATAAAATAGTATTTTCTTATTTATGTATGAATTTTTATCCACTATCCAGTGACCCATGTAAAAAGTAATTTAATCTCTGGACTTTAAATTCTGACACTGGTAAGAATACTATGATATATATTTTTTTAAACTCTGTAAATAAATGTAATAAATAATAACAGTGACATGTACTGCATCAAAGGGTTTTGGTGAAACCTGTTCTCCTGTGTGTGACTGAAATGGTCCAAAGACATTACTACACACAGACTTCACAATCATTTATATGTGAGGTGTGAAAATCCAACAACCTACTGTGCAAGATACTGCCAGTTTAACATTGTTAAACCTAGAAACTATTATATTCCAGTCTTTTTTAAGGAACAACTAGTAAGATACTGTAAAGCATGTTTTATAAATCACAAAAATGTGGGAACAATCTACTATTGCATGTGAGAAAGTTTTAAGTAAGAAAATTATGTATAAAGCATACATCATCACATCATTTGACAAGTGACTTTTACAACAGGCAATTTGAATGTGAACATGATAGACACTCCACATATTAATATTTCTCCAAATTTAGCACAAAGCTCTTTAGCGCAATGTGATAAAAATGTCAAACTCCATATTAGTGCATAAGTAAGTTTACATCTTTATTGGAAGAATACTAAAACAATGCTTCTAAATTGGACATTAATGAAGAATGTATGTCTCTATCGCATCCCTTTTCTTTTTAATGTCACACTTAATTTGCCTTTGTGACTGAAAATTTGAAAGGAAAATATAAATTCAATTCAATTTTATTTGCATGAAATTATACAATTTATGAATACTGCTAAGAAGCTCACAATGTCACTTTGGATTTGAAATTTTTAATGAAACTTTTCTTTATCTGTCTGTGAAATAAGACATAAGTCAACATGAGGTTTTATTAATATAAGCCAATATTGTAATGTCTGCAGTGCATATTGAAATATATAAGTATTTGTTTTAGAACTACTGAAATGGTTAAGTGTTTAAAAGACAAGAATGTTTAAGAGAATGCACTAGGAGATGATTAAGAGATCAGAAGATGTCTGATGTCAGAAGAGACTGGACAGTTGTCACATATACAGAGATTTCAAGGATAATAGCTGAACCTAAAGGATAAAAGAAGAACAAGAGTGTAATAGAATAAACTTTTATTTCAATAAATTATTTGGGTGTAAGCCAACAAACCAATCAGAGTAAATGCTTGCATTAATCAGCACTATTATGTAAATTTAGTTGTTTATAAGACTGACCTCTCCCTGTACTTTTTTGACCATTGTGTAACAGACTGCTGTAATGAATGCTTCCTCCACTGCAATTGCTGAGGAGTAAATTAAAGACACAATGGATGAGTTTGCTCCTGTCTGATAACTTACTTGAAGAAGTTTTATCAAACTTATCCTAGTAGAGGATACGTTTCTTTCTTTAAATAATATGTTGATTTTTTTCACACCATTCTCTGTGCTTGTGACATTAAACTTGAACTTAAATAACATCTACAATTTCCAATGTAGTTAATGGACAATACATACAGTAAAATTGAATGGTTTAATAGTATAAAACAAAGTGTTAAAGAGTTTTGTTTATGTGTTCCAGCTTAACCACAAGTTATTCTATAAACAACAAATCAGTGAATTTACTTGAGACCGTCAATAGTATTCAGCAAAGTGTTAACGAGTTTTGGTTTTAAATTCCAGCTTAACCATAAATTATTCTGCAATTTTCAACAAATCACTAAATGTTCTCAAGACCTGGGGCCTCATGCATAACGGCGTGCATAGAATTCACACTAAAATATAGCTTACGGACAAAAGTGGAAATGTATGTACACACAAAAAAATTCAGATGCACAAATTTGTGCGTAAGCCAACTTCCACACACTTCTGCTCTATAAATCCCAGTCAGCATGAAAAGTAACGCATACGCATGGGTCTGCCGCCCCACCCCAACTCCTCCCAGAATCAAGCCCCTCTGAATATGCAAATCAATATAAATAGCCCCTTAAGTTCAGCATTGTGTGAAAAGACAATGGCAAAAACATGGGGAAAAAAGAAGAATTTCAGAGAATGTGAAGTGGAGGCAAGGAAAAATGTACTATTTGTTGGCTTATGCAGTGGTTTAACAAAAGGGAGTTTATCGAGTGATACAGAGTGGCAGAGACACTCGAAAGTTCAAGTTCAGAAAGTCGCATGGTGTCCCAGAAATAAAAAAGGAGTGGTCAGATATCAAAGTCACTGTGAAAAGGCAAGTTGTAGCCCACCGTCTGAGTGTCATACAGACACATATTAGGGTACACGTAAAAGAACTAAAAATAGGGACATAGTGGAAAAAAAGGTTGAAATGTCTACTTTAATCTCAAAATTTCAACTTTAATCTTGTAGTTTATTTTCACATTAAAGCAGAACATTGTAAACTTAAAATCTTAAAGTTGATCTTTCATTTACTAGAGTTTCTCAGATCCCATTGTAACTAAGGTAGCATGCTAAATCCTTCATATTCTATGTGTTCTATGTATGTGAATCACTACGTGCTTCTTAAAAGGGCTTTCTGTTAGGTCGCCAGGAGCACGCAGGCACTGATCTCCACTCAGAATACATTATATTCGTTATATTACAGCTCTCTGAACATTTTAGAATACTATGATATAATTTTCATGATGAAATGTATTAAAACGTGTTAAACATGGGGACACTGTGCCGTAGTTGTAACGATGAGGTTGTGCCCTGTCCATGGACTGTTCCCCTGCAAGATGCTTGCTGGGATGTACAAGACCCTCGATGAAATAATTTAATGCAGCAGTACTGTCTCTGTCAAACATACCAACCCTCAATTCCTGTCCTTCCGTTTTGTTTCTCCACGTAACCAATCATCAAAATATAAGCTCTGTGATAAATGTCAAACCAGCTATAACCTTAGAACGCAGATTCTCCAAAACTATTAAGGAACATTGAAAAATCTTTGTGATACATCTGTAATTATTTCATCCATATATCCACAGTTCCTGGATGGATCACTACCACTGCGCCACCATATCACACATTTTTAATTATTATCAGTATACATTATTTACATAAAGTTAATGATTTCTCTGTAAAATATAATATACATGTTTTAATAGATTTTATCATAAAAATAATATCAAGTATACATCCTAGTATTCTAACAGCACACAGCTCCAAGAGGATAACTCTTGGAAATCTAAATCGACTTAGAAGCCAGTTGTCATCATTTGTAAATATGCGCTCTCTTCTATTGAATTGAATTGAATTCCTTTATTGTCATTTTATGGTATAATCAGATTCAATATGCACATCCTCTATAAACTTATTTTCCTATAAAATGATAAAATAATAATATAATAATACTATGAAAACATAACTGCGGTGGATTGGCGCCCTGCCTGGGGTTGTTTCCTGCCTTGCGCCCTGTGTTGGCTGGGATTGGCTCCAGCAGACCCCCGTGACCCTGTAGTTAGGATATAGAGGGTTGGATAATGGATGGATGGATGGATGAAAACATAAGTACAATATACAAATGATTCATATAGTGGCTCAGGTTGTGCTATATTACAGTTGCAGTGCAAGTTTACAGTGAGGAAATTGTAATTATAAGCACAAACAGTTCTACCGGGAGCACTTGATGGACTGACTGAATGCATTCATAGCTCTTGGGATGAAGCTGTTTCTAAGTGATGAGGTCCATGTAGGAAAGGATCTGAAGCGTTTCCCAGACTGGAGTGGAATGAGTGGCTAAGTGGAATCCATGCAGATGCTAGTGGCATTCCTTACACCGCATGTGCTATAAATATCCTCCAGGGCTGGAAGCTGCAACCTGATAATCCCCTGCGCTCTCGACTCAACCCGTTGTAGAGCTATACAATCATCTACTGTAGAGCTGTGATTCCACACTCAGATACAATGGGTTAAAATACTCTGAGTGGTGAACTGAGAGTAACAACCCTAAAGCAGCTAAGGTATTTGGAATAGTTTGGCCATTCCATGCACCATTATATTGTTACAGGTTGATTACAATCAGGTGCTTTAAATTAATAAACAATATGATGTTAATCTCAGTGTATTTATAAAGCCGCATCATGGTTGTAAATCCAAAAAATAAAGGGAAACCACACAGGGACAGTTAAACTGCTTTGATGCTGGGTGCTGCCAGTTTGCAAAACCAAGCAGAAAAATGTATATTTTATGCAAAGGAGTAGGCTGCCATGAGAATGTGAGTGGCTTTACGGCAAGTTTACTTTTTATACATCGCAATGTGAGCATGGAAATGGGTGTACGCACCATTTATACATGTGGCCCCTGCTCTTTAACAAATGAGAAAAAACAACTAAAATCCTTCAAAATGTAACTCCTTTGCATTTCATAATGACTATTCTACAGCTTCCAACCAGTAAATTATTTTGTTTAGTGTTTTTTGTACTATAACTTATATGAAATTAAAAAGTATATCCTTAGTTTATTTATTTACTTACATGTTTGATTACTGCCTGATTTATCCCAAAATGTACTTTGGTTTAAGTTTAAGCTCAATATATTTTGGTTAAAATATTAAATGAAACCAATAAAATTACATTTTAGGAATACAATAGAGTGGGAATTGTTTGCTACTAGGCTCACATATTAGGGAAAGAAGGCAGATAGCTAAAGGAATAAAAATGGAAAGGTCTTCTGTGTCATATTATTTAGTTTCAATGCTCCCGTTTGTTGCTATGTCTCATCATTGTGTCTCTACCACACCTGCTTTTTACATTTTATTTCTCATTCTTATTTTTCTTCCCAGCTTCATTTTGACAGTTAACTGAAATGCTTTAGCTCACTCACCAGATCCTTTTTTCTCTTCATTATTTTTCTCGGTATATCATGTAGGTCTTTTAATAAAGCATTAAGAAACCAGTGTTGGCTCTCATAAACTATTGTATAATTAATACACACTTGGGGTTTTCCTTTCTGTAGCTCTTTTAACTTTAACATGTTTCAAAATTTCTGCCTATTATAAAATTTCCTCTCTCACATAAATTAAAAAAAATACATTGATTTGCTACTGAATGTTGAATATATCATGCTGCCTTAAGGATCCATGACATTGTGTGTTCCATGTCTGTATTGGTTTTCTTTTAGGCACTCCAGTTGTCTTTCAGCATCCCAAAAGATGTGAATTTTTGGTTATTTAGCAAATTCAAACTGGTCCTGTGTGATTTTGAGTGTGGATGTGTGCATCTGCCAGCACTTTGTCCAGGACTGTTTGCTGTATTGACCCACATGTTTTCAGTCTCCATGATCATAAATTGAATCAAATGGGTTTGTCAATGTGTGTATATTTGTAACATGAGACTGATAAAATGTTTTGCATCTTTGTGGCAAAATGACGTATACATATCACTACGGTGATATCTCCTTTTCTGAAAATGATCTTTCATTAGCAGATTCTACTTTGAGTTAAAATGTTCTTACAGTAAATGACTATTTCTGAAGCAAGTGATCATTTTAATATAAAAAGGTTGTTTCATTAATATTTATTGGAAGAAAAGAAAATGTCACTATAAAATTAAGAAATATGAATAGTTTAAAAGTTCATACAACTTGCTTTAAATGTAATTATGATGAAGAACAATATTAAAAACTAAGACTTCAAAACTTTACATTGATGATAGAGGCATCCAGAATAACAAATTCAGAATTACAAACATTAACAATTTTACAGTGTATAAAAGGCCAATGTGTTTTTAGTTGCTTTGTGTCAAGCTTTTTTATTAATATTATTATGAAAAATATGTTTAAAGTTTGTATTTTTTACTTAAATAATCCAGTCTTCAGTGTAATCTAGATTATCTGATTCCTATATCATAGATTCTAACAATTTACTGACAAAACTGCAAGATTACAGCACTCTCAACTCCCCCCTTTAAGTTAGATGATAACCTGTGTATTTCTTACATATTCTGATAACATATTTTTTTACATTAAAATCTTGTTGTGAAGCCCTGACAATGTCTCCAAGTTAACCAATATTGTCCTCCAGGTGAAGAAAAGGATAGGCAGAGGGGTTAGGACAGAATGGAAAAATTTAGACCCTGGTAATTAGCATCGACCCTTATTGCACAAGAAATCCTGTACAGGAGGATACCACCTTATAAAGTAAGAAATCCCATCCTACTGAGGTGCTAATCCTCTTCATGTGTGCAAAGCAATAAATGTTTTGATACTGAGGTCAAAATTAATGCTCTGGGACCTCATGTATAAGCGATGTATATGTGCAAAAATGTTCTGTATGCTCGTTTCCACACTCACTTTGAGATGTATAAAAACTAAACTTGCCGTAAAACCTTGCAGATTTTCACAGCAGCCTCACGCTGTGTGTACGCAAGTTTCTATTCAGTTTTGCACCCAGCGTCAAAGCAATACTACTGTTTCTGTGTTGTTTCTCTTCTTTTTCATATTAGCATCCATGATGTGGGCTTTATCAAATACACTATAATTAATTGCATATCGTTTACAAATTTAATTCACTTAATTGGAATAATTCTGTAACAATATAATGGTGCACGGAATGGCCAAATTATTCCAACTACCATAGATGCTTTAGTGTTGTTAGAAGACATCGCAAATAGAAGAATTAGAAGAGAGCATGTATTTACAGATGATGATGACTGGCTTCAAAGTCGATTTCGATTTTCAACAGCTGTCCTTTTGGAGCTGTTTGCTCCTTTGCAATTTCTGTATACCCTCGGGTTTTTAGGCATAGTAGCTTTTCAACGTGAACTTGCTGACTGATCAGGCATTTCACAAGCATCCCAGAGTTACATTGTATAGGATGATATTATCCACTTGTTATCCAGATATATAAGATTTTCTTACCCTGTGGCTGAACTGGGAAACATGAAAGTGAAATTAGCAGCAACATCCAGTTTTCCAAATGTAATCAGAGCAGTCAACTGCACACACATTTCTATTGTAATGACACTGGACAAGTTACATTAGCCAGGGATGAATCACCAAAAGACTTAGCTGGCATTGCATCACCTGTAGAAGGAGAACCTATATAAAAATCAATTCCACAGAGTCGCAGGTGCTGCAAAAGGCAAGCAGTCCTTTTAACCATAGAATTCCTGAAACATATGAATAAACTTATAATCACAGGACACCTTAAATTCCTTCTCACCTCTCCATTAGCGTGTTTTGTTTTACAAATGTGTCAATCTGCTATCCCATCCCCTCACCGCCGCTGCTCAAGACTGTCAAAAAGTTTTCCCAGCTCAAGTCTGTTTATTTGTATGTGAGGTGCCTGAAGTTGTACATAATAAATAATATGTTGTTATTTGGAACACATTTATTTAATGTGTGGTCTGTGTCTACAACAATCTGTGTAAATGTAGGATGACAGGAAATGTGTGAAATGCAAGAATTGTTGAACACATACCTGTTTATTTACTGTTGTTTTACTTTGTTACTGTATTAGATGCATGAGCCCATTTCAGGGAAAAGGCCTGCAGGAAAGAGAAAGAGAGAGAGAGAGATGTTTTAGATTTATGAGTCCAAACAAATGGGACAGGACCACAAAGCAAGTAAGTTCCTTCAAGTAACTATAAGGTAAGCGCAGACTGGAATTGACACACATATTAAATCTTTTACTGATCTTTGTCTCCTTTAACAAGTACAGAATGATCCATGTTGTGTAGATTGTCACCCTCCATTCACTGAATACATACCTTTTGTTTATGGCACTACTTATACTTCATCTTCAACCAGGACCCAAGGCAGCCAACTGACTTTGTCTGGAGCAGGCCCAAAAATTAAACTAGGAAAACATCTATAAAAATTTCAAACTCTATAATGAAAGCCACACAAGGAGAATGGTAATTGTCAATGTTTGGCTTGCATAGATAGGGCATGCAAAAAATCCTTATAAAAATAAGATTTTTCTAACCTAGTTTTGTTAAACTTAACTTGCTTATATGGAATGTTATTTGATTTTAATAAAATCAATAAAATGCAAAAAAAAAAAAAAATCCAAACATCAGAATCCTTAAATAGAGTATAAAAATCAAAAAAGCCTGCAAATGCAAGACTGAAAACGCAATACTTTCATACTCCTTATACAATGGTTCCCACTCCTAGGCCTTTGCACTTAGTTTAAATCTCCTGAGTAAGGGGCCAGATTAAGTGATGTCAGGGGTTTTTTGCCTCTTGGGGCTCCAGTCACAAAGAATTTGAAACACCAGTATATTTAAACAGACAGAAAATAATTTTAAAATCACATATAAAAGAATTACACAAAAAAATAAAGAAATTGCTTATTTAGTTATTAGACCAGGAAATGAAGATATTTCATTAGAGGTAAACCAGAAAAAAGTCATTAAACAAGCAGTGATGAGAATACTAAAACCACCTTCTTTATTTCTAGCAATAAAGTTCAACACAAAAAGTCAAAAACCATAAAATAACAAACGTAAAAGACCAGAAACATTTGGCTCAGTTATCCTTTATCCATTTAAATATCTTAAATTTTAAATTTTAGTAGGAATACACAAATCTAAGATACAGTCATTGTGATGACATCACAGTTTATGAGACTGCCCAGACATGATTAGTAATGAATGTTATTGCCAAATGTAATATGTCCATTTCTGACAGAATTTGTGAGCCTCCGGAAGGAGGACAGGTTTTAGAAACCATGAGCACCCCATTCTCCTTGTTGGAAGACAGCCTGGTAGAATACAGCTGGACTTTTAGGGGCTGAAGAGTTGTGTCAAGGGCTGGGTAAAGTGATGCTTGCAGAACCATGCTAGTCTCTCTCACTGCTTCTCCAACTGGCCAGAAGGCAATGCTGCCATCTCTGCTAAAGGCCATGGTGGAGAAGAAGCCACACTGGGCCAGAGACCAAATTTAACATACTAAGACAGAGAGCTACCTGGTAGTAAGCATACTACATGCAAGATTAACTGCTTATTATCAAGGTTATAGTGATAGTATTTTGCCAACATTTATTCTGGTCATACTGGAGGCACAGTTGGAAACTTTAAGTTAATCTATGAATACAAAGGACATAAATATCTCCGACTTGTATTGATACTCTGCATGATTGTTTGTTGTTATAGATGTAAAAGAAATGGGGTACGAGTAAACATACAAGAGCTATAGATGGGATTTGTATTACTTATTACTAATTATTACTATTATTACTATTATGTAATAATGCAAGCTAAACCCAAGTGTAAATATTATATAAATAAAACATATACATTTCTACCAATTGAAAATAAAAGAGTAGTGCCTTTTTGATTGTTTGATTATATTTACTACAGTTGTTGCTTGTTCAATGATTTGTTAAGGTTTAGGTAGCAGCAGAAGCTGGGCATGTGTGTTGATCTGGATGCTGTACAGTAAGCCCAGTCACCAGTGTCTTGCTATTTCTGCCCTTTTGGTTGCGCCACTAGTTTTGCTATGACCCAATGCCTATAGTCTTGTGTTGCTTACTGATGGTTATCAAGAGTTTTTTTTCATTTGGCAATGAACTGTGGCTAAATGATGCTGAATCTGTATCTTTCCTTAGGAAAATGAGGAGGTGTTACATTCATACATTATTCTAATATGCTCAGGCTAATTGGCAATTGGATTGTCTACATTTGAGTTTTATAAAATTCAGTAAAAACACTCACAGATGGGTGCAGATGGATAAGCACTAAAGTGCTTGATTACAGAGGAAACCTCAGCACCTTCTGGTCCATATCTTATTATTCAGACTGATGTAGACGTCCTTGGGTCACACCTGCAACAATATATATACAATAGGCTGCAATAAATAAAGCAGAATATCGATAATTCATGATGAGTGTTGTTAGACTAGGTCAGTGTGTCTGAATGCTACAGCAAAGGCAAAAGCTAAAATATCAATCGCCTCACTGGTACTCAAGTGACAAACCAGTTAAGAACCAGTCTAGTATATTGTGTGAAATGTTTAAGCAACAGCCACTCCTATAATCAAGACTTGAGGTATGCACATCTCCAAACTCAGCTGAGTCAATTTAAGGACTTTGTGTCTTGTTTTTATTTTTTAGTACACTTTTAAGGTAATATACTGTATATATTTAAAAGATTCAGAAAGAAGGCCAATTTTCTTTGAATTGTTTAAGTACTTACTTTAGTATCTCCCAGGATCCTGGAAGAATTTGAGAGAGGAAAGAAAACATTATGACTCAGTTGTTTCAACAATTCATAGCAGATTGTGTTGGTTAATGTCAAAAATATCTTAAGATTTGACAGAATGTATTGGGTAAATTAATAAATTGTACTTTGGCCCTGCCATTTTGATGTACATTTCAGTTCTTCTGCCATATTTGTGAATGGTACCTACTGTATCACAGTCACCTTTAGTTTCTACCTCAACTTACTTTCCACATATATAGAATTCCATTCCTTTTGACTTGCCACAATTAATCTAAGCAGAGGAGCAAAGTAAGATCATGTAGCACTGTTATTATCCGTGAGGATGATGTCTTCACCATAGCTGGTTTAAACTGGGTTCACTGTGCATGTTGTCTATATAGTGCCATATACTTTAAAAAATAAGTTTACATGTTAAACAATGTTCATTCAGTTAGAAGTGGTGAATTGGATACTAAATGGAAAACTCAAGTGACTCACACTGCCTAATCCATTTCGTAATTTTGGATTCAGCAGGCAATCCTCCAGGCCCTACTGTTTCCAATTATAGACTGGCCTATCCAATTACTCACAGTGTGACTCTTGGGTTTAAGACGTTAAAAATGACATATCCCGCATGCTAGTCACCAATTCAGGCGTAACCCCTCAGATACAGAAAAAAGTGCTTGTGTTGCATGATTCAATAATCTAAACAGTTGAAATTATTAACTTTAATGACACAGGCATCATCTTCCCCGTAATAAAAGTGTGTACCCTGGTTGTTATGCTACTCCTAATGTTTATTTGTTATCTGCAACTTGAGGCGTTAGAGTGGAATTTCTTGTATCAAAGAAAATGCAAAGTCGTACAAGGATATGATACATGAGTTACAGTTTTCTCCTTCAAATGGTGATTATATAGTTTTTGAGCAAATATTCCATCACTTACTATAAATTTTTAAGAAAGGTGTACATTTTATGAAAGGATGGTATCCCCTTGATGATTTCAGGAGAGTATTTGACTGGGGTTAAAATTCTTTGTCATTTTTCTTCATTGTTTTATTTTTCTGTTTATGTTAATATTGTTAATCATTTAGTTTCTATGTATCTCAGTGTTTTGAACTATGTTCCATGTGTCTTGTTGGTGGTTCCCCAGGAGGCGGGGCCACCTTTTCATCACTGTGAAAGGGCTGCCCTCAGTCCAATAAAGGCTGGTAAAACAAATGCTCCCATGTGGTTCATTAAGTGCGCTCGTGTTAGTAAAATCTCTGTCAAATTATTGCTCCTTTTTAATCATTGATTTGCTTCATGTTTGTGCTGTGATATTTGATCATTCTTGGGATTTGTGTATTGGGACTTGTTTGCTTTAGTATTACCTTTTTGCCGCTATGCCTTTTTTGTTAAGAACAACATTTTCTGTGAAATAAACCTTATTTATAAAGATGCTGTGTTTGCTCTATTTTAAAAAGCTAGGATTTGACAGTTTCCTCCCTATAGTGAGCATTTTGAGGTATTTTTGGTACTTTTTGTGCTTAGGAATCTCAAGTTAATTACACTCTCTCTATATTAGTCTTTTACATGACAGTAAGTAAATAAGTAAGTCTCGCACCTCTGTGTCAATCAGATACTACATACAGCATCTGTGGTCTCTGTGGTGTTATTGAGCAAAACTGTGAGGTAAAAACAAATAAAAAGAAAACTCTATTGCTTTATGCAACAGTTTTTCTAGGTTGTTAAGTATTCATTTACAGTACTTCTGTATTAATCAGATAGTACATACAGTGCATCCAGAAAGTATTCACAGCGCATCACTTTTTTCACATTTTGTTATGTTACAGCTTTATTCCAAAATGGATTAAATTAATTTTTTCCTCAGAATTCTACACACAACACCCCATAATGACAACGTGAAAAAAGTTTACTTGAGATTTTTGCAAATTTATTAAAAATAAAAAAACTGAGAAATCACATGTACATAAGTATTCACAGCCTTTGCATTGAAGCTCAAAATTGAGCTCGGGTGCATCCTGTTTCCCCTGATTATCCTTGAGATGTTTTTGCAGCTTAATTGGAGTCCACCTGTGGTAAATTCAGTTGAGTGGACATGATTTGGAAAGGCACACACCTGTCTATATAAGGTCCCACAGTTGACAGTTCATGTCAGAGCACAAACCAAGCATGAAGTCAAACAAATTGTAGACCTCAGAGACAGGATTGTCTTCAGGCACAAATCTGGGAAAGGTTACAGAAAAATTTCTGCTGCTTTGAAGGTCCCAATGAGCACAGTGGCCTCCATCATCTGTAAGTGGAAAAAGTTCAAAACCACCAGGACTCTTCCTAGAGCTGGCTGGCCATCTAAACTGAGCAATCGGGGGAGAAGGGCCTTAGTCAGGGAGGTGACCAAGAACCCGATGGTCACTCTGTCAGAGCTCCAGAGGTCCTCTGTGGAAATAGGAGAACCTTCCAGGACAACCATCTCTGCAGCAATCCACCAATCAGGCCTGTATGGTAGAGTGGCCAGACGGAAGCCACTCCTTAGTAAAAGGCACATGGCAGCCCGCCTGGAGTTTGCCAAAAGGCACCTGAAGGACTCTCAGACCATGAGAAACAAAATTCTCTGGTCTGATGAGACAAAGATTGAACTCTTTGGTGTGAATGCCAGGCGTCACGTTTGGAGGAAACCAGGTACCACTCATCACCAGGCCAATACCATCCCTACAATGAAGCATGGTGGTGGCAGCAACATGCTGTGGGGATGTTTTTCAGCAGCAGGAACTGGAAGACTAGTCAGGATAAAGGGAAAGATGACTGCAGCAATGCACAGAGACATCCTGGATGAAATCCTGCTCCAGAGCGCTCTTGACCTCAGACTGGGGCCACGGTTTATCTTTTAGCAGGACAACGACTCTAAACACACAGCCAAAATATCAAAGGAGTGGCTTCAGGACAACTCTGTGAATGTCCTTGAGTGGCCCAGCCAGAGCCCAGACTTGAATCTGATTGAACACCTTTGGAGAGATCTTAAAATGGCTGTGCATCGACACTTCCCATCCAACCTGATGGAGCTTGAGAGGTGCTGCAAAGACGAATGGGCGAAACTGGCCAAGGATAGGTGTGCCAAGCTTGTGGCATCATATTCAAAAAGATTTGAGGCTGTAATTGCTGCCAAAGGTGCATTGACAAAGTATTAAGCAAAGGCTGTGAATATTTATGTACATGTGATTTCTTAGTTTTTTATTTTTAATAAATTTGCAAAAACCTTAAGTAAACTTTTTTCACGTTGTCATTATGGGGTGTTGTGTGTAGACTTCTGAGGAAAAAAATGAATTTAATCCATTTTGGAATAGGGCTGTAACATAAAATGTGGAAAATGTATTGCGCTGTGAATACTTTCCGGATGCACTGTACATTTTATGTGCTAGAATATTATTGCTTGGTGTGCATTATTCATGTTGCATCATTCATCATGCTTCATGTATTCATGTAGAGCAAGCTCGGGTCAAGCCATGTCCCCTGCCCTGGGTAAATCTTTTGAATTAGTTGATGCTTTTGCAATACATGACTGTTGAATCAACACACTTTAAACAAGGCATGAGAATATTTCCAGTACCAAAATATTGTCTCCAGGAAGCACTTCGGGGTCAGATACAGAGGATCCTACTCACAACAAATCCCACTAGGGGCATCCAAGGAAACCAACAGAGCAGTCCTCAGAAACACAACTGCCATTCTTCCCTGTGGGTGCCTGTGCTTTCTTCAACACTGGAAATGTGTGCTGCCACATAACAGGTTGGAAAGAATTAACTTGACCCCAACCACTTCTTACTGCTAAAAGGTGATGTCTTCTTTCAGACCGTTGGTTTTCAGCCCTGCCCCCAACTATCTCACCCTTTAAAGGACTCACCCTTTACCATTAAGGAAGGTGAGAGTCACCTCCAGGAAACCGGCCCTCCAGTGTCCTGGGAGTATATTTCATGTCTTTTCTCAGGTCACTTTTGGAACCTTGTTGGTTGTTGTTCCATAATATAACAGCCTTTGTGCATTGAGTAATTCATAAGACTGTTTTTTTATTTTAAAAGTGGAAGTTAATACAGGAAATAACAAAAGTTGTATAGTGGCAGTTTTAACAGATCATGGTAAAGGTGGTTCAATACTGTATTTAACAACTGATAACCTGCAATTACAGAGCACAGGTCAAATGACTGCAGTCCACTGTAAGCATCTAGTTTGTTGTGACCTTAAATGAGGTGCAGAATCACAAACAAAGTTGACTTAACAATAAAGATATTGCTCCCAAGGCCAGCTGTTTTGTGGAATGTTCTGAAAATTGACCTTTGTACACATCATACATCTTACTGTAAACTGTTTATTTAGTCCAATGGCAATGCTTCAAAATGGTTTGCACAATTATATTTCTTTGAAAATTATTTGTAATATAATTGTTATATAGTATTTGCAAATTTTGGAATCTGGATGAAGAACAGTTACTTCAACTAGCAATATTAGCAATATGTAATTTTAGCTTTGAAGGCTGTGTTAAATGACCCACTAATAATATTTTTAAAAAGGTACTTGGTAACTGACTTTACTATAATTATTTACTATAATTCAGAATGTCCCTCAGATTAAAAGTTTACTGGCATTTATGTACCATGAATGTTTATAAAGCAGTATATGCAAATATGATCCCTGCTTTTTGTCACTTAGTCTATAAAAGATTTGCAAGGCACAGTTCTGCATTTGATGATGTACATTGTACATTGTACTTTGTACATTTTTTTATTTAGTCAAATGATAATTTACCTTAATACTGATTTTTAATTTTTATTTTAATGACACTCAGATTTACTTACTTTATTCACCGTATAAAACATAATAATACTTGTCTTAATGTATCCTTAGTCAATTGCTTCCATGAGAATGAAGAAAGAATTACTGAGATTTTCTTATGGCATCTTTAAAGTTGGACAAAATAGAATTTTTTTCTGATGTGTGGATGTTTTACAAATAGTAAAGATAATCTGAGAACAGTAAATTTTTATTTTATTAAATTTGTCTAAAATGGTCAGTAGTTGATGGAGATATTTCTTAAACTCATTTATTACCAATGGCTTGCTTTCTTCGTCTTTGACGTATTACACTTAATGTACATGCAACTAGTATTATTGGTTGCTAAGATTTTTTTTCCTTCTGGGTTTTTAAATATTTTGCAATTATATTTAAAATTAATGTTAAATAAAGTAGCTATAAATATAAATAGTATAAAATTTACTTTTAGTCTTGTACCTAAGTATCATAATTAAATTCAAGTTTAGAATGTATTTCAAAATTATTCCTATAAGCTAACCTGAATTAGAGATATAAGGAGAATAATCCTAGATATAAAGGTAATTCCAAGCACAGACAAAGATCAAGGATCAGGAGTAAGAATTTAAATATGTTCCATATAATTTTTTGTGCTGGCAAGTTCTTTTAACCCTTCCAGCTGTCAATGCCATTAGATGCATTAGAACAAAAGTTTATTATCTAATTTTTGTTTGTCTCACTATCACCTCTTAATCATATTTGGAAAAACAACACTACTTGGAATGTTTGATTCAAATTACTTACAGCAGCGACTCTCCTTTGAATCAATCCTACATACTGTTGGGTTTTGACTTTCAAATACTGAATTTGGCATAGTTTTGTCCAGTTTTCCTCTGGGGCAGTAATTAAAATATATCTAATTTAATCTGGAGACTTCATTGGATCCAGTATCCAGGTGCAGACGTTTCATGACATGGTATCCTTGTACAGCTATGGTTTACATCAGCCGTAGGTTGATTGGATGGAACTGGTGTCAGTGCCTTTAGCATTTTTTGCAATATACTGGTGGTAATGGATGTGTTGAGACATTTTGGCCATTCCTATGTATTTTGACTATTCTGTAAGAGTATATCTTTGACCAAATACACCACTTAACTGCATGATGGAATTGGCAACATGATGAATCAGGCACCTTTTAGGATATAAGATTATTACAATTAAATTTTGGTTGCAGTAGTGTCTACCTTTATCCCTTATTGAGTTATTTAAATTTACATGTATTATTATCTATTATTTACTCTCATTATATATTTAACTTAAATGTTAAACTTATGTTGTATGTTGACATGTGCTAGTTTTAGATATATTTTTGATTTTCCCAGTTCTGCCGTGACATGTGATACTTTATAAAGTACAACTGGTTATATAGGACGGTAAATTGAGCTTTTTACATATAGAATATCCCTTGAGATATTAAACAGAGGATGCTCATTAATTTGAGAGTTAACGATAACCTCAACTGAATCCATTATAACAGGAGCAGTGAATAAGGTAGTCTTAAATTTCAAGTATATTAATAACCATCCCCAGTAATATGTGTATCATTTGACAGGATAGGCTGAGGATTCCATTCAGATTAAGAAACATCATACTGCCGAGGTAAGAAATTAGCATTTTTATTCTTTTCCCCAGGATTGTAAAAAATAAGAAAGTCAAAGCACTTTGAGTAATGAGAAATGTGGTATATAAATTTAAAGAATTATTATTATTATTATTAAAGGATCTAAAAAATAGATTCCTGTGCAAGGCAGCCTTTATATCTAGTAAAATGTTACTAGAACAAAACCAAAGTCTACATCAAAACACAGAGTCCAAAACCAGAATTCTTTTCCCTGTTTGTTTGCTTGAACACTTTGCTTCTCTTTAAGTTCTTCAGAAGACGAGTGCAGCAAATGATCAACTTGCAGAAAGGCCTGCATCTGAATAAATAGAGAGAGGAGTTAAGAAGGGGGCATGCCATTGTGTGTTTCAGTGGTAGGTGGTTGGCTGAGCCACCCCACTTAATTGATGGGCCAAAGGCCTTTTAGATAGGACCCAACGTTTTTTATTTGTACTTTTTGCTCTCCTTTTCCTGCCTCTCTGGTAGTTATTTTTCCTTAATAATGATAACATTTCCAATCCATAGCAATATTCTGAGAGTAGAGACCTGCCACATGGAGTAGCCCCTATAATTGTATATATAGTAGAGGGCTTCGCCCCCTGCTCACTTCGCTTGCCAACCCCACCCTTACCCCACCCCACACCCCTTCCTGCGCTATGCACTACAACGGGAAACAAGTACAGTTTTTTTTTTTACCTCCTCTTTGCTCAGTCAGCTGCTGGTTTGCTGCTGCTGCCTTGCAGCGTGATCTGCATCTCGCAAAGCACTTTGAACATTTAAAAGCCTGTACAGCAGCTGTCCTTTTGTCTCACTGCATTGTCTGTCTGTCTGTCTCTCTTCTCCTCCAGACATCTTCTACTCTTGTTGGGAGCCCCGCTCCTGAGGCGTGCCCCTATGAAGAAGAAGATTTTCTATTGTTTTAATTGAGAGACGGAGCTGTCCCCTCCGACTACACACGGAGCTTGATTCACTCCTGAAAGAGACTTATGTTTGTTTGAAGTGTTTGAATAACGTTTCTGTTTCAAACATCTCCTGTGTATCTGTGCAACTCTGTGACCCAAGCGTGACAGTATATGTGGATTTCACTTTCACCAAACAACAAATCTTTTAATTTTCATGGATACACCTCTTCATTGTGAAGAAACACTACTTTTCCCTGATAGCAACATGAATTAGACGATCTACAAGTCTCCGACAAAGTTTAAATCTGAATAATATATTCAATCTCTTTTCGCTGTTCCATTATTTCACCAAGTAATAATTTCATTTGTTTGCACTAATGTGATCGTTACTATCATTTTTTTGAGACTTTCGAATTTTCGTACTTCCATTATCTGCCAAAGTTTTTGAATTCTTTACAACGTTCTGCTTTGTCATGTACTCTTTGTCTTTTTTTCTGGCCCCAGGCATGGTTAAATCTCTTGGCACAAAGTCTCATCTCGTGGGATGTGAAAGTGTCTCTCTGAGAAAGTCACGTCTCTTCCCAAGATTTTTTTATTATAGAAATAGAAATATAACGAATAAATGTGTGATTCGTTATGAGTATTTATGTTGGTAGAATGAGCAAAAGATATTTTTGTGTTCAACAATGTGCTTTTTCTGTATTTGAATGCTTGAAATTTTGCTTGTTATTTTTAACTTAATTTATTTTATTATTGTATAGTTATGTGGGCTTAAACATATTTCCAGTTAATAATAACCTGTATATTCAGTCTTTGAGGAAGAAAAAGAATTCTAGTTATGGAATTGAGTTACTTTTTAAATGCATAATTATGAAGACTTTCTCTTTCTTTTGTGTATATTTTCAAAGCACTTACCATAACTCTAAAGCAAAATATGATTTGTGAAAATTGTTTTAAACACAGCTGATACAGAGTTCAATGTTGTTTGAATGTCTGTATTTGCAATTTTGGTAGCTTTTAGAAAAACAGGTTTAGACATGTCATTAAAGGTTACACACACTTAATTCATAAGATCTGCTATAAATAAATCAATACAGGTAGACTACTGAATATTCAAATTCAAGGAGGACTTTAGTTTTTTTTTTAAGTTTTGTAAATTAGTTTTAATAGCTGAATTTAACATTTCAGACCAGTTAGTATCTTCAATTTACCTTAGCATGATTATACTTATGTTTCAACTGCTAGTCCTTATTTCATACAGACAATTTAAAGTTTAAAAAAGATCCTAAAATCTATCATACATCACAATATAAATATAAATAAAATATAACATTACCAGATGGCTTGAGGGGAAAAGGAAACAGCTTGAATGTGTCATATTGACAGCAGCATTTGCAAAATGTCCTGTAGCAGTTAAAAACACACAATAATAAAAACAGTAATTTCTTGTAACTGAGCTTATGAGCTTATTTTTGATTTTTAGCATTGATCCGAATAAAGTTTAATTATAAAAAAAACACACACACACAAAATAAACAAAAGAACCCTTACAAGAAACAAAAACAGCAATATATAACATAATATTGAAAAAGTGGCTTTGATCCTTATGTCCTTATTTCAGTGAAGGTTAATCATGAGTACATAATGTCGAAAGGTTCTCATCATACTTTTTCACATTAGTTTAATAAACAATATTTCCAGCCTTCCACAATTAATGCAATTAGACAAATGTGTTCAAGTCTGATGCACTTAACACTTTTCTACTTCACATACAGTTATACTTATATTTTATGGCAGTCTACAAATTGCTATATAGTTTTACTTTAAAATACAGCTTAAGGTTAACTCACATTTCTTGCTTACTATTTTTAGCTGTATTGACCTCTGAAGTTTCTAAATTATTCCTGTGTTCTTGTAAATTTCATCCAGAGACTTAAACCATTTGTGTAAGACTTTTTAACAATCCAAAGAAATGCTCTATTGGAGAAGTGGGTTTTAGGAAAAGGATGGAGTTATTTTGCATTTCATTAAGCAGTCATTTAAATTTACAGAATGTTTCTTGAAATGTTCCAAAATTTGGTAGTTTCCAAATAGGAAGTGACCAGGTTTAAATTCAAATCCAAGATTCTAAAGATGTAATGCAGTGGTGCTGATACCTGTGGTATGCACAACAAAGTATAATAAAGCTGAAGATAAGAATAGGTTCATTCTTGGCACTGTATATGTCGAATATGCAGGTTCTCCTTTTCTATATGTGTTTCTTGTCCAGATATTCAAGTTTCTTTCCAAATTCCGAAGATATGCATGCAAGTTATAATGAAAAAGTATATTCATTAAAAGAATGGAATAATATAATTCATAGACTACCTGAAACTATGGTAATTGATGATTTGTATTTTTCTATCATATTGCTGTACGAATTCCACCTTTCATTTTAAAACTAAAGCTATAAAAAGTGTAAGACAGTAAACACCAAGGGGAGCGTCTGTTTTATGCCATAAAATAAAAAAAAAACAAGTAATGCAGGTGATCAGGTTAAAGGTTGGAAGAAATTAATTAATAAAAGCATTGGGCTGATTGTTGAATTCATATATAAAAAAGAGTCTGATTGATTCTCTTGTAGGAGATTCAAGACATCAGTCAATAATCCCAAATGTCAGCTGTCTATCTGCAGTATGCTTGGTGAAACACCTCATCTGTCTTTTCAGCTATCCATCCTTCAACTCCATTTTGTACACTGCCCATAATAGTAATAATAATTCTTTACATTTATATAGCACTTTTCTCACTACTCAAAGCACTCTCCATGCAGGGAGGACCCAGGAAAAGAACCCACAATCTCCTTACTGCAAAGCAGCAGTGCTACCATTGACCTTGGCGACCTTGATTATAATTTGGATTTGAATATTTTACCCCAAAATGTATTTAAACTGGGAATAAAATGACAAAGAGAAGAAAGCCAGAGATACTCCAACAAACGCCAAATTATTCCAAATCAAATAAAACCATTCATAGTCAGTTGCTAAGGTGTCACTGTTGTACGGCTGTACTTGGGTCCTAATTTGGGATGCTGAGGTGGTTCATCGTGTGGTGGTTACTGCAATATGCTGTATCAGTGCATTCTCCCAACCTCCTCCTGGTCAATTCAAATAAAGTAGATATCCATTTTCCACAGTGTTGATCCAGGTCCGTATAATGAGGGACCAGAGTCTATCCATTGGCAGGAATAAGGTGGGAACCAACCCCAAAATGGGATACACAGGGCCAATTCAAGCACACACCCATACTCACAAATGATATTTTTGCAATGAAAGTTCTATTGGGGCCATACCAGAATTTTCCATTATGTCTGCAGACTTTTCTAACATAAACTATTAGTTTACCTAAATAAAAATATTTGCTCCACTTTTGCTAATGACTAGCAACAGAAACAAAAATTTCAAACATCATCATCATGTTAAATCTCGCTTGGTTTAGTTCTTATTTATCAAATCGAGTCCAATATGTACAAAAATGTGCTGACAGTACTCCATCATTATACACAGAAGTTCAATATGGTGTCCCGCAGGGCTCAGTACTGGGACCTTTACTGTTTTCACTTTACATGCTTCCACTGGGATCTCTCATTAGGAAACATAATGTTAATTTTGACTCGTATGCAGATGACACCCAGTTATACCTTTTATTTAAATCAAATGAAGTTTCTCCGATGTTGTCTTTAATTTGTTGTGTTAGTGAATTAAATGAGTGGATGAATGAGAACTACTTGTCTTTAAATACAGATAAAACAGAGATGTTAATTGTTGGAGGGAATGACGCTGATCACAGCAATATTTTGTCGTCATTTAACTTAGTTGGAATCCCAATTAATTTTACTGAATCAGCCCGCAATCTAGGAGTTATCTTTGATTCTAGCATGTCATTTAAAGCACATATTACAAAGTTGTCCAAAACATGTTTCTTCCATCTTAAAAATGTTAGGAAATTAAGGCGCTTTCTAAATAAACAGGATTCTGAGAAATTAATTCATGCATTTATCTCTAGTAGGATTGACTACTGCAATGCGGTGTTCACTGGCTGTTCAAACTGTTCTTTATACAGCCTCCAGTTAATCCAAAATGCGGCTGCAAGAATTATTACAAGAACAAGAAAATATGAACACATAACTCCAGTTCTTAAATCCTTACACTGGCTCCCGGTTAAGTTTAGGGCAGATTTCAAAATCCTCCTTTTAACATATAAAGCATTAAATGGCCAAGGTCCGGCTTACTTGTCTGAACTTATCATGACTTACAAACCTGAGCGCACATTAAGATCTCAAGATGCCGGTCTGCTTATGATTCCAAGGATTAAGAAAATAACAGTGGGAGGTCGAGCTTTTAGTTACAGGGCCCCTAAACCGTGGAATGGTCTTCCTGCTTCTATAAGAGATGCCCCTTCAGTCCCAGCCTTTAAATCCCGGCTGAAGACTCACTACTTCAGTTTAGCATATCCTGACTAGAGCTGCTGATTAACTGTACATACTGCATCTCTGTTGTTAGTCATTAGCACTAAAACATAAGTAACATGATTATTATAATTTGTTACTAACCCTCACCTATTCTGTTTCTGTTCTCGGTACTCAAATGTGGCAATTGATGCCACGGCCCACCTGCCAAGTTGTTTGCCTGCCTATGGTAAAGTTATCCCTGATGGAGGATCACAGGAATCATGGGAAAGAGGGGTCCTTTCATCGGATTGGCTGGCTGAGCAATGTTTCAGCTGTGGAATGGCCAAATGGGGAGGCAGCTTAACGGATGCGGTCTCCAGGACTCTAAAAATATCCAAATCTTATTATGTGATATCATCTACTGTTAAATTCTGCTCTGTACTTCTAAAATTTTTATTATTATGCTGTATTAAGCATTTGTTCTGTTCTGTATACTTGTATTGAACCCATTCTTTTGACACCAACTGCACGCCCAACCTACCTGGAAAGGGCTCTCTCTTTGAACTGCCTTTCCCAAGGTTTCTTACATTTTTCCCTACAAGGTTTTTTTTGGGAGTTTTTCCTTGTCTTCTTAGAGAGTCAAGGCTGGGGGGCTGTCAAGAGGCAGGGCCTGTTAAAGCCCATTGCGGCACTTCCTGTGTGATTTTGGGCTATACAAAAATAAACTGTATTGTATTGTATTGTATCATCTGACAAAATGCAGCCATAAAGATTAAATGTTAATTAAATTGAGAGTATCACATCCAATTAATATCCAGGAAATTACAACATGTTAGCTATAAACTGTATATATTGAAACAGCAACATCTCAATTTAGAAATGAATGCCTTTGATGTGAAAAAGGACAACCCACATTAAGAACAGGGAGTTTAAACACACTGGAACTGTCAGCAGTGCTAACCACCATAAAGCCAGTGCTTCCAGGACACTATAAGGCTAGCAAGCAATTGGAAAACTATTTGGAAAAAGTGTCCTCCTACTGCTAGTTTATTTTTCCAGAAAATGGAAGGAGAACATGTAAGGTTTCTTTGGTGGCTTTTTCAAATTTAGTGCTGTTAGACAGTCCTCCTCTGCAATTGTTGAAGATAAAGATGCCACTCATCCTAAACAGTGTAATGCCTGCTATTTTGTATTCCTGATATTGATTTGCTAACTTTTATTCATATTACTGTGGATACCTTTAAGGGAGCAAATGGTATTGGATTTTTCATTGCACTTTTTTGACTTGTGCTGTGTAACCTTGACTGGGAAAAGCTTGCACTGTAAGTGCAAAAATGTAATTAAAAAAAAGAGTGACCCTCATTTTAGTGTGAAGAATGAAGGGTTCTACTATTCTGGCTATATCATTAAATTGGAAAGTTCAGGATGCAAGCAAACACCTAAGGGTTAACCTACAACACTTCTGGGCTATCGCTGTGTTTTTCTTCTGTTTAGTTTTTGATTGTTATTAAAAAAAAAAGATAGAACTTTATTTGTCACCAGGGTAAATATGGCTTTTTACAGAAGCATTTTAAATATATATATATATATTTAATGTATATATATGCATTATTTGACATATATATATTACATAGTTTACTGTCAAATAATGCAAAGAGTACGCAACACATGTTTCGCCCTTATTTGGGCTCATCAGGCATACACACTCCACTGCATCCCTCGCGGGGATCAAACCTTGGACGTAAGCATCAGAGGCGAAGCCTCTTTACGCTGCGCCACGGCGTGTGGTTCGTTTAGCTGACAGCCTGGAGATCAGAGTATTTACATTCTTAGTATTCGTAGTCTGAGTCCCGATCTGATTGTATGGGAGGTTACCTACCAGGTAACGCATGTGGTTGGTCAGCCAGTCGGCAAACATCCGCCACGGGCCCTGGGGTAACCACCCATACAATCAGATCAGGACTCAGACTACAAATGCTAAGAATGTAATTACTCCGATCTCCAGGCTGTCAAATTAACAAACCACACGCCATGGCACAGCGTAAAGAGGCTTCGCCTCTGATGCTTACACCCGAGGTTCGATCCCTGCGAGGGGTGCAGTGCAGTGTGTACGCCTGATGAGCCCAAATAAGGGCGAAACATGTGTTGCGTACTCTTTGCATTATTTGACAGTAAACTGTTTAACATTCTATGATCTGCTTCTTGCAACTGAAAGGGTCCGTGGCGGATGTTTGCCGACTGGCAGACCAACCACATGCATTACCTGGTAGGTAACCATCCATACAATCAGATCGGGACTCAGACTACGAATGCTAAGAATATATATACTGTATATATATATATATATATATATACACACACACACACACACACACACACTGTGGTTTGAATACACACCAAAATGACTACAAGGGAGGAAAATTAAAAAGAAAGAAAAGTTTTGAATTGGTAGTTCCAGTCACAGTGAGGCATTATGCAGACATATTACAGCATTGTTTATATTGGCACTCAGTTTTGTTTTTAATCCTTTCACTCACTATGACCCCGAGGGGTCAAGAGTGCCTCCTATAGCTGAATTTGCCCTTTGAATTAGCTTGTTGATTTCGTGGGCCTCTCTTGAAGTGATGTTACCAGCCCAGAACACCATAGCATAGAAAATCACACTGGCCATCACAGAGTTAAAGAAGAAGATGTTGAGGGATTTGTCACTTCTCACATTAAAGAAAATGCAGTCTCCAAAGAAAAAAGTGCCTGCTCTGCCCTTTCTTATATACTGCAGTTCCTCTGTGTTACGAGACCAGTCCAACCTGTCATTGATAAGCCCACGTCTAACTCTACTAATGAAAATTCAGTCATTTTTCACCATACAAGATAGAAAGGTAGTGTAAACAGGAAATTGTCAACTTTACTGAAATATTCTCTAAGTAAAGATGCAGAAGGTTCAAACTTCACTACTATTATATTTTTGAGCACTATTTGTAACAAACAGAGTTACATCTTGCTGTTAATTTGAGGCAGATCTATAACGTTTGTTCAGAATGCATTTAATTTAAACGGAACACAGTATAGTGCTGTCCGTTTCCATCTGCCATGTTATGCATTTTTATAGCACTATACAGAGCTCTGTTGCTGTGATTGTTTGTCATAATGCTTTTTCTCATGACTGACATGATGAAAGGTGCCCTTCAAAAAACAACCGATTTACTGATTTTTACATATAATAGAACATGCTGAGTCATACAATTACAGAAGAACATATAAAATTCAGTTTTGAAAATGCTTCAGTAATTTGTCTGTGATAAATGACAAATCACTGTAAACAAAATGATTGATTAACAGCAGTCATATCTTAAAATGAGTGGAAATCACAATGCTCATCCTTGGCATATGAGAGAGAAAATCTGATTTCTCAGTGAAGAACCTTACTAATATGGAGCGAAAATGCAAACATCACACAGACAATGAATGGGGAAGATTAGCCCACGGTCACCTGGCAATGTGCCACCATGTTAAATGGGTGTAATTGTATGTTTTGTAATATTTCCTACAAATGCTGTCTAATAGTATTCATAAAAGTTACAGTAGGTCCTATTGAAAGCAGCAGCAGAATACAGTCTGTATTCGGTATTGTAAATAAGAATATTTATAGGAAGAAAAAAACTACCATTAGGCTGTTAAATGTTTTATGTACCTTATGCTGTTACACTCCCTACACTGTAGGATGATGTGCTCTATATCATTTAAATGTCCATCCAGAAATTCAGTTTAAAAGTCTCCTACTCTGAGCCATGGAAGCCATAGCCTAAACTCACACTGTTAGTAATAAGGCAACAACTCTGGATTATGTTTCACTACATAAAAATGTGCCATTACTCACTGGAGAAGTTGCTATTAAACTAGAACAAACGTTCTTGGGATGTGAGTTGAAAACCATAGCATCTAGAAAAAAAAATAATGTAGATGGGGGAGAGAATTTCTGCAAACCTGCTTCCTGGTGCTGTAAAGCAATGGTGTTAGACAACGTACAACATTCTTTCCTATCTTGTGTAATTATGTACTGTAAAATAATAATAATAGTTCTAGTAGTAGTTCTAGTAGAGTCACATTAACAGAATATAGTGGACAAATCTATTTCAGTGTCCACATTTGACAAATGGAGTCATTTTTTTGTTATGCTGTTATGGTAATATGTAAATATGCTGAGAAATTATACCAAATTATGTTTATTACTGACATAGAGAGACTAAGCAAGTGTTAATGAAAGAAGTGAAAAGACAGAGGTCAACAGAAACCAAGTATAACCTATAACCGTGATACAGTGCTTAGTGCTTCAGCTTCATGGAGCCAGAATCTTCGGCTCAGATCCCAACCTGGTCACAGACTATGTTTGAATCTGCATGTACTTCCTATGTCCTTCAGGGTTTTCCTTGAGCTTTTTTGCTCAAACCAAAACTTGCAGGTTAGGTTAGTTGATGACTTTAAACTGGACTGAGTGAGCGGCTATGTCATGTCACTTGTGATGCACGAGCACCCACTCTAGGGTTGTTTCTTGCCATGTAGGTGATGTCTGGTACCTCTCACCCCAACTTTATACTGAAATAACATTGTCTGAAAAATGAATGAATCCCAATCGTATATGCTTCCTTAATGAAGGCTTTTACATAACTTTATTTAACATTGTACAAAATGCTGAAAGCTGGTTTATCAATTTGTAAAATAGTCATGTTCTGTTTTTATCTACAAAACATATTGTGGATTATTTCTTGATTATGTATTTGTCTGAAATTTTTAATGTGATCACAATTTCTGGAATAGGAATCATCATCCAAAAATGACACGTTATTAAAACAATATAACAGCTGTTTCTGTAAATATTACATTTCAGAAAAAATACACTTCAGCACGTGGAGAGTGTCTGCTTCATTCACGTTTCATTAAAAATTAAGCTTTAAGCTAAATATGCAAAACAGAAAACTATTTTAAAGCTTTATTCGTGTTCACAGTAATTTTTACTGTGGTCATGGTGATGACCCTGTTCTGAAAACGTTTTTTTTTTTTTAATTCACAGTTTTTCATTTAAAAAATAAAAGCATTTTCTGAGATTTTTAAAGTCCATCGACTTTTAGGTGAGTACTGTGTATGTTAGTTTATTCTAATGTCAGTATATCTGATCCTCTTGACCTCTTCAGTCCAAATCCTTTATATCTATTATGTATTTTGAAGTTTTTAGTTATTAGATTTCATATTATCCATTTAAAATAACTTTGAACAACACATATTTCTATTTACAGGTTTTTGCATGTTTCTCATTTATTCTGATTTGCAAATCATAATAAAATGTTTAGTAATTCCTGCTTTAATTATGTTTTCATTTTAATCAATGCAAACACCTAGTGCCTAGCTAGCCTTAATGTGACATTTCTGCAGAGCCACCCACATATAAAAAATAAGCTTTAAAAACAGAAACCTTTTTGTTTTAACTTTTTCATGCTGTAATTTGCTTTACAGCATGATTAAAATTTGATGTTCTCTTTATTAATCTTTGTTCTGTGAATAAAAACAATATACAAATAAAGAATTACTGAGTTATCTTAGATATTTTCAAATATGTTTGCTAGGGATAGGATGCAAAATCAGAATGGTAAATTTCAAATGAATGTTAAATAATATTAAGTTATTAAATAATGATTGATAATGTCGCATAACCTTTACATTATACATAACAGCAGACTGTCTGGAGACTGGAAAAAGGTTGTCGTTCGTTTATCAAATAACAACTGGGAAATAAATGTTTTATGTTAAACATCATTACACACTTTCTAGAATAGACAATTTAATGGCAGGCATGCTCATGCAATGTAATTATCATATCAATACACAAAGCAATTTTTCTTTTGCTGATGATTCAGCTTCTATTTAAATTGTAAGTGGCGTTAAATGCTGTTCAAATGTGGACCAATTTCATTCAGCGGACTCAAAATGAGCAAACACATTATTGTCGATGCTAAATTATAAAACCAGCCCAATGGATACATATTTTGACTCCATGCCTGTCAAGCAGCAATTCATTATTAACAGCATCATTAAAATAGCTGGTGTATTCGAAATGTGTAAAGTTATTCAATTAATCTGCTGTTGGTTAAAGTAGGAACAAAACAATGGAGAATACCTTTCAGTGCCTTATTCTGATGTGTTTCGGTCAATTTAGAAACATAGATAGATAGATAGATAGATAGATAGATAGATAGATAGATAGATA
>JANRMT010028174.1:114121399-114151562 GCA_026402145.1 Polypterus bichir lapradei | reverse complement strand
ATAGATAGATAGATAGATAGATAGATAGATAGATAGATAGATAGATAGATAGATAGATAGATAGATAGATAGATAGATAGATCTTTATTTGTCCCCAGTGGGAAATGTATTTTTTACAGAAGCTCTTTAAACAAATAAATACCTAAATAGGTAGATAACTAAGTAAATAAATACATGCTTGCGATGTTACAGATAACAGCCTTGAAGTAATTTGCATACTATATATTTTTCGTTTTTTGTTTTACTATGTTACTATGTAAAATATAGGAAGGCATCAGGTGTGATTTCATCTTCTGCCCTTTGTAATGATCCATAATTCTAAAATGGTCTTAGTTATAAAGGTAGTCTACTTAAAGAGAGTACAAAACAACACCAGGAAAAAGAAAATGCTGCTAGTTTCACAACCACATATAAATATTTAAGGCTTGTGAGCCTCAAGGAGGTGTGAAAGCCTGGAGCATAAAAGCTGCTATTTTCCTTTTAGAAAGAACAATGTCCATCTGACTTGAAGTAACTATTGATCAGTTTCCTAGGCAATGCAGAACATTGTAATTCCTTATTTTGCACCCTACTACACTCTTTAATATTTTGATCTATAAATGCAGGAGAAACAGGGTCTAAAAAAGTCCTAACCCACCACTGAACTAAAAAAAATGTTCATTTTGATTAGTAAATAAACAACAGTTGTACTTTTTAGCAAATAACAAATATTGAAAATGATAAATACCATTATGTTGTATTTTTATTTATATAATTCAATCTTAATTAAGCTGTAATTTCTTAAGTTGCATTTAATAATTGGTGCTGCATCTTTGGAGCATTGGAGATACAGTAAGCACATTGCCTGGATCATTATTGGTATTTTTTTATGACTTTCACACAGCCATGCGTGTTTCAGTTAAAGTTGTCCTAATTCATTCACACATGTATATCATTTAACAGCACAAATATGGAATTTAAGCTAAATGATAAAAATAGTCATTACTTGTGTAACTTTGTGTGAAGAAGAATCAAGTCTAACATAACAAGATTTGAAATGTTTTTGATAAAATTGTGTGCACTGAAAGGTGACATGGTGGCTCAGTGGTACTGGCTGACAGTTCCAGCATCCAGGATTAGAGCTCCAAACTTGTGGAGTTTGCATGTTCTCACTGTTTCTTTATATGAAGTTTCCTTTGGGTACTCCATTCTTCCTCACACATTCCCAAAGATGTTCATGTTAGGTTAATTGGTGGTTCCAAATTAGCTCTGTCTGAGTAAGCATGAGTGTGTGTGTTATGGGGGCTTATGATGTTTTGGTGCTCTGTCAAGGGCTGGTTTCTGTCTTGCCAAAATATTGCCATGATTGGTGTAATAATTACCAGTTAATTTTCTCTACATAAAATGCTATAACCTCACAGTATGTTGTAATTCATAACTCAAATAGAAAATTTCCCAAATCAACAAACATAACATTAATAAAGTGTCTATCTATCTATCTATCTATCTATCTATCTATCTATCTATCTATCTAATACAACAGATAATGAGCATGAGAAATGGTCTGGGTTCCAACTTGAAATGCTTCACATTAGAAATGCTTAGGCCACATTCGTTGGTATATTAAAGTAAATCTGTTAATGCATTTCTATATACACATTTTTTTATTCATAACACCTACTACAACTTAACATTAGGTTTTTCAAAGTCAAAGTAGCCATCAGTAAGAGTTGCTATAGACTTTTTATTATTCATTTAAGCCAGATTGTCTATGATTAAGAATTTGAATTAACAAATACTATAAAAGTATCCAATTTTACAGGCTAACCTTTCCTCTACACTTCAGGCTTCCCACCATAACATGCAAAACAACATCATGAAGTGTTAAGTGCATTTTCAAAAGCCAGTGCTGTGAAAAATGCAACCCAGAAGCATACAGGCATAATATCCTACAATGAAACAGAATGATTCAGTAGGGATAATGTGGACTTGCAATGGTTAGCACTGCTGCCTCACAATTGAGGTGGACAATGGTTCAAGTACCAATTTCCTCCTTGTCGGCTTCACTTCATGCAAGCCAAAGATGATGATTAGTGACCCAAAGTTGGCTCTTTATGAGTGAATGTCAGCATGCATATGATAGTGCCTAACAGTGCTCTAGTGTCCCATCCAGCAATGGTATCTCCCTTGTGTCTGGTGTCAAAATGGGATCTAGCTCCCTACAACTCACACGCATAAAAAAGGTATCAGAAATGAATGGATGGAAGGAAAAATATATCAAAAATAAAGCTAATTGCAAATGTAATATTTTTTTTAACATCGAAGACATTGACTACTTACATCATAGTGTATATTTTAAAGTGAATGGCACCCTATCCGAGTTAGAATCCTTTCCTGAGATAGGCTTTACTGAATTTGATTAAGGTAACTTAGTAAATGAATGTTTAGATACAGGATTCAAAATGTATCTTATTAATAGACACAAATTACGGAAAGCATCAAATCTATTTTGTATGGCAAAGCCAGTGTAAGGCATCGAAAATATTCTCTGAATCTTTGAGGTGCATTTCTACACGTTTGTGAAACCTTTGTCTTCTGTTACCTGTGGTGGCTTAGAAAACTGAATGTAAATTACAAATATAATAATATCTTTAAAATATATACCTTTTTATAAAACTAAGTAATTACATACAGCTTTGAAAAACTTAAGATATTTTTATGGTTTGAATTTCTTTTTTAATAATGCTTTAAGTGTATGCATATGGTAATGTAAAGTTATAATAAACATTGCTTTTTAAACCTCCAGTGTGTATTGCATTGTGCTGTTTTTTTTAACAATGCCCTTAAATTATCCAACAGACTAAGTATAAAATGCAGATCTATATGAAACCCCTCTGAGTTCAAATAAATATTGTTGTATTATATGAATATTTCTGAATGATCATTTGTGGGAAAATGGAGTTTTCTCCTTTTCTGTATGCTAAAGGATAATAAGAGATGACGATGAACTCTATGAAGTTGCATATATTGTTGTAAAGTTAGAGTGGGTGTGCTGTTTTGCACTCAGTATTCTAATGGCTCATTCAAGGCATATATTATCATATTGAAAGCAAAATAGTATGTTATGAGCTTTGAGGCTCTGGGCTGCATTTATTTTAGTGGAGCTGTCTCAAGCACAGCTGGCCTTAAAAGCTCACATCAGAAAAAAGGGGATAAAATAAGGGAAAGAAATGGATTCCCCAGATTCTATCTGTGCTCAGAAAGCTTTAATGGAATTTTTACATTCCAGCTCATTGAATCTACCTTGTTCTTCTCTCTCAGCATATCAAAGCTGCACAGACACATTTGCCTGAATCTGAGGCTTGCATTAGGAATTGCCCAAGACATTTGCAGCCATTTCTTTTGCTGACAGCTGTGCTAAATGAGGCACATGTGTTCCTAATAAAATAAGGTTGGGTAGACTGTTAAAATATATATATTTAATAGCCGCAGTCTAAACCCATCACCTATGATATGTTGACTTTTTTTTTATTTTTTCTCATTTACAGAATATGTACAATAATGCTTTAGATGCTTTTTTATATCTTACGAGTGACACATGATAAGGATTCACATAAACATATAATGTAATCCTGACAACATGTTGAGAAGATTTATAATAAAGATCTATGGTTATCATCATTTTTAAAATAGCAGAATGCAGGTTACACAATTACATTCCAAATATTTGTACATTATATTGAGCTAAAATGATTCCCTCTTCTATATTCATAACCCATTGCCTCAATCATAACCATTAGTTTGTGTGGAAAGGAGAAATCAAACCTGGATAAGGACCTAGTCCATTCCTAGAGCCCACTTCATCAACTTTTTGTCTATTTCTTTGACTATTTAAACTAAAGATTCTTAAGCACTATGTATGCAGGGGATGCTTTAAACTTCTAAGCTGACAGATGTCAAGTGAAGGCCCTTTAGTGTTTGGTCAAGTTGATGTATGCTGGCAGAGTTGTAATGCAATGCAGGATTTCAGAGTGTTTTGCATAGTCAGGTTATTTATAAGCTTTCAGTAAGAGGTAACTAACCTTGAGTTGCATGTCAGATGTGTTTGCTGCTTAGAAGCTTGAGCGATAATGACATTTTATAACATTTTCTTTGTCTTGTTTTTGAACATACTTTAAATGTATTTTGAGAAACTTTAAAATGTCAGCACACCCAGTTAATAGAGATGAAAACCTTTAAGTAAATAAGGATACCTTGTTTTACATGCTCATTGGGCAAGACCTGCAGTTTAAAAAAAATACTGACACTTTTAGAGTACTTCTGTTCTTCTTCAGAAAGAAACATTTTTCTTTGCTTGTGATAAAGACGATGTAATCTGCATCTAAGAAACCAAACCACTGAGGAATGTTTACCAGTGTCTTGCTGTTAATGGGACTACGTGAAGATTCAGTTCCCCACAGGTTGTACAACTCTTTGTGTCACCAAGGGCACAAGGGGATGCTTTTGTGAAATCCACTTAAGGTGGTAAACTGGGATGGAATAAAGGTTTGAAAGTACAGACAGCTCCAACCAGCGAGCAGCCTGCCATAGGTGGCCCAAGGGTGAAACACATGGGGTGCAGCAAGAAAAGTAAGACAGGTAAAACATTACAGTCACAGCTGGTTTTGACATTTCTTCCTGTCCGTCATCTACAAAAAACCTTAGTTGGCACCTTTCATAATACATACAAGCCATAGGAAATCTGATAATATGACAAAACACACTGGCACCATGCCAGTCTCCTTGACACTTATCACTTTATTAAATTTACCTTTTCAGAGATTTTAGTTTGGATTTCCAAAATGAAAACTGCTCCCTGACCTATACACCAGATTCTAACTAGTTTTTTTTTAAATACCTCACTTGTGGTATTTGCACAGTCAATACTGAACATACTATAATTTTTAGATTAGTTATTTGTATTAGTAAGAGCCCAGACTCTTAAGTTATTGTTAATGGTTAATTCACATTACATTTTTTGCATAATTTGAACAGAATGTAGCTTTTACATGGATAAAGGAAGATTCTGTTTTACCCCCATAAGAGAAGTTAACAAGTTAATGGAATGTCCTTAATGTTCAGTTATATCTTTGTGAGACAAGAATCTGATTTTAGACTGAAGTTAGACAACTAGAAAGAAACATGAATTTTTTGATAGAAAGGCATAAAGGCACATACCATATATACTCACAGATATGTTCTCCCGCAGATAAGTCGGGACTTGATTTTACAGTATAATTTCTGGTATTTCATAATGTCGGCTGTATATGTTGAATGCGGAAAACTCATGCTATTGGTATGCTAACGCCCACCTGAGGGAGTAACCACGGAGCACACTGCCTCTTTTTCTATGTATTGTGCCTACGTGACCAAAGCAACATTTGCACAGATTTGTGTTTTTTGTATCTCACACACTCCTACACCTTTATCATAAGAGCATCCCTTATCTACGATGGAGCGTTTGATCAGAAGAAACTATGAAGCTGGTTTTAAATTAAACATTGTTGAAGTAGCAAAAGAAATTGGTAACTGCGCTGCTGCAACAAAATTTGATGCGTTTGAGAAACTGATGCAAGATTGGAGGTGGCAAGAAGATGTAAAAAAAAATATTAAGTTTCTCATTTTTGAACAGGCGTATAAGTCAGGGTCTGATTTTATGATTGATTTTTCAGGTTTCAAGACCCGACTTATACGTGAGTATATATATGGTAGTTAGAAAGGCACATACATACAGGCACATAGATAGAAAGGTTCAAATTTCCCTCTTGGATAATAAAGTCTACCTAAACCTAAACCTAGTTTTCTGACCATGATGTTAGTGTTACATTCATACGGCCCTGGTGTATGTGATAACATTTAGAAACTATAAGAAATGTAACCTAGACATTTAAGCCTTAAGCAGAACATCATAGACAAGAAGTTTCTTTTTTTTCTTTTTTGTGTGTATTATCAACTTACTTCGTTTTTTATGTGTGAACTGTTTGCTTTGAATTTCACTAAGGCTATTGAAATGAGGACACTTTGAGTGTGGAATTTTTTGTACATGAGTCATACTAATTACTGGAGCCCTTCTGGTAGCTGCTTTTTAAACTGTTTTAATTTATTTTTAAACCCTTGACAAACGAAAAATTTTTAAAACAGAAAATCTGCCAGATGAAGCTGGATCATATAATAGAAACAAAACTGAAAGAACACAAAGACCTGAGTTAAAAGAAGTGTGATAAACAAGGTACTATGCCTTACCTATTCACTTGACTGCTTGCTAGTACACAATGATAGGCCTCCTCCTTCTTCTTCTTTTGTCTGCCCCCATTAGGGGATGCAACAGCATATCATGTTTTTCAATATCCTCCTGTTCTCTGCATCTTGCTTTATTACACCCACCACCTGCATGTTTTCTTCTCCACATCTATAAACCTCCTCTTAGGCCTTCCTTTTTTCATCTTACCTGGCAGCTCCTTCCTTAGCTTCCTTTCCCAATATACCCAACATCTCTCCTCTGGACAAGTCCAAAATGTACTCATTTCTAATCCTGTCCATCCTCGTCATACCCAATGCAAATCTTAACATCTTTAACTCTGCCACCTCCAGCTTTGTCTCCTGCTTTCGGGTCAGTGCCACCAACTCCAACCCATATAACATAGCTGGTCTCACTACCGTCCTGTAGACCTTCCCTTTCACTCTTGCTAAAACACCCATCTGTCACAATTCACTCCTGACACTCTTCTCCACCCACTCTACCCTGCCTGCACTCTTTTAGCAAACACTGATTGGCCAATTGAGATTAACACTAAACTTACCAGAGCCTACGAGAAAATTCGTAAATCCGGCCCACCTTAAATCCATTTGAACCTCTCCGTCAGTGTCTTTTGTCCTGTAAATGTGCAGATTAAGACAAGCAGCAAGAAGCCTGCTATTCCATCATCGCAGAATGTTCACAAACTTCTCCCAGCTCATGCCTTGTTTGATTATCTGGGAGTGAACTGCTGGAGTTTTAGAGTGGAAATAATAGATCGTTATTTGGAACACATGTGTGTTCCGTTTCTACAGTAATCTGTGTAAAAACATTGTTAAAACAGAAACTTTTTCATATTTTAGTAATGAATGTTACAAAATGTAGGCATAAACTATAGAATGTGTGAAGCCTGAAATCCAAAGATCAAATAAATACTTTCACAAAAGGTTCAAGGACGATACAACAGCTTCCGTGGCATGGTGGTAAGATTTGCCGACTTATAATTAAGAGTCTCCAGTTTGATCCCGACTGCCTCCTATATTTGCTGTTTTCAGTAGTGAGCTGCTTTTATTGTTAATATTACACATTACACACATACATTTGGTTTGCGTCTGTAACAGACCGTGTACATTTATAGTATTGTACTTGGAAAAGTTTTTTTTTTTTTCACTTTTTTTCACTCTCAGTCACGATATATACTACCGCCCTAGGGATCTGATGCTGTTAGTTTTTATTTGAAACTGGGAATAACTGTAGATGTGAGTGGTGTTTTGAGGCAATGGAACTGGACATTCTCTGATCTGGAGGGATAAAAGCTGACACACAAACGCTGGTGAATCTGCCTTCTTTGTATCTCACCGTCACTTTATTTTTTTTATTCAGTTTTATTAAGTGTTCCTGCTCACGAAGAATTAGTATGTACCTTATGGTTTATGATGTCAAAAAAAACAAAAAAAACAGAGGGGTAGGTATATATGATACCAGATCTGACTCTATGTAACAGCACCAACGTAAATTCACACCCGATCTGATGCTGTTCATTTTCAAATAATATTGCATTAGTGCGATGATGTTTTCTGATTGGTACTATTCAGGTCATAAAATGATTTCTTCAAAATGTCATATATATTGTCTCTTTCTTTCAGGTGTGTAATAGAAACAACAGCATAGAGAGGAAGGACTGTCCTTGCGTGTGTGGGAACTGTTAACATTTGAATTTGATGATTGCATATAGCGCTGAACAGACCTGACAAAAGGTCATAAAATGAATTATTCCAAATATCATATATACCTACGTCTCTGTTTTTTTTTTTTTTTGACATCATAAACCATATAATGCATACTAATTCTGCATGAGCAGGAACACTCAATAAAACTGAATAAAAAAAAATAAAGTGACTGTGAGATATGAAGAAGGCAGATTCACCAGCGTTCGTGTGTCAGCTTTTATCCTTCCAGATCAGAGAATGTCCAGTTCCATTGCCAAAAAACACCACTCACATCTACAGTTATTCCCAGGTTCAAATAAAAACTAACAGCGTCAGATCCCTAGGGCGGTAGTATGTATTGTGACTGAGAGAATAAAAGTGAAAAAAAAGGTAACTTTTACAAGTACAGTACTATAAATGTACACGATCTGTTACAGACGCAAACCAAATGTATGTGTGTACTGTATAATATTAACAATAAGAGCAGCTCACTACTGAAAACGGCAAATATCGAAGGCAATCGGGATTGAACTGGAGACCCTTGATTACAAGTCAGCAAATCTTACCGCTACGCCATGGAAGCTATTGTATCGTCCTTGAACCTTTTGTGAAAGTGTTTATTTGATCTTTGGACTTCAGGCTTCACCCATTCTATAGTTTATGCCTACATTTTGTAACATTTATAATTAAAATATGAAAAAGTTTCTGTTTTAACAATATGTTTACACAGATTAGTGTAGAAACGGAACACACATAAAATGCATATGTTCCAAATAACAATCTATTATTTCCACTCTAAAACTCCAGCAGTTCGCTCCCAGATAATCAAACAAGGCATGAGCTGTGAGAACTTTGTGAACATTCTGCAACGGTGGGGGGATGGAATAGTAGGCTGCTTGCTGCTTGTCTTAATCGGCAAATTTACAGGACAAAAGATGCTGACGGAGAGGTGCGAACGGATTTAAGGTGGAACGGATTTACACTTTTTCTCGTATGCTCTGGTATTTCTAGTGTTAAACATAGAAGACTAAGAAGCTGTGATAGACACTAAAAACTAAGTTTGACTAATGCTCTAGTCATGTTAAATAACCTTGTGTCTGCAAAGGTGCTGTCAGCTTGGTAGTGAAGATTCTTTGGGCACGTTTATACTTCATGCTCAGAACATGTATGAACACACATCAGGGCTGCCATGCATTTCCAGCATTCATTTGACGCGTCCTCTGAGCACGTCCTCAGAAATTAATGTGACGCGTGTGCAAGTACCAGCAAAAAGTCGGGGGGTGCAGTGTGATAAAAGTTGGAACGTGACATCAGAGTCTCTGTTTACTATCTACAGTGACAGAAAGCCACTATGCGGATCCTATGGGATCAATGTGTGCGCTTCGATGTTTGATGAATGGTTCGATATGGTGAAGGATAATGCCGACATACAGATGCATTCGTGGTGCTTTTATATTCAATCATTGCATATTCCCGATCGTAATGACATGATACATTTTAAAAGTCTCACATAACTTCTTTTGTGCCCTCATTTTTTTCTGGGGCTTCCTCCTGACCTGACAGCAGCGGCAAGTAGCAATAGATCACCACACAGAACACATTAAATGTATGATATTCCAACTCTCTGCAAATTTAGAATCCTTAGATTTATACTTGATATCACTTTCATAATGAAATGCATTAAAGTGTTTATGTTACATTTTACAGATAAATTGTTAATTTTGTTACAGTATCATATTACACACATGGGGGTGACACGGCAGAGTGGTGGCACTGCTGCCTCGCAGGGAGTCACGCCACTGGTATTCACTGCCTGGAGTTTACATGTTTTCCTGCTGGGTTTCCACAGTGTGTTCCGGTTTCCTTCCAAAGATATGCAGATTTGGTGACACTAAAATGATGATAGTGTATGTGAGTGCTTGTCTTCTCCTTGCGATAAACTGATGCCCCATCTAGGGATTGTTTCTGCCTAGTGCCCAATGCTAGCTGGAATGGGCTCATCCCTGGATTGATGGATTTAATCATTAAACATCCTTTTCAGAGATATTGCGGTAAGGTGTCATCGGAATTGTTACGGCCTAACAAAAAGTATAGTGATATATAATTAGGCCGCACACAAGTGAGAGAGAGGGGGGGACAAAGCACAAATAAACTAAACCAGCTAAATAAAAACAGGTTCCATTTATTGGCAAAAAAAAATAAAATATGCAGAAAATTACACAAAACAAATAAGGCACACTAACGTAGCTGTCGAACTTCACAAAGTTCACAGCTAGATACATACTATCCGCATTTATCACTTAGACGGCTAGCTACAATTACATTTCTTTAATATATAACAATAAACAACAAGGAACAAAATCCCAAAGCCAGACTATCCAACCCTAACTCTCCATACCTGGCTCTGTCCTTCTCCTCTCACACACACTCTCTCTGACCTAAAACCCAAAGAAACTTCATTTATAAACCTACATCCCACCGACAACCCAGGTGAGTCATTAATAAGCAACTTAAGTGGGTAATTAGGGCAGGACTCAACTATGTTAACACCAAATTAGAGTTTAAAAAAAGTCTAGAGTAGGTTGTAAAAGGAATTTAATGGGTGTTCTAGGCAATTCACAACACAGTGAAGCCGAACCTGTTCTCACTGTGATAATATCTCACACTGCCACCTGGTGGATTCTTCCAGATTTACGTAAAGTACGTGAGCCAGTATAAACAGTAAAATGCTTTCGTAGCAGGAGCGTCCGCTGGAGCATGTGTTGCGTCACGTGAAGTGCAGGAGCGTCCGCTGGAGCATGTGTTGCGTCACGTGAAGTATAAATGTGGCCAAAGGTGCATTGGTTTAAACAATAGACCAACATTGTGCACTGAAAGAAAGAGCAAGTGGATCACCAGGAAGATCAACAGAAAAGTATCCCAGAGTTAAAGAAGCTGCAAAGAGGAAGTCTGAACAGCTTATTATCACTATAAGAGTCATTGAACTCCTTAAAGCCAAAGAAGAGAAAACAAAAGAATAAGAAAATTGATCAAATAAGAACTATCTAAAATACGACAAAATAATGAAAGCCTCAGTAGTAGTCTGATGTCCTTACTGAATTCTGATGAGGATTGAAAAAAGTACTGTAATATGTATTGTGGAGGACTGCCAGCTTCCCATGCCGGTCCTCACCCCCGGGCCGCCAGGAGGAGCTCTCCCGACAGTGGGATCGTGCCCCGAGGTCCAGCAGGGCCTTATGGACTTTATAGTATTTATACGCAGCCCTGTTGGATACCTTGGGGACCACCAGGAGTCGCTGTGGGGGAGCTTATGGGCTCTGTGATGCCTTATGACTCGGGAGTACGTCACGGTCACGTGACGGGAAGGAGTGTCGTGCTCCCGGGTTAAAGTAATGGATTGATTGCCCTGACCCGGAAGGAGTAAGGAACTGTGGACTGCTGGGACAGGAACACCTCCGGGTCAGGGGCTGTAAAAGGACGAAGGCTCAGTCCAGACGCTGAGCTGTGCTGGGAGGGAGAGGAGTAAAGTGTCTGGGCGAGGAGGAGTGATTAGTGTACTGTGTTGGAATCAGTGTTTTCTATGAGTAGTGTGGAAGGTGCTTGGTGCACTGAGAAGAATAATAAAAGTCTTGGGCTTTTACCTGGTGTCTGGAGTTGTACCTGAGGGTTCAAGGGAGCACTAGCGCCCCCTACTGCCACAGTATTAATTTAACATGAAAAAGGTTAAAGAGTTTTTATGAGGTACACAGAGCTGGATTGATGATAGAAGCATGCAATCTTCAGAACAACTAAATAAGCACATAGTAGAATTTCTTAGGAAAGAACTTGATGTTAAATTGTGAGATGAAGTCAGTCATGAACACAGTGTTTGCACAGTTAAGTAATACAACATGCCCAAAGAGAAACAGATGAAGCATAGTTAAAGGCACAAAGACAAACAGATGAGGGGCAGCAGAAAGCTAAATGAGAATTAGATGCACTCCAACTGAGGGAGAAAAAAGAACAGATAGCTATTGAGGAATAAACTGCAAAATCTAGAGCAAGATTAAAAATTTATGAGATACACGATAGCAAAGATCTAGTTGTGCCTGCACCTGAGCCTCACATGAAGAAAGAGGTAAAAAGAGATGATGAAAATGCAGAGCCAAGAAAATCAGCACCACTCATTGTCCCTCAAGGAGCATGCTAATAGACATTTGAAGAATCAAAGTGCACTCAAAGAACGGAGCAACTTTAATCTTCCATGTATAGACGTGTCAACATTTTAAGGCAATCTTATGTCTTATCATTCCTTCATTGACAAATTTGTGGACAACAATCTTATAACTGATGAAGAAAGGCTTCAGCATTTGGAGGGACGCCACAACATTCTGTCAAAGCTTATCAACACCTAGCGCCAGATGTAGCCTATAAGGAAGCGAAAGAAAAGGTTCATAAACTTTTTGGTAATGAAGTAAAGATTAGCCACACAATTATGAAAAAAGCATTGCAATGGCTTCATATTAAGTCAGGTGTCAGAGAAGCATTTACGGATTATAAACTTTTCTTCATTAATTGTACAAATGCTCTGAGAGATACACTGTATAAGAATGAGCTCGATAGGAACTTAAACCTGGACACTGTCTTATCAAAGCTATCCAACTCAGTAAAGGGAGACTAGAAAAAAGCAGCTTATCAAATTGAGAATGATGAAAAAAGACAGGCAAAATATTCTGACCTGTCTTCTTGGAAGATAAGTGCATGGCAACCACAGGGCTGAATTTTTTTTTAAATATCCAGAAAGGAAAGCATTACTGTTAAAAAAGAGGTTCAGGATAGTACAGTGTATAGTATATTTATACAACTATATATTTAAAAAAAGTATGTATTTTGCAGAAACAAACACACTCTTGCTGATTGCAGTAAAATCAGGGAATTACCAAACAAAGATAGAATTGTCAGTCAGTCAGTCATTTTCCAACCCGCTATATCCTACTACAGGGTCATGGGGGTCTGCTGGAGCCTATCCCAGCCAACACAGGGCGCAAGGCAGGAACAAACCCCGGGCAGGGCACACATACACACACACCAAGCACACACTAGGGACAATTTAGAATCGCCAATGCACCTAACCTGCATTTCTTTGGACTGTGGGAGGAAACCGGAGCACCCGGAGGAAACCCACACAGACACAAGGGGAACATGCAAACTCCACGCAGGGAGGACCCGGGAAGCAAACCCAGGTCTCCTTACTGTGAGGCAGCAGCGCTACCACTGCGCCACTGTGCAACATATAATTGACTTTTTGAAATCTAAAGGCTTGTACTTTTGATGTATTAAACATGGGCATCTTATTATTCTTTGCAGTACCCAACCGTTCTACACATCAACAAAGAGAATAGAGCTAAATCCACTAAAGCTACGTCAACTAATAAGGAAACTGAGAAGTACACTTACTGGGGCTGGAGAAGAGTGTGCACTATATGTAGTCTCTGTTAAGGTAAAATCCAAGAAGAGCAAAAGGTGTGTAGAATCTTGTTTATAGATTCTCATAATACAGTAATATTTTGCACAGAAAATCTACAGAGACAGTTAAACCATCATAGAAGAAAAAATCAAGTGTTCCTCAAAACAGCAATTGTGATGATGAGTCAAAAATGCTAACACAATGTTTCATTTTATTAGATTTACAAATCTCTGTTCTCAATGCATATTGATTTGCCAAAGGTCTGATCACAGGTCTCTTTTGCAGTGATCAGAGACAATATTCCATGACAGAAGGACATTGCGAAGTAGACACATCTTGAGGAGATATGTCTACCATTCATTGATTAAGAAGTTGATCAGTATATCAACAGATATCAGCTTTCCCAAAATCTTTAACCTGTAGCAAATCATACCTAGCCAAGTAGTGAAATCTCACTCTGTAAAGACTGCACTTGGATGGATGGTCATGGGGCCATACAAGGAAATAGATGAGCGGGCAACAAACAGTGGTAAACTACAAAAAATGTCAGTAACAGAAATAGAACATGGAGTACATTGCATAAACTGTACAATTTTATACAGTGCAGATACGAAGAAAAGGAAGAAATGTTGTATGAAAACATTAAGTTCATTCACATGGCTGCAGAGTCTGCAAGACTGGTAGTTGTCCATTATTGCATACACTTACCTTTAAAAAATGTAACACTTAAAATGCCAAACAAGCTCTGTATTGCAGAACGGTACACTATTTTACTCAAAAGGAAACTAAATACATTTCCAGATTTCCACAAACACTATAAAGCTTTAATGAGAGACATAATAAAGAAAGGTTATGCTGTCAAGGAAGCCTGAATTGCAATGATGACTAGATGAGGTACACCCATGTCATCCAAAGAAAAATATAATTTGACTGGTTTTTGAATGTACAGCCACTTACAAAGTTACTTCTTTTAATAAACAATTACTGAAAGGTCCTAACTAACGTGATCATTAGCATCCTTACATTTCTATGTAGGTGCATGTCTGACATCAGTGGCAACAGAGAAACAGGCAGTCATGTCAGTAGGCCCCATGCTTCAGTGGGGGATTTCACCTGATCGAATGAATGAGTAACAGAAGAGCAGACTTAATATCTATTCCTGAAAAAGATAGAGCTCTTGAACAAAAAGATTTAGGCTTAAGTCGTAATTTGCTTCAAATGGAACATGCCCTGTGTGGCCAGTGGTGTGCGGAAACAGATGGTTTCAAATTTGAGTTAAAACTACAAGATAAGCTTTCACAAGGCATGCTATTATGTCCGTAGTCAATTCTGTATATGACCCACTTGGACTTTTAACATCAGTTATACTGTCTGTGATGTGTTTTTTAAGACACTTGTACAAAGAAAACTACAGATGGGACGAAGAAGTGGAAATCAAGTATATTAAAAGATTGAGAAAATACAGTAGGTTGACAATTTGCACTTATTTGTAAACTATAATGTAAGTAGAAGTATCAGACTCACAGGGTTGGGTCAGATAAAGTTAACACAAATGTATGATTTTGTAGATTTCAATGAAGATGATTATGGCAATGTTACATTATCTTCTTTTGACTAATGAAAAAGGTGAGAAACATTGTTTACTCTTAATGGGGAATTCAAGAGTGACACAATTGAAGCATGTCACAGTTCCCAGACTAGACATAGCAGCAGCTGTAGTAGTCAAAATGAATACAATGGTAAACAGTGAACTTCAAATACCCCTGCAAGAATTTGCCTTTTGGACTTACAGCACCACAGTGCTAAAATATATTTCAAATAAAAACACCGGATTCAAATTCTTTGTTGTCAAGAAAATCACAGTGATAAGGGATCTTTCACAATCTCTGCAATGTCATGTCTGCCTTAAATCCAGCAGATGAAGCATAAAAAGGACTGAGCATAGAAAGCATCATCAATAGCAAAACATGGATACAAGGCCCTAGTTTCTTACTGAAGCCAGAACATAAGTGGCCAAAAAGACAGACTCAAATGAATGATTCTCTGACTAAAGATAATTCAGACATTTAAATCTATGTACAGTGCAACCTCTAGATACGAGTTTAATTCGTTCCAGCACTGAGCTTGTATAGCGAATTTCTCGTATATAGAACAAACTTCCCCATTGAAAATAATGGAAATCCAGTTAATCCGTTCCGCACCCCCAAAAATATCAACATAAAAATCAATTTTCCTAACAAATAACACTGATAAATAATATATACAAATGGAACCTTGGTTTGCGAGTAACTTGGTTTACGAGTGTTTTGCAAGACAAGCTAAATTTTTTAATTAATTTTGACTTGATAAAATGTGCGATATCTTGCAATACAAGTAGTATGGATACACTTTGTCTGCTGAGCGTCATGTGATCATAACTGAGCTGATGGTTCTTCTCTCTCGTGCGCGTCTCTCTCTCCTTATCTCTCTCGCTCGCGCACGCATCTCTCTCTCTCTCTCTCTCCTTATCTCTCTCGCTCGCTCGCCTCTCTCTCTCTCCTTATCTCGCTCGCTTGCTTGCGCGCACTCCTCTCTCTCTCTCTCCTCTTGAGGGCAATCGTCTCCTATTCTCCATCTGCATGTCTGCGATATTTTTGGATACACTTATATAGCGAACTGCTACAGCGAAACAATGAAATCACAAGCGCACAAACACGTAGATCCTCACGCTATGGGAGAACAAGGAACACTGAGTGAGCTGACGGGCTGGCAGCATCAGCTTGGGTGAATCCCCGAGTCGAGGCAGATCAGGAAACGCGTCACGCATACCTATGGTATTTAGATCCGAATTTTTCGCTCATACTTTCCTCGTATCTTGAATTTCTTGTATACAGATGTGTTCGTATCTATGGGTTCCACTGTAGTTAACTTGACAAGAGCAGAAGAGATTATTGAACCCATTAATAAAGTCATAACATACTACTCAGAATGACCACACTTAAAGAATTAAAGCATGCGGCTGGGGGTGGAGCCTAGCCAGGACACCCAGGAGGACCGGAGGAGGGCTTCTGCCTCCTCCAGACCGCGAGGGGGCGACTGCCCTGTTTGTGTTGGGGGCCACGGGTAGAGGGCTTGGAATCCCAACCCTGTAGGGGCCCGTGGCCACCGCCAGGCGGCGCCCCGGTGCCTGAAGAAGCCTGGAGCCCAGCACTTCCGCCACACCAGGAAGTGCTGGGGGGAAGAAGACTGGGGACACCCGGGAAGGCTTCCGGATGCGCAGCCGGCACTTCCGCCACACGGGGGTGTGTCCGCGGGGGATTGCCGGGAAAGCAGCTGGAGCCCATCTGGGTTGCTATTTAAGGGGCCGCCTCCCTTCCGTCGACAGCAAGAGTCGGGTGGAAGAGAACGGAGCTCGAGAGAGGAGTGGAGGCGGCCAGAAGGAAGGCAATTTGTGACTGTGAGGCCTGGACTTTGGGAGATCGGTGCTGGAGGCACTGGGTGTGCACTTAAAATATTGTAAATATATTTGTAAATAAAACGTGGGTTGGGTGAAGAAATGATGTCCGCCTGTCTGTGTCTGGGTCCAGTTCCACACAACTTAAAGTCGGTCAGTCTGAAAGTCACCCAGATAAACAGAAAAGGCTTATAGAAAATATGAAAAAGTACAAACTTTAAAACCAAACCCAGTTTCCTCAGAAAATCTGGGTAAAGCTGAAGTAGAGCTTATCCAACTCAATTACAATAATTCGAAGAAGAAATAATGATTTTAAAGAAATATTCTTGTGTAAAAAAGAGCAGTCACATCTGCAAATTGCATCCAACTTTGTAAAATGATTTACAGAGGTTGGTGGTAAACTTGACAAAGCTGCTGTGCCAGAGGTTGAACATCCTTCAATTCTTCACAAACATTCCTATATTCCTGTTCTTATATTGCATCACATCCACAAGGAAATTGGACAGTACAGGCACAATTATATGCACTTATTGGATACCTCAAGATTACTCAATTAACAGGACAATCATTTAAAAGTGCACAATATAGAAGATAGAAGATACAATGCAAATGTAGTGAAGCAAAAAAATGGAAGACTTGCCAGTAGATCTTCTGCTACAGGACCAACCCCATGTTACCAATGTTAGAGTGGATTATTTTGGACCTTTTTAATTTAAATATGAGAAAGTTTGGTCAACAGATATGGAGTAATTTTCACTTGTCTAACAATCAGAGCTGTACATAATTTAGATTGCAAACAACCTGGACACTGATATACAGATATGTATCCATGCCATACATCAATTCATTTGCAGAAGAGGGCAAGTTATAATTATGCACTTGGATAATGGAACAAACTTCATTGGAACTGAATGAGAGTTACATGAAGCAGTTAAAAACCTGTTTTGGCAAAGGTGGCATTTAAGAATGTCAAATATGGCTTAGACCAAGAAGTAACTTTGAACCAGGGCACACTGTTATGATAGTAGATTATGTTGCACCTCTCAATCCTTGGTTAATGGGTCAAATCATCAAGACAATTACAGACAACAAAGATGCAGTCTGAAAAGCCATTGTGAAGAACAAAGCCAAAACACTGGACAGACCCATAAATAAACTGTCCACTGCAAGAAATAGCAAATGATTAAAATGATACATATTTGTGTTTTATGACTGAATCTGTATTTAGAATTTAGGAATCATTTTATACTCCTATAAAGTAAAATGTAGTAATTGTGTCTGCTCCCTGCTTAAAAAATTAGGGACCAGAAATGTAAGAACCAAATCTTTTAAGTTAAAGTTAATGGTAAAATCCCCTATGTTTTTGCTTAATTTGAACAAAACATAGCTTTTACATAGATAATGGCAGATTCTGTTTTACCCCATAAGCAAACATGTTAATGGAATGCCCCTAATGTTCAAGTATATCTCTGTGTGATAACAGAATAATCTTAGATTGAAGTTTGACAGCTATAAAGCAACATGAACTGTTAGGAAGAACAGCATAAAGGCATGCACTTTTCTAACCATTATGTTAGCATTATGTGCATACGGTCTTAGTGTATGTGAAAACATATGAGAGATGTAACCTAGACACTTAAGACTTAAAGACTTAACTCATAGACAAGATGTTTCTCTTTCTTTTTTATTTTTTTGTCTGTATTTTTAATTTTCCTCTTTATATTTTACTTGTGAACTGTTTACTTTGAATGTCACTAACACTTTTGAAACAAAGACACTTGGACTATGAATTTTTTTTGTACACCAATCATAATAATTGTTGGAGCCTTTCTGGTATCTGAATTTTAAACTATTTCAGACTATTTAGAAACCCTCAACAAGGACAGCTACATTAAAGAAATTAGATTCAGATCTGAATATACTTCAGAAGTACAGACCAATTTTACACTTACCTGTTTATGTAAAGTTTTAAAGAAAATTATAATGTTATAACAAGAATGTTACCTTAAAAATAGTCTTAAAAAATAAAACTGGATTTCACCTTATTCACAGCACAGATACATATTTTACTTGTGCCATAAAAGGTATGCTAATCTCACAAAAAATGTCACCATTATTATCATTTTATACTCAAGTCCTCCCTTTATTTTTATTGATAATAGCATTCTCTCTGTTGGGTTCAGTCTTTATATTTATCAATTCATTTTTGATATAGGAAGATGTACATGAAGACCTTCAGGGTTCCTTCTCGGAGAGTATCCCACGAGAGATAATCTCAGGTCCCACGAGACTTTTTGCCAAGAGATTTTCAAAAGTCCTGCCCTCCTATTAAATATTTACAACCACGCCCACGGTCCAATCACTTCTCATTTGTGTGAATGCTATTGTCAGACACAGTTCCTGTGCTATCAGCTCCAAGCGGGGTCAGAAATAAAAGACAAAGTAGAACGTCGTAAAAGAGGTTCAAAAACAGCACAATACATATGTGAAGCAGGTTAGAGATTATGGAAGTACTAATATTTGAAAGTCTCAAAAACCTGATAGTAAAGATCGTATTACCGCTCTTTTTACTTGGTGAAATAACGGAACAAGGAAAAGAGATCGAATATATGGACATAGGTGATGTGACAGAAGTATGTAGATATTTTTGGATTTAAACTAAGTCAGAGACTTGTAGGTCATCTAATTCGTGTTGCCATCAGGGAAAAGTAGTGTTTCTTCCCAATGAAGAGGCTTAGCCGCGAGAATGAAAAGATTTGTTGTTTGGCGAAAGTAAAATTTACATAGATAAGTGGTAGAGACGTGAAGTGGCTGGTGTGTAGCGCAGGCCGGGGGGTTGGTGAGCGAAGTGAGCAGGGGGCAAAGTATATATATATATATATATATATATATATATATATATTAGGCCTCATAAAGTTAACGCATTAATTTATAAAAAATATTACTGTATCTATGGCCAACAATGCCTCAGGCATTGCTTTGGTCAGGGTGACATTTTCATGTATTTTTTTTTTTTTTACATGAAGAAACAATAATATAAATAAGTTATGTGTGAACCTAAAGAATTACATACAAATCCACTATACCATATTTATATACTACCTTTAAAAATTTGATCAGTGTCATATCACATACATCCAAAATATAATTTTCTTTGAGTGGCACTAAAACCAAAATAAGTCTGTAGTACCTCTGTATTTAACTTGCCAGTCTGCCAGGTAACTCACACTGGTTGCTGCACTAATATGACAACATTCTATGAAACAGAAGTGTAATGATCATCCCTACCCATTATTTTAGTTTGCAGTATCTTTGCTAATTTATGCAAATAACACAACATAACTACCCAAGTAATGCACAGTATCAGTTTTTAAGCAAGATAGATGCTACAGACTTTTTTAGTGTGCTAGGAGCAAAGGTGTAGTTACAGCAGTGTTTTTCAACTGTTTTTCTGTGTTGGCACACTTTTTGTAAACCAAACAATCCCAATGCACACCATGATTCTACCAACCACAAAAGCATTAAATCCATAAAATTACTAAACTGTCCAAAGGGGCAAGACTACCAGCAAAAAAAAGCAGTTTGGAGGTTGGCATTCACAGACAGAGCAGAGTCCTGTAGGGAACACCTGGGTAGCTCTCATTGTGCACCTGTCTAGAGTCAATGATGATGATGAACAATTGAGGATGACATTTACCGAGTTTTTAACACAAGTTTTAATGTATGCCCATTTAAGAGATTCTTATTTCGATTAAGTCAGTCTTTAGCAGTGCTTTCCAAGTCTATAGTCGTTTTGATCATTTCGTTTTACTTTGTCTTTCGTCCGTGTCTCATATGCCATTCCAGTTTGATAATTAATACACTGGCCTTGTTTTCTTATTGCCTTCTTTTCAGCTTGCCTTTTAGGAACACATTCAAATTCAAGTTGTACTTGCTCAAGTAGTATTTTCTTAAAAGGTCAGGTTTCAGGTCACTGTTTAAGTTTAAACTATTTCATTAAATTTTTAAAACTTCCTTTGTGCTGATTCTACATTAATTTATGTTTCAGTGTATATCTACATGTTTTAATGTTAGATGCAATCAATCATGATTATATATATACAGTATATAACAAGTAGAAAATGCACTGTAAGTTGATAACACAATGTAAATTTTTATTTGTAAGCTTGTGGCATCCAGCTATTTTTGTCATCAAACAAAATATACAGGCATACAGTACCTCTTTAATTAACCTGCATTATTCATGCAAAAATAATATAGTTAGTAATATAAAAATCTCTTATATATATTTCTCTTCTGGTTCGTCCTGCTTCCCCTTCAAACCCAGTCCCCCCCGCACGCAGCCCACACGGCATTTCTCGATTCCTATTCGTCCTCTTCCAAACCCTTCCCTACGCTGCCTGCGGCCTCCCATACACCACCACGCTGCTTTTCTCGATTCCTGTTCTTCCTTCGGACTACTGCGTTCCCTGCTCCTCTCTCATGACCCCATTGGTGTCACGTCACAGCCCTATATCTAGCCTGACCGCGTGACCTTTCACTTCGGCCATGTGTGCGCCTGGGAGTCTTTTCCGTAGCCTGCTACAGGAAGGTACTCTCTCAACCATTGGCATTGGTTTCGCTCCTTGCTATTGGTTTCGCTCCTTGCTATTTTCGTTATACCGCGACGGTTGTTTCCTAAGCCTTTGTTATAAAATGAACGACAGTATCTTCTCTGTTGACAGGTTTTTGTGCAACATCATCTGTATTCTGGGATCCAGCAACTGCCTGTTCCTATTAGTGGGTTATTTCTTGACACAAATGGTTGACGAAGGCAATGCACTCTCACTACGACATAGGGCAGTAGATTTTGTTGCATCACATTGGGACAGATTTGGAGATGTCCCAAGGACAAACGTTTGCAAAGATTTGCGTTAATCTACAACAACCAGTCTTCAGCCGCGGTCAGTTATATTTTAGATATTTTACTAGTACTGAGGATATCTCAAAAATCTATAAGTTAAGCTAATTGGTTACTCTAACCATAAATTAATTCTTTTGGTGATTGTAGTGATCACAATGTCACATGTACAGATCTTACTTGAATCTCCAAACATGCAACACGTTGCCACTCTCCAGTGATGTGATAAACAAGAATGTATTTACTTACATTAGCGATTAGCTAAGTGTTAAACCCTTCCTCTCAGAAGCCTACTTTATCATATCCCAAATTAGTTCCAGACTATTTGTCTGGGATAGGTCCCAAGTCCTCCAAATCCTTTAATTGAATTAGCAGGTTCAGAAACTGAATGGATAGATGTGTTCAGGTACACTATCTTGTGAAAAAAGTACATGTAATAGAAGGAAAGGCTTACTTGTATGTCTCCTCAGAAGAGTGACAATGATAAAATACCATCAAAATGTATAAACACACACAACCTATACATAATAGCAGCATACAATGAAACAGATTACAACTGCACCTTTGAAAGGATTGTGACAGGTATTGACTCTAGTGTTAGTAATTGTCTCTAGTGGGGATGGTACTGAAGCATCATTTTGACTGTTCAGTAACTGACCTGAAACTAATATACAAGCTAACATATATTTGTTGTGTTTCAGGTAAGAACACATGGAATAAACATAACTTGACAGAGGTTCATGCAGTGCAGCACTCACCAAAATAGCGACAGCAGGGAGAAGTCCAAATGAAATGGCTTTATTTTGGAATTAAACCACAATACAAAGAAATTCTCATCTGCAATTTAATTAATAGTGGATATATCACCTTCAGTACCAAGGGAGCAGAGCCTCTCATTGGTTCTAGAGGCCTTATATAAACTTTATAGCAGGGTGTGGTATCCAAACTGGGATGAATAATCCTTTATTTGACAAAATAAAGGTATCCTTCAAACATACAACAACAAAGAAGTTCTGTCCTACAATATTCATTCATATAAAATTTTAGCAAGTTAAATAAACTAAATAAAAATCTGTAATTTTTTGGCAATTACTGTAAATAGTTGGTGTTTTACAAACAGGTACACCAGTTTTTCGTTCTCACCCTCAAAGGCATGTATATTAGGTCAATTCACTCTGTGTGTGTAGGTGTGTGTGTGTGAATGGCCCCTCAGATTTACTGGTGCCTTACTTAGTGTTAGTTCACAAGATAGGTGCTGCGAAGTCCCTGAGTTGGATTAAACGGATTTGAGAAATATTATGTTATGTAAGTGACTGGAACTCATGTTTTAATATACACAGATACTGTCGTACATATCATATTCAAGGGGAATTCTTTAAAAAACTTAGATTAGATAGAACTTCCTGCAGTCCTGAGATTATTTTAAATGGTTTCAGGAAATTAATGTGCCTGAAGAAAACCAATGTAAATATGAGAAAAAAAGCAACACCTTCAGGCATAAACTCAGCATTCTGGTATTCAAATGTGGGTTTCCAGGGATGTGAGTATCTAATACTATCCAGTTTGTCATCCCATGTAGTATAATATAGATTGATAAAAAATAAATGCAGAATGTGATGATATTGGCACAGCAGTTAACACAACTGCCTTATAACTCCAGGGACACAGGTTGTCACTGTGCTCTGTGCCTGCACTTGGTGAGGAGGGCTGTGCAAGAACAAAGAATTTTGTACTATTGTGATGTATTTCTGAGGTGGCAATGATAGATTTGCCATGTAGCTTCATGAAGAGGATTACTTCTCTTCTGTTTTGTGTATTGTATTTATTCCATTTTTTGACACTCATTGCATGCCCAACCTACCAGGAAGAGGGGAGGTCTCCAAAATGATTTTCCCAAGACTTTTTTAATTTCTTCCATTTCTTTTCCCAATAAGGTTTTCTTTGGGAGTTTTTTCTTGTCTTCTTAGGGAGTCAAGACTAGGAGGGCTGTCCAAAAACAAGGTCTGTTAAACCTCATTGAGGGATTCCTTGAGTGATTGTAGTTGTTGTTTGACGTTTGCCCTTTTCACTGTCAGCGTGGAGGTCAGAAAAGGTTTCAAATAGGGAGTTCAAATATGTTTTTAGATAATCTATTTTTATCCACATTGAAAAGAAATGTGTTCAGTTAATTGTCAATGTTGATTAAGTAAGGGGTGGCACGGTGGGTAGCACTGCTACCTTACAGTTAGGAGACCTGGGTTCGCATCCAGGGCCCTCCCTGCGTGGAGTTTGCATGTTCTCCCTGTGTCTGCGTGGGTTTCCTCTGGTTACTCCAGTTTCCTCCCACAGTCCAGAGACATGCAGGTTAGGCGCATTGGCGATTCTAAATTGTCCCTAGTGTGTGCTTGGTGTGTGGGTGTGTGTGTGTGTGCGCCCTGCGGTGGGCTGGTGCCCTGCCCGGGGTTTATTTCCTGCCTTGTGCCCCGTGTTGGCTGGGATTGGCTCCAGCAGACCCCCGTGACCATGTAGTTAGGATATAGTGGGTTGGATAATGGATGGGTGGATGGATTAAGTATGGCATAGTTGTGTTCATGCATGAATGTGCCCTGTGATGGACCAACATATACTCCATGCCCAGGTTCTAGTTTTATGATCATGCAGCTGAAAAAAGTGGCATCAGAAAATGTACAATTGTTTGTTAGAATCCGTGTAGATTTAAAGAAATTCACACAGCATGTATTCTGTAAAAATATACAAGGCCAGTTCAATTAAGATTGTAAAGTGTCTTTAAAGACATCAGTCCCTAAACGACAAATATATAATGGGGTTCATTTGCAACCATTATGTCTGTCAGTGATCAAAATGTATCTTCAAACTTCTGTTTAATTATATGTTTAGAATATGTTATTAATATCTTGAAAGATTGCAATAAAGTATCAGTAATTTTTCTGCTTTGAAAACCATTTACGTCCTTCTAACAGCTTTCACTGTTTACTCAAGCTCACTCATTTTTACTGAGTTAATTTAAACTTAGCTCTTTGACATTCTCTATTGCCTTTTCAGGCTGGTGACCTTTAGTAATATCATACTTAGTATGCACACATTTATTGATATCCACAATAGGTTCTCACTTTCTCCAATTCAAGGTCATTCGAGCCAATCCTTATCCCACCCAAACAATGCAGGAACCAGTCTAGCAGGGGTACCACTATATATTCAACAAAATTTCTATCTTAACACCAACTAATTGCAATCACTTTTAATATTTTGTAAAATCAAAATAAACAAATCATCCTGCCTATGATTATGGCCTTTGATACTTTTTATACTGCATTTTTTTTTTTTCTCAATAGTTTCAGCAGAGATAACCCAAGTCATGTAAAATCATAATCATAGGAATACTGAAGATGTGGGGGAAAAAGGCTGACATTTTATATCAAATTGTTTTCAGCTGCCTGGAATATAATAGCATTCACTGACAGGTGCAAATAGAAATATGTTCATAGTGATTATGAATGACAAGGTACTTTGCATTTCCAGTTGTTAAATGTTCATTGCAACCCAAGCTTCATTGTTACGGACAACATGCATTAATGTCTTATCGTGCATAGTGGATGATGTGATCTTTAAAGTAGAGAACATGTCAGTGGTTAGAGTGATTTAATTGCAGTGCTGAGGAGCATTTACCCATCAGGCTTTTGTAACTTAATTCCTCAATCCATGACTATGAATGTGAAGCAAATAAAAATTGAATAAATAATTGCTGTATGTATTGTGTTTGGAATGAAAGCCTTTCATTTTCCAGCAGCCTTGGTAGAGAGTTGAATTGATATTTGCACACAATTTGCATTCAGCACTAATAAAGATATTTTATAAATCATGTGGGTGTGCCTTACTTCATAAATAAACAAATCATTCACTTGGATTCCCAGAAGCATAGTAATACTCTCTAACTGGTCATTAGTGTGAAACTATCCCTAAAACATAAAATGAAGAATCGAACTATTTGCCTCAAACAGGCAATTTCTAGGTTATCTTGGTATATGCCTAGTGTAATTCTGACAGTTTCATATTTTTGTCTGTCCTTTATTACATTTCTCATTAGTGTGTTTTGTTTTTTTTAAAAGGAGCCAAGTAGAGGAGAAGTTCACATTTTATTGACTGTTGCATGCAATAATAATCTGAATATTGATCAGTTTATATGTGCATATAAAATTAACAACTACACCACAAAATTGGACAAGATACACATGTGACAAAGCGGGCTGGCGCCACAAATCCAGTAACCCTATTAGGAGCCTTTTGAAACCACAACGTTGATAACATAACCAAGGATGGGCCTCGTCAAGTGAGGACACACAACGACAGCAATGAATCATTGTAAGTTGCTGGTGATTTTATTACAAAGAATTCAAAACAAAGTCAAACAGTGCAACACTTTTTCTCCTTAATAAATATTTCATTAAATAATAACATCTAGGTGTCCATGGTGAAAGATAAAAACAATGCAATAAATAGTTTAAAACCAGAGGTAAAAGTCAGGATTCCTTTATAACAAGAGTTCCCAAACTTTTTTCGGCCGCCGACCCCTTTACCAAAAACTTTTAAAACCGTCGACCCCCTAGTCATTTACTTTACTTACTCGAATTAATACATTTGTACAGTACTCAATATTAAATATTTCACTAGATATCAGATTTTAATCACTTGTAATTATGATTTAAAAAGATAAAATGGCTACGGAATATGGCATTATCTTGTGCAACATTTAATATCGAAACCTGCACTAATGAAAATTTAAGCAAAAAAATACGAGCAAAGTTTTTTTTTGTTTTTTTTACATTTTTGACATTTATGAAATAAATATGTAAATTCAAAATAAGTACAAATAGTCCAAGCTGTACTGTCTGCATTTCTTTTTTGGTTCAGTCATATTATTATCTGAAGAAATACAAACTTTTATTAACAAACAATTTCAACAGCCCCTGTGATTAAAAAAAAAAACAAAAAACAATAAAGTATGTACTTACTTGAAACAGAAGATTTTTGTTCTTACTCGAATAAATAAACTGTGTCCTCCAATTTTCTTTTTCGTAGTACTGCTCCTCAATAAATAATTATATTCAAAGCTCAAATCACAAATAAGTACATGTCACATCAAACGAGCCAATTTATAGTGTTTTATGAAAGCATGACCGTACAAGACTGATAGATTCTGCTAATATAGAATATCCGTCGTCTCGTCCCACCGCAAGCAAGAGCGGACATGCAACGGTTTTTCATGTCCGCACTTGCTTTGATACGTTCGATAAGACAATGCACAGATACTGTATGTTTGTGTTACATGTATTTTCATGCATTCTTACGTATGACTCTTTTAATGACACATTTTACCTTTTTGTTCGCAAGTTTGGTATGTAATGTGTTTTTATCAAAAAAGTGTTTTTTTGAATTATTTTACTTCTTAATTAGGTACCTATTGGAATCATAGATATTTTGAAGTAACAAACAAATAGCAGTAGCAAGGGGGTCTATTTTTGCTGTCGTTGACCCCCCAATTTTTTTATTGAAACTATTGACCCCTAGAAAGTTCAAATCGACCACTTTGGGAACCCTTGCTTTATAACATCACCAGACAAGGGAAATCTGTGCTTCACCTTCTCTCTTTCCTCAGCCACAGCATCTATCCTTCTGTCCATTGTAGTCCTGTCTCTCACCCCATTTTACCTTCATCCTCTATCTTGCTTTTCTTATTCAGCCCAGCACGTCTTCCTTTGTTGGGTCTGGCAGTCAGTGGAAACGTCAGCAACTGCGGTCCCTTCCACCTACAGCTTTAGCCACAACAGCCTCCATCAGCATGTCTACTGTGACACCCCAAGCCGCCTCTCCATCTTCCTAATGCCCAAAAAGTGCCATCTAGATCCCTAGAGAGACTTCTCTTAGTCCCCTGTACCCCTCATCTGTTAAGCAAGGGAACTGAACTGTCTCTCAAACGGTGATCGCTCGTTCCTCTACAAGGCCCTGACTTGCCTCCATTCCTATGTACTGCCTGTCCAGCTACTGCCTTCATCTTCTCTTCCTTTTAAGTCTTCCTGTCTTGGCTCCCCCCCTCTCTTGTTTGACTCTCCCTTATATGCCTATATGCAGCAACTCTAACGCAAACTGCATAAAGCCAATGAAGCAATCAGGACTGACCACACCCTCCCAGGCAGGTTCGTCCTGTCTTAATCACTCCACTAACTCCATGCAGCTGTATGAGCTGACACACCCAAAGAGATCGAGCCGGCTATTTATTTATTTATAAACCCGACCACCAGTTGCTAAGCCACACACCCACTAAATCACAATGCAAAACAAAAAACAGTAACAACTGAAATGATAATTACAAAAGCACTTGACCCATCCAAAAACTATAAGGAACTCTCTACAAATGTCAAACAATATTAGACACTGTTAGTCTTGCAAGCTGAAATCTGCTTTACCCAAAATACAATTTTCTGCACTTCACAAACAACTCTATGTTCAATCAAAGACCATCCACTGAGTACAAAATTATAACTCACAAAATTGAAATGAAATATAAATGACAGCTATTTTCAAATCCTGAATAATGTTTTCACACTATTACAAGTAAACTTTAAAACAGTACAAACTAATATCAAGTAATTGCAGCACATTCTTGTTGAAACGCTGCCACCTAGTAGAAGGCTCTGATGGAATCTCTGTCAATATCTGTGGATGCCTAAAGGAAATGAAGAAGATGTGATGCACTAAATGGTCTTTTTACATTGCTGATTTATTACACAATAAAAATGCCCTCGTAAAATTATGCTACCAAGCAATGGAATTTAAGACAAACCAGAAGTGCATTACATGAATAATGCAAATATCAACTGCAATCATATAAAGTTACAGTAAAAAAGCAAAAATAGTAATTAAATAATGCGTATTATTGTTTAGGCGGGCAGCACGGTGGCGCAGTGGTAGCGCTGCTGCCTCGCAGTTAGGAGACCCGGGTTTGCTTCCCGGTTCCTACCTGCATGGAATTTGCATGTTCTCCCCGTGTCTGCGTGGGTTTCCTCCAAAAGACATGCAGGTTAGGTGGATTGGCGATTCTAAATTGGCCCTAGTTTGTGTGTGTCCTGCGGTGGGTTGGCACCCTGCCCAGGATTGGTTCTTGCCCTGTGTTGGCTGGGATTGGCTCCTGTGACCCTGTGTACGGATTCAGCAGTTTGGAAAATGGATGGATATTATTGTTTAGGTACAGTGGAGTCAGGAAGTATTCGGACACCTTCACTTTCTCCACACTTTATTTTGCTGTAGATACAATTTTAAATGGAAACATTTGCCATTTTTCCCAATTCATCTATACTAAATAGCCCATAATGACAAAGTGAAAAAATGTTTTCAGAAACTATTGTAAATTTATTAACAAAATTGGAAATCTCTTATTCATATAAGTATTCAGACTCTTTATTCAGTACTTTCTACAAGCCCCTTGTAGAACAATTACAGCGTTAAGTCTTCTTGTGTAAGCCTGTACAAGCTTTGCCCACCTGGATTGTATCACATTCTTCTTGGCAAATCCTCTCTAGTCTTAAAGATGGAATGGGAAGTATCTGTAAACTGTTATCTTCAGGTGTTCCCACAGATGTTCTTTGGGGTTTATATCTGGACTTTGGCTTGGTTACTGAAGCACAGTGTGAGACTTGTCCTGAATCCACTTCACCGTTGTCTTGGCCGTATGGTTTTTCTAGGTCTAGGTTTTCTTCAAGGACCTCTCTGAACTTAGCTACATTCATCCTTTTTTTCAAATCTGACTAGTCTCTCTGTACCTGCTGCTGAATAGCACCCTCACAGTATAATGCTGCCACCACCATACTTCACCATAGGGTATTAGGCATGTGATGAGCAGTTCCTACTCTTCACCAGGCATATTACTGGGAGTTCTGTCCAAAGAGTTAATTGTTTGTCTTATCAGACCAGAGAGACTTTCTCCTCATGAGTCCTTTAATTGCCAGTTGGCAAAATCTAAGCAGGAGCCACCCTCCCATAAGCACATGACTGGTGGAGACAGCTGAGTTGGTCATCTTTTTAGCAGGTTCTCCTATTACAGTAGAGGACTTCTGAAGCACTGTTAGAATAGCCATTGGGTTTTTTGCCGTTTCCCTGACCTAGGACCTTCTTGCCCAGTTATTTAGTTTGGCTTGAAGGTAAGCTCTAGAAATAGTCCTGTAAATCCAAACATTTTCCATTTCACAATTTTTGAGGTCATTGTACTCCTGGGAACACTCAAAGCTTTAGAAATGGTTTTATGTTGCCCTGATCTATGTCTCACCACAATTTTATTGTCAACGAAGAGTTCCTTGCTCTTCATAGCTTGCTTGGGGGTTGGTTGTGTGTGTGTGTGTGTGTGTGTGTGTGTGTGTGTGTGTGTGTGTGT
>JANRMT010028174.1:114105152-114121299 GCA_026402145.1 Polypterus bichir lapradei | reverse complement strand
TGTGTGTGTGTGTGTGTGTGTGTGTGTGCGTGTGTTGGGGGTGGGGGGGGGGGGGATTGTTGTTGGTTGGAGTGTGTTGTTTTTTCCTGATATGGAGTGTGAATTGTCAGACTTTATATACACAGGTTTGTTGCTTTCTAAATGATGACCAATTAATTAATTTTGCTGCAGTTGGACACCAATCTAGTTCTAGACACATAACAAGGATAGTTAAAGCAAGCAGGATGCACCTGACCACAATGTAGAGGGTGTAGTAAAAGACAGACAGAGGGTTTTTAAGTAATCAACAAAAGTTGAGACACCTGTGCAAATTGTTTGCTTCAACTTATTATGCTTAATTTACTTTAATTGCTGCAGAACATCTTTAGGTTGTAACCTATTAGTTGTTCCCTGAAGAATGCCCATTTGTAATGTTCTGAAATCTCCTTTTTTCCAGTTTTTGCTAACCTAAACTTCTGGCAGTTTACTGCTTACCTTTTTACCATTTTAGATCATTCATCACATTTCAACTGATTAAATTTGAAGAAATTAATTAAATTTAATCTGTGTAACCTTGATTAGTCTGCAGTGGGCTGGCGCCCTGCCCGGGATTTACTCCTGCCTTGCGCCCTGTGCTGGCTGGGATTGGCTCCAGCAGACCCCCTTGACCCTGTGTTAGGATATAGTTGGTTGGATAATGACTGACTGACTGACCTTGATTAGTTCATGAGTTATGAAGGATCAGACTTGATCCTGTAATTTCAAGCATAAATATGTTTTCCATAAACTTTTTCACAGCTCAACTGCACTAGCATCTCTATCTCTAACTGCTACTGGAGCTTGAATGTAAGTAATGTAATACACATGAAAGGAACTTAATCTAAGTAATCATCAATTTTCCAAAACTGCCTCATCCAATTCTGGTAGCATCTGGTACAAAACACGTACTGATCCTTGACTGCATGCTAGTTCATTGCAGGGTTCTCAGTCACACTAGGCTGCTAGTCGCACTAGGTCAATTTAGAGTCAACAGGGTGTTGCATCTAGTACAGAAAACTAGCAAGTGTCATAAATAAATGTTTTACAGAAGTTTAAAAGTAAAATTTACTGTGGCTTATATTGCCACCTAATATTTCTACAGATTTGCATTTGTTTCCCAGGCCAATTACAGTCAGTGTAAAATCTGTACAATTGCCTCATGTCCTTATGCATTTTTTCTGAAAACTTAAGCTTTCCCTTACATCTGAAGACATTAAAATTAAGTGAGAACAATTAGGACATGTTTGTCCTAATTGTGTGTGCTGTATAATGTACTTTTATGCGCTAGTACCGGTATGTAGAGCTGTCTCCAGTCTTGAGACTGCCCTACCAGGATAGACTTTGGAATTTGTATAGGTCGAGACAATTAATAGGCTAAAAAATAGAAGACTCTTAATGATTTATTTAAAGAAATCTCCGTCCATTAATTTTCAATCTAACTTAATCCATTTATGATTTTCTGTAGCCCATCCTAGCATCATCTAACATAAAACAGAAATGAGTCCTTGATGAGATACTAGTCCATTATCAGTCAGACTCAATCATACTTGGTCAGCTAAGAGTTAGCAAACAACACAACCTGTACATCTTTGGAATGAGGAAGGAAAACCAAAGTACCTGGTGAACTCCTGCTACAAACATAAGAAGAACACAAAGCAGACAGTGAAAAGTTTATTTCAAGAAAGAATTACAGAAAAATGTTAATGTGAATTTATTTATATCACACCTTTAAAACATTAGTAATGCTTTAGCCAGAGTGCTTCACATTAAAACATACAATAAACAGAATAAAATACAATAAAACACAATACAACCAGCAGTAAATTGAAACAAACAAAATACTAAGAGGAGGGAACCATCAGTATCACTGAAGGTCATGGAAAGCTAGGGAATAGAAATATGCCTTCAATCTAATTTTAAACAGTTCAATTGAAGTTGATGGCTTAGTGTAGTAAGGTAAAGGATTCCACAGATGAGGTGCAATACCTGCAAAAGCCCTCCCACCCTTAGTTTTGCACTTAGTATGAGGGACCACAATAGACAACTCACTGGTACATTTAAGGTCTCTGGATGTCTGGTGTATAATACACAATTCAGATAAATAGGCACGACCATGTTCGTGTAATGATTTAAAAACTAGCAGCAAAATTTTAAAATCAATTCTAAAACTAACTGGCAGCCAGTGTAAAGAGGCTAAAATTGGAGATGCAGGGCCAAACTTTTTTGTGCCAACCAAAAAATGAGCAGCTGCAACCTGTGTATCAGGGATTTATTGCTCCCAGAATACAATGTGTTACAATAATCAAGCCAAGACAGGATACAAACATGAGTAACTTTCTCAAGGTTAACCTTGGCTAAAAGACGAAACTGGAAAAAGCAACTCTTCACCACAGAATTAATCTGTTTCTCAAAAGAAAGGTTACTATAATAATAATAATAATAATAATAATACATTTCATTTATATAGCTTCTTTTCCATGCTCAAGGCACTTCACAGAGTTTAAGATAGAACGGCAGGGTATACAATATATAGCATTGTACAAACCAGATACATAAATAAAGAAGATTAAGACAGTAACTTTAGAGAAAAAAAGCCTAACAGATAACATAATTGATGATCTAGCACAAACACATAGGTTACATGAGCATCTTCACATAAAGGTAAACTGAGAGAAGGGTAATAAAGTCAAGTGGAGCTAAAAGCCTTCCTGAACAGATGAGTTTTGAGTTGTTTTTTAAAAGAATTCATGGAGTCAGCTGACCTGATTAATTTCGGTAGGTTATTCCAGAGTCTGGGTGCTATACAGCTGAAGGCCCTGTCACCCATGGAGTGTAGATTAGTGTGGGACACACAACAAGATTGCCAGAATTAGAGGACCTTAGTGGGCAGACAGGCACATAGTGATGGAGAAGGTCACTGATGTAGATTGGCAAAAGGTCGTTTAAGGCTTTGTAGTTTAGTTAGTAGGATTTTATATTCGATTCTGCAAGACACAGGGAGCCAGTGAAGGCAGTGCAGGATGGGTATGATATGCTCGCTGCTGCTGGTTCGTGTAAGGACTCTTGCAGATGAGTTTTGAATAACCTGGAGCTGTGATATAAGATTAGAAGGGGCACCTGCCAGTAGGAAATTACAATAATCGATGTGGGATGTGATAAAAGCATGGACAAGTTTCTCAGCATTAGAAAATGAGAGGAAGGAGCGAACACAGGATATGTTATGGAGGTGAAAGTAAGAAAGTTTCTTAATGTGATTTATGTGTGTGGAATGAGAAAGGGAGGAATCAAAAATGACAGTAGAGGCAGGTGTAATGAGATCACCGCCAAGATGGACTGGGAAGGAGCCCATTTTATGAAGTTGCACTTTAGTCCCAATTTGCAGGAGGTCAGTTTTGTGGCAATTTAATTTAAAAGAGTTCTGCTCCATCCAGGTATTAATTTCACTGAGGCAGGTTGTGAGCTAAGAAAGCTCCAATGAAGTTCCACTTTTAGCATTGAAATAAAGTTGAGTATTGTCTGCATAAAAATGATAACCCAGTCCATAGCTACGAATAATATGGCAAAGGGGAAGCATACAGTATATATACAGAAGAGAAGAGGGCCGAGGACAGAGCCCTGAGGAACACCTTGTGTGACTGGTGCTGAGCTGGATCTGCTGTTGCCAAAACTAACAAACTCTTGCCTATCAGTCAGATAGGACTTGAACCACTGGAGGGCAGTGCCAGAGATACCCAGCATGTTCTCCATTCTGGACGGTAGAATGTCATGTCAAATGCTGCACTGAGGCCTAATAGAATTAATATGCTGGTTTGTCCAGTGTCTACTGCCATAAGCAAATCATTGGTTACCCGTAGCAAAGCAGTTTCACAGCTGAGCTGCACCCTGAAACCAGACTGAAAGGGTTCCATCAAGTTATTAGAGGTTACAGTAGGTAATTGGTGAGTTGGGAGGCTACAACAAGCTCAAGAACTTTTGACAGTAATGATAATTTCCAAATAGGCCCAAAAGTTGTTAAGATTGTCAGCATCAAGACCAGACTTTTTAACATTGGGGTTACAGAAGTGATTTTAAAAGTGATCGGCACAGAGCCTGTGTCAAGGGATGGGTTTATTATTGTTGTAATGGGATTATGGCATGAAAGCAGGATTTAAGTAGTGTGCTGGGGATGGGGTCCAGTACACAAGTGGTCGGTCTCATCTTACAAAGCAGGTTATTAAACAAATGCAGATGTGACTGGTGAGAACTTTGAGAAGGAGCTGGATGGAGTGGTAAAACAGGAAGAGATATAAACAGATGATGTATTTATGTTAGTTGAATTATTTAGATCTTTAATTTTGTTATGGGAAAAGTGAAGGAATTCCTCACAGACTTCAGTAGAAGAGGTAGTTGGGCCAGATGCAGGTTTGATTAGTTTATTAACTTGAGAAAACAAAACCCTTGGGTTAACGTGGCTACTTTCTGTTATTCTGCCATAATGGGTGTTCTTGGCAGCAGTTAGTGCTTCCCTGTAAGCTCTTTGGTGGTCAGAGAAACCCTGGATGTGCACGGTGAGGCCAGTCTTACGTGACATTCTCTCAGGTCGTCGGAGAGCTGCTTTCATAGATCGCAATTCTGAATTATACCAAGGAGCTGAACGTTTAAAGGAAACCTCCTTATGTTTTAAAAGAGCTGTTTTATCTAATGCTGAATGAAGGGCAGAGTTATAGTGGTCAACAAGACTATCTAGTGTTGACGGAATAGGTGCAGACAGTAAAAGATCAGAAATGGATCCAGAAAGGATAGAGGGACAGATATTTTAAGGTTTCTGTAAGAAATTTGTTGTTTACAGATAAGAGGAGGGAGAGATAAAGATACAGTGCAAAATACTGCTTTATGGTCAGAGAGTCCTAAATCAGTGCTTTAAATGTTGGCAACAGATAGTCCAGAAGTACAGATCAGATCCAATATATGACCACCAGAGTAGGTGGGAAAATCAACATGTTGTGTCAAGTCAAAACAGTCCAATAAGGATAGGAATTCATTTCTCAGTTTAGATGTAGTAATGTCAATATGGATGTTGAAGTCATCGAGAAGGATAATTCTCTGAGAGTAATAGCTTAGGTGGGTTAAAAGTTAATCAGATCGGATAAGAAGGATGCATTGTACTTTGGAGGACGATAAAGAACAATGAGTGGCACGGGACCTGGAGACCTGGCACCATAAGACCTAACCACCTAACCTCTCTCTCATTCCTCCTAGGGCACGAAGCAGAAAATGGCCGACAGTGGGGTAACTCGCGTTGAAATCGTAGTTGAAGAACTTCAGGCACTTGACGGAGAGATTCAGAAACTCCTGTCCCGACGGAGATACCTTAGGGATCTGAAGGCCCGGCTGTTGGATAAACCGTCCTCACCATCTATAACCGGTGAAACATCAACCCCACGTTGTGCCGACCTCACCCCCGCGTCTCGTAGGAGCGACGCCGCTGATGACCTCGGTGGATTTCAGCTATGCAGGCGGGGGTTCAAGGCCAGAGCACCTCCATCTACACAGGCGAGCATCCTATCTAAGAACCTGTTTGACCCTCTCCGCGTCCCCAGTTCGCCTTCAGCCCCTGGTGATGTAATAGTGGTAGGTGATTCTATTGTTAGGAACCTTAATGTCACATGCCCTAATGCAAAATCGTTTGTTTCTTGTTTTCCCGGTGCTCGTGTCCGAGATGTGATGAGACGTGCACCAGCAGTCTACGAGAAACACATTTACTCGAGCCGATTAAAATGTAAACATGTCAGTTTTGGTAAGTTCAAGTCCTTTGAATATCTCGCCGTTGTTATCCAAGGAGATGCTCAAGTTCTAGTATTATCCGTGTATAGACCTACAAAATTCAACGCGTCTTTTTTTGAGGAATTCTCTGACTTAATGTCAATTTTAATTACTAACTATGACACACTCCTAATAGTTGGCGACTTTAATTTTCATATAGATAATCAGTGTGATCTAAAAGTAAAAGAATTTATGAACCTCCTGGATTCTTTTGATTTGAGGCAGCTCGTAAATCAGCCTACACATAAAGCAGGTCATACGTTAGACTTAGTGATTACTAAAGGACTGAAAGTTGATGTAAAGCAGATCATTGATATTGGTCTATCGGACCATTTTCTTCTACTTTTTAATATAGAAATAATGATAAAAAACACTCATGAGAAGCATATTGTTAAAAAACGCTTCTTTGACTCAGCAGCAGCTTTAAAACTTACAAACATTCTAAGCAATCAGTCCGTTTATAGTGCCAACTATAATAGCGAGGATAATGTAAATAGTAAGGTGGAAAGATTTAATACTAAAGTGAGAGCTGCTGTTGACATAGTTGCACCTGAAAAGACAGTGAAAAAAATCCTCTAGTATTGTAATACCATGGAAGACCCAAAGAGTGTCGGACTTAAAGAGAACATGCCGCAGAGCTGAGCGTAAATGGAGGAAGACTAAACTAACTATCCACTATGAAATATTAAAAGTCAAAATAACAGAATACAATAACACTGTCCGTCTTGAGAGACGCTGTTATTTTTCCAAGATTATAAATGACAATGCTAGTAATCCCAGAGTCTTATTTTCTACAATTGATCACCTACTAAACCCAGGTAACTCACAGGAATGCCTCCTAAGTACTTTCAGTAAAACCTGTGAGGCTATCGCTGTATTTTTCAATCAAAAAATTAAAAGCTTCATGATGCTCCAACAATGATGGATGAACTAAAAGGCAGAATTCTACGTGACAATCATCATCAAGCCTTTCCGTGAGAACCCTAAATCCAAAGAGGACTGTTGCATTTATGTTAGGTAGAATGCCCAGAGGGGACTGGGCGGTCTCATGGTCTGGAATCCCTACAGATTTTATTTTTTTTTCCCCAGCCGTCTGGAGTTTTTTTTTTTGTTTTTTCTGTCCCCCCTGGCCATTGAACCTTTACTCTTATTCGAAGTTAATTAATGCTGATTTATTTTGTTTTTTTATTGTGTTTTTTATTTTGCTATTCTTTATTATGTAAAGCACTTTGAGCTACTGTTTGTATGAATATGAGATATATAAATAAATGTTGTTGTTGTTGTTGTTGTTATCCGTTATTTGTTTAAGAGCCAGGCACTCAAAAGATAATGGACAATCAATTGGGATTCGCTTGATGTTTAAGTCTGCTCTCATAATTACTGCTAGCCCACCTCCTTGTCTAGAGCTGCGAGGCTCTGTGTGGAAAGTGAACCCAGGTGGAGTCGCCTCCTTGAAAGATGTAAATTTGTTCGGTTTTTGCCAAGTCTCCGTTAGATACAGTATATCTAGTTTGGTGTCAGTGATGAATTCTGACAGCACCAATGCTTTGCCATTAAGAGATCTCAAATTAAACAGTGCAATATTAGTTAATGGGGCTTCTTTTTGCACAGAGCTGTGATCTGAGTATATTTTCGCATAATGTAAATTCAGCACACTGACACTTCTATTTCCAGGGCCATGAGAAGGACGGCGAAGTCCTGAGAAAATGCCGCCAGTTGTCTTTTCATTCGCAGCCCGGCGGTGGCAGTGACTTGACCCGCAATGTACTTATTTCGGGCGCCGCAAAATCCCACCTTTTTTTAGGATGTTCCAGTCAGACCATTTGCTCTGGACAAACTGTTTAATAAGAAGGAGTTTGTCATGAGAGTATTTTAGCATGATAATGAGTAATACTTATCTGATAGCAGTGGAGAAGCAGCACAGCGGAGCCGGTAGGACAGGCGGGTGTGGTAGCGTAGATAAGCGGCGATAGCAAAGCAGCAGAAAGCACAGCAGGAGGAGGTAGCAGGATTTGGAAGTTCCAGCATACAGCCATAAACAGTAACGCTGGGTAATACCGACGTGATTACCCCGGAGCCACCGGCCAGGTGGGTATGAACATCAGATCAGTTCTTAGTCGAACAGCACTGTAAAATGAATGGAGCAGACCAGAATAGCAAATATAATCAAGGAGACAAATTATCCCGAGGTCCTAAATCGCCAGGTACAAAGAAATGTTCGTAGGTCTCGTCCCGTGATTCACAGGTTCAGTTGTTCCCAGTCAAAGTAGAGTCCATAAAATCTGTAAATATTAACCAAATCCATACAGTTCGAGTCAGCTGCATCCACAAACTATACATACAATAAAGGAAATAAAACAAGTGTAAGAAAATGTAGAATTAAAGCGAGTTTTGTGAAAAGTGTTGTTAACAAAAAGATTTCTTTGAGGTTTGCAAAACATGAAAAACCCAAGAACTACAATACCAACTTGAGCTTGGGCTGCTGGACTGACTATCACTACTTCTGTTTTATTTTGATATAGATCGAAAAAATTGTCAGCCATCCAGGATCTTAGTTCTTCACGACAATTGTGCAACTGATTCTATGCAGAATTGCACACAGGAATATAAAGTTGTGTGTCATTAGCATAACAGTGAAAAGAAACAAACTTCCTAAAAATAGCTCCTATAGGATGAAGATATATGGAAAATAAAATAGGACCCAAAATTTATCCTTGAGGAACACCACATTTAACATGAATGCAGACAAAAAAGTGGAATTGAAAGTCACAGAAAAGTGTCTACCAGTAAAATATGACCTGAACCAGTTAAGAGCAGCATCTTTAAGCCCCACCAGATGCTCAATCCGCAACAGAAAGATCTCATAATCAGTAGTGTCAAAAGCTACAGAAAGGTCTAGTACAGTGGGATGCAAAAGTTTGGGCAACCTTGTTAATAGTCATTATTTTCCTGTATAAATTGTTGGTTGTTACGATAAAAAATGTCAGTTAAATATATCATATAGGAGGCACACACAGTGATATTTGAGAAGTGAAATGAAGTTTATTGGATTTACAGAAAGTGTGCAATAATTGTTCAAACAAAATCAGGCAGGTGCATAAATTTGGGCACCACAAAAAAGAAATGAAATCAATATTTAGTAGATCCGCCTTTTGCAGAAATTACAGCCTCTAAACGCTTCCTGTAGGTTCCAATGAGAGTCTGGATTGTGGCTGAAGGTATTTTGGACCATTCCTATTCACAAAACATCTCTAGTTCATTCAGGTTTGATGGCTTCCGAGCATGGACAGCTCTCTTTAACTCACACCACAGATTTTCAATTATATTCAGGTCGGGGGACTGAGATGGCCATTCCAGAACGTTGTACTTGTTCCTCTGCATGAATGCCTTAGTAGATTTTGAGCAGTGTTTCGGGTCGTTGTCTTGTTGAAAGATCCAGCCCTGGCGCAGCTTCAGCTTTGTCACTGATTCCTGGACATTGGTCTCCAGAATCTGCTGATACTGAATGGAATCCATGCGTCCCTCAACTTTGACAAGATTCCCAGTCCCTGCACTGGCCACACAGCCCCACAGCATGATGGAACCACCACCATATTTTACTGTAGGTAGCAGGTGTTTTTCTTGGAATGCTGTGTTTTTTTTCCTCCATGCATAACGCCCCTTGTTATGCCCAAATAACTCAATTTTAGTTTCATCAGTCCACAGCACCTTATTCCAAAATGAAGCTGGCTTGTCCAAATGTGCTTGAGCATACCTCAAGCGGCTCTGTTTGTGCTGTGGGCGGAGAAAAGGCTTCCTCTGCATCACTCTCGCATACAGCATCTCCTTGTCTAAAGTGTGCCGAATGGTTGAACGATTCACAGTGACTCCATCTGCTGCAAGATGATGTTGTAGGTCTTTGGTGCTGGTCTGTGGGTTGACTCTGACTGTTCTCACCATTCGTCGCTTCTGTCTATCCGAAATCTTTCTTGGTCTGCCACTTCGAGCCTTAACTTGAATTGAGCCTGTGGTCTTCCATTTCCTCAATATGTTCCTAACTGTGGAAACAGACAGCTTAAATCTCTGGGACAGCTTTCTGTATCCTTCCCCTAAACCATGATGGTGAACAATCTTTGTCTTCAGGTCATTTGAGAGTTGTTTTGTGACCCCCATGTTGCTACTCTTCAGAGAAAATTAAAGGAGGAGGGAAACTTACAATTGACCCCCTTAAATACTCTTTCTCATTATAGGATTCACCTGTGTATGTAGGTCAGGGGTCACTGAGCTTACCAAGCCAATTTGAGTTCCAATAATTAGTTCTAAAAGTTTTGGAATCAATAAAATGACAACAGTGCCCAAATTTATGCACCTGCCTGATTTTGTTTGAACAATTATTGCACACTTTCTGTAAATCCAATAAACTTCATTTCACTTCTCAAATATCACTGTGTGTGTCTCCTATATATATTTAACTGACATTTTTTATCGTAACAACCAACGATTTATACAGGAAAATAATGACTATTAACAAGGTTGCCCAAACTTTTGCATCCCACTGTATGACAAAGACTGCTGTCCCACAGGTCAGGTCAGATTGGGGAGCATGCACTGGTACAGTGTGATGCTGCACTCACCACACAATGAAACAGTACGGGATCTTGGTTGGCAACCCCCCAGGCAGACACGCAGTCCATTCCCACACTCTGGAAATGACCATCTATTTGCCACAGCCAGGTGTTACATGGGTGTCCCCTTGGCCTGATCCAGCTGTTTTGGTCCTGAACAATGAGGATCCTGCAAGCCGGATCATCCTCTGGGAATCGCGCCACATGACCGTAGTTGCATAACTGACGGTCCCTCACAATGCAAGAAATATGCCTCATTCACGACTCCGTGAGCAACCGCTCATTCGACACAAAGTCAAACCAGTGATACCCAAGGATTCTCCAAAGAGACACAGTACCAAAGGAGTCTTTGTCTCAGGTCAATGGATAGTGTCCATTTCTTGCAACCATACAGCAAAACAGTATTTACCAGGACTCTAAAGACTTGGACCTACATCCTTTTGCAAAAATATCAGGAGTGGTACACACCCCTTTCCAGAGATCTCATGGGGCGCCCCCCCCCCCCAGGGCTCTCCCAATTTGTCTATTGAATTAATAGGAAGAGTCACCAGAGACATGAATGTCACTGCTGATATAAAGAAAGATAAAGTTGACACTCTCTCCTCAGACAGACACACTGCTGCCCAAGAGGTCATTAAAGGCCTGGATCTTGGGTTTTATCTAGGACACTTGCAAGCCCAGGCACTCAGACTCCTCACTCAGTTTCTGGAGAGCCCCAATCAGAGCCTCCATTGACTCCGCAAATATCACAGCATCGTCAGCAAAGTCAAGATCAGTGAATCTTTCTTCACCAACAGATGCCCCACAGCTGCTGGACCCCATGACCTTGCGCAACACCTAGTCCAAGCATTGAACAGAGAAGAAGCAAGAACACACACCTGACAAATACAAGAATCAACTGGGAAAAACACAGAGGTTGTGCCCCCTCTCTGCACAGCAGTCACAGTACCAGTCATCATATCCAGCAACTTTGAGGGGATCCTGTGAAGTCTCAGGATGTCCCACAGAGCAGTTCGATCAACTGAGTTGAACGATTTACGAAACTCTGCTGATATTCGCGTTTGTACTCAAAGAGAACCGTCAGCGCCAGAATGCAGTCAATAGTAGACTTCTTAAGTGTAAAACCAGACGCTCTGGTTGCTGGTAGGTGAGCAAGTGGTCATGGATCCTATTAAGGGTGACCCTAGCAAGGACCTTACCTGGCAACCAAGGGAAGTGTTATCCCCCTGTAGTTGCTGCAATCCAAGTGATCACCCTTCCCTTTCCAGATAGGAACAACAAGTCCTGTTTTGCAGTCAGGATTATGCATGCTTCCAGAATGGAAGCAAGGATTGCTTGCAATGCCAGGAGGACAGCCTTACCACCACCCTCGAGAAGTTCACCCTGGATACCACATATCCCTGCAGCCTTCCCTACTCTCAGCTGGTTCACCACCTGTGCAATCTCAGTGAAATTGGTGGTTCACAGCTACTTGGAGGATCATACTCAAGAACCATGGACCCTGAGATATCCAATATTCTAGTCGGAGGATCAGCCTTAAACAGCTGCTTAAAAGTATCCAGCCCAGTGGGTCACAACTGCAGTGTCATCCACAAAGACTGTTCCATCAGCTGCCCTGACTGCAACTCTTTGAGGAACAGATTCGAATGTGTGTAATGCGTTGGTTTCTCTGTAAGCAGGACGTGTTTCACCAGGCCATAGATGGTGTGTCACTTGCTTACAGATTCCTCAAACAAACTCCTCCGTATCTGCCCTCAGCGCCCTCGCAGCCATCCTTCTCAGTTCCCGGTACAGACCAGAGTTGCCATCAAGCCGTACACTGTGACGTCACTCGATGATATGCAGCGTGCCCTGCGAGATGAAACACCTCTTTCTGGGGACATTGGTAACACCAACACAACCCTCAGCAACCTTCAGTGTCTTCTCATGGAAGGTCTCCCACATCTCTTTAGGATCAGCAGTCGCACCCAAGTCTGTAAGTTCCTCACACAAACTGCATGCATACTCGTTAGAAATCGCCTGATCTTGAAGTGTTAACAGGTCGAGCCTCGTTTTTCTAGTAGGTGGCAGCCTATTGGACCTAAGCTGGATCTTCAGTGTAGCAACAACAAGTCTATAGTCAGAATTACTGAACTAGGAGATTCTGTAGAACCTGCAGTTTTGTAAGAGCCTCCAGTGTCTGCCCACGAGGATGTGATCGATCTCCTTCACTGCACCACGAGTATTGGAGTACCAAGTCCAATGATGCAACTCAGGGTGATGGAACCAGGATCCGCAGCCCCTGACCTTTTGCAAAGTCAAGGAACATACAGCCACTTTCACCACGGTCACCACACCCATGGGGACCAACACAATCCTCATAGCCAGCCCTGTCAGTGCCAGTGGTTGCATTGAAGTCACCCATGACGAAAGGACTGTCACTTCACAGGCACCCATCAACCACCGAGCAAAGTTGTGAATAAAATGTCTTCCTCACCAGAGCCTGACGCTGAGACAACAGACAAGGCACCCAAAGAGTCTTATAATATGCTTGTGAAAAGGAATGACCTCAGACATGATTGGATGGAGCCAATCCACCACAGCAACAGCTACTCCCTGAGTAATGCAGCCATCAGAGCAACCAGATCAATAAAAGGTGTACCCACCTACAGAGATCTGGCCAGTCCCAGGTCTGTGCACTTCAGAGGGAGCCACCACTGAAATGCAGAGTTTACAAAGCTCCTCCGATAGCAGAGCAAGGTGATCATCATGCTGAGAGACAAAGACATTGCACGTGCCTACCAGGATGGGCTGCCTCAAATTGGGACCCAACTGCTGCCATGTAGCAGGCAATGCCTCAGCACCACACCAGTCCTGATCCTTAACAGGCCTGACCCCACTGGCTCTCTGACAGTTTTGACTCATCCAGGGATGGGGCTCCCAAGGGCTTTCCCCCATCCCCTTCATAATGCAAGCAACCATCTTCTGGGAGGCTGCAGCAGAGCTACTCCTGCAGAGATCAGAAAGAAGTCCTGTCTGTCATCTCAGAGCTGCGTTAAGTTTGTTTGTGGTTTCTGGAGTGCCAATCCTTTCACCAACCCCCGTGATTTCCCTGCGGATGCAGTTTAACATCATACCCAGGACCGATGGAATGAAGCCTAATCCATAAATAGCATTGGTTAGGCAGAACCTGCAAACATGTCACTGAATGTGCTAAATTGATAGAATAGTGCCTAATCCATGGTCAGTGGAAAGTGTGGGTATAAAGCCTTTCAGAGCCTCATTAGGCTGGGAGCCAATACAAGATGGAAGGACTCATCAAGTGTGTGCTAAGAGAAATACCTCCAACTCTTCTGACATGCTCTTTTTAACTTGGTGAGGACTGTTGAAATCATCTTGAAAAGTACTCTGGCGGATGGGAATTGTAATCCCCACTGTGGCATTTGCACAGACTTGCAGACAAGATGAACAAGATGAACTTTGCATCCTTGATCTTGTTTCATCTGTTTTTTCTTACTTGTCAGCCTTTACATCCTTTACATCATTAGGATGGACAGATTTAGCACATACTGTGACACTAATCAGAATACAGTGAAATGATATGATGATGAAATACTTGCATCCTTGCAAGATAGTTTTAGTGTGAAATGAGAAGTCCTTGTAATAAAAGCCATAATAGTGAGCATTAGACTGCAATTTATAGACTTGAGTGCAAAGGGAAACCATTAAACCTGTCGTATAAGAATACATTGCAATGTGAAAGGCACACTAGCAGGACTATAGGAGTAATTCTGTTTAATTGACACATGCAAATTTAATAAACACAATGTAATATTTTACACAGTTCATCAGTATTTTAATGAATGTTTCCTTAGCAAATATCTACTGTCCATTCTATTCAGTGAGTCATCACACTTCCCTGACACAAATGAGAGCACAGTGCTTGTCTTCACACACATTAATGCAGTTAAAAGGTTTGACTCATCAGATACTGGGAGATGGGTGGCAATGAAACCTTTAGATAAAGAAATTGGACGAGCCATTTTTGTTTATTCATTGTTCTCTTGTGAACATGCTCTTTAATCAATTTCATTCCACTGTTCTTTGAAAAGCATCCATTTTAACCTCATGTGCAATGTCTTTTTAAAGTCTGGCTGACACTGTAGGTCATCCATCCCACAGAATATTCTCTGCAGTCACACAAGTGTAAAGAAATAAACAAGACTTCTCTCCTTTTTTCAGATGATATGGGACCTCATTAAAACTTAAATTGAACCATTAAGTTCAGCTTTAGGTTGCACTTTGTATTAGCTGGTCAATAATTAACAAGGTAATTAGCCAGATAAACATCTGTAGTTTACACTGTTTTCAAATCTGTGCACACATGGTTGCTCTGCAAAGTAATCTTTTAACTCTGCTGGGAAAAACTCTAGACCAGGGGTGTCCAAATCCTATCCAGGATGGCTGCTGGTTTTCATTCTAACAATTTTCTTAATTAGTGACCAGCTTTTGCTGCCAATTAACTTCTTTTGCCTTAATGTTAATAGATTTGCTGTTTCACACAGACCCCTTAATTGTTTATTTTTTCTTTAATTTGTAGCCAAATAATAATGAGTTCCAGAATGAGCCAACACATGACCAGCTAACCAGTGTCCATCATACAATATCTAAAAACTAGACAGCAACAGCGCACTGCATGATTACGTGCAGTGAATACACTTGACTTGAGCATTCATAGTTTTCATCCTCTTTCTCTGTATGTTGAGCATTCGTTTGCTCAGAGTTTGATGCGTTTGTTGCTTCCTGAGCAGCTCTTCTTTTCTCCACCCCTGTGGCCCACTGCTTCTCTTCTTTCATCTGCATCTTTTCAAGTTAAAACTGATTCAGTGTTTGTGTTGTAATTACTTAGCATGTTTTCCTTAATTTTTCACTTAAGCTGGCACTTGAGGCAGATTGAAGATTTAAGAATAATTTAAGCTATGTAGAGGTAGGGGAAGTGACGGCGAAGGTGGTAGGGATAAGAATGGCGCCCGTACAAATGCAGCCTTGCTGGCCGCTGCCGAGAGTTGATTCTGCAGTAAAATAAGGTCAACCATCACCCCAAAAGTGAATAGTGGGCATTACATAGTATATCTGTACCAAATTTCAGGTCAATAGTTCAAACGGTTTACGAGCAACAGGTCATCTAAAATCCTGGACAGAAAAATGGATAGCCATGGTAGCATATTATATAAGAACATAAAGAAATGTTAAGTCCTTAGTAATGTTGATCTGCTCAGGTCAAGAAAACATTTTGACGGTGCTCTTAGAAAAAAGAAAATCAACAGTTTTGGAAATAAGAGCACCAACAACATGTCAAGTCAAGTCAAGTTGGGGAGCATGCACTGGTACAGTGCATTGCTGCACCCACTACACGACAAAACAATTCGGGATCCCAGTTTGCAACCCCCGAGACAGACACTCGGTTCAGTCCCACCCTCCGGAATTGACCCTCTATCTTCCGCAGCCAGGTGTTACGTGGGGAACCCCATGGCCTGGTCCAGCCACTTGGGTCCTGAACAATGAGGATCTTACGAGCTGGATCACCCTCGGGGAAACGCACCACATGGCCGTAGTGCAGTAACTGACGCTCTCTGACAATGCAGGTTATGTGCCTCATTCAGGACTCCATGAACAACCGTTCATTCAACACAAAGTCAAACCAACGGTACCCAAGGATTTTCCGGAGAGACACAGTACCAAAG
>JANRMT010028174.1:114080435-114097802 GCA_026402145.1 Polypterus bichir lapradei | reverse complement strand
ATATATATATATATATATATATATATATGACAGCAACACTCATCACTCACAACAGTGACAAAACAATTACATTGACAATCATGTTACGTTATTTTCAAAATGTTTCCTTTTCTTTTTCATTGCTTCTTTAACACACTACTTCTCCGCTGCGAAGCGCGGGTATTCTGCTAGTAGTAAACTAAATGTAAAAACACTGAATAACACTAAGAAAACCTTGAACAACAGAGAAAACTAACACTGCAAAAGTTTGCGCTATAGCCTTACGACCTAATAAACAACCAAGAAAAGTAACATTGCAACAATGCACGCGCACGCCTGTGTGTCTTTCTTGCGGGCCTGCGTGTGTGTGTGTGTCTGTCACGCGCGCCAATGTGTGTGTGTCTGTCTGTCGCGTGGCGCCTTTGTGTGTGTGTGTGTCTGTCACGCGCGCGCCTGTGTGTGTGTGTCTGTCTAGTGCGCGCCTGTGTGTGTCTCTCTCTCTCTGCACAGGGGATGCACAGGAAGAGACTGAACAAATGCCGTGTGGCCCCGCGCATGTGCACTTCACCAGAAGATACATACACACGGACACCTGGACGTCTTACGTGTGCCTGTGTATGCCTCTCTCTCTGCACAGGGAATGCACAGGAAGAGACTGAACACGTGCCGTGTGACCCCGCGCATGCACACTTCACCAGAAGATGCACACACGGACACCTGGACACACACAGGGGTTTTATTAAAGAGGATACTAGTGTAAGAGCCATTTGCTAGTTATTTAAGTTATATTAATTATATGCCTAAAAATTAGTGTCCTTATAAGTCCCACAAGCTGAATTGAAATGGAATATTCTATTTCCTGTCCCTCTGATTACAGATTAGTCTTAGTTAGTGACCTGCCTTGCCGTGTGTAAGGCATGGAAGGTACACTGTTTCAAACTGTCCCTTAACGTTAATGTGCAGAGATATACATTTAGAATGTACTGAATGAAAAGCATAGAAAAATAACTCATCCTTAAGTACAGGAACAATTGAAGTTTAACAAGATGAAACATTTTTCCTTTTTGGCTTTCTATTCAACGTGTGTAACAACCTTTTGCTTTTTTCTTGTATGGACTATTTGCTTTGAATTTTCACTAAACCTTTTAAAATAAACTTTTCAACTAAGCAGCTACAACTAGAGTTATTAAGTAAATGAATGTAAATTTGACATAACGTTTTAAAACAGAGAATATTTTATTTGCAAAATGTGTAAACACAAATATAATAATATGGATTGGGAAATGTTAATCCAAAATTCCAAAATCTGAAATGCTCAAATGTTTTTGAGCGCTAACATGACAATGCCTATGTAACCTTTAATTTCTTGACCAATAAATGACAGGGAGAGTTGGCCTCCAAGTCAAAATGCCGCTCCTGTTAGTCTTTGCGTTTACTGTTTATATAGTCCCTAATAATTCAGGAAGTAGCTATTTATCAACATTTTAGCAAAGAAGCATTCATATTGCACATTCTGAGCAAGCGACTGTATAAATGACTGTATAAATATTGCATGATTAACATGAGATTTTTTTTTCATTTTTGCATGGACTTTTCCACAATGTTTGCCACTGTTCAGCATTGATCACCTATCATACACGTTTATGAGAATGTTTCTTATGTACTTTCTTCAAGAAAACACAAGAATAAAAAAAAAATTTCTGCCACCATTACATTGGGTAAGTAAAACATTAAAAATATATTTTTGGATGGAGTTTTCCGTTAAATAAATATGCTGATCGCTGAAGGCTACAATCAAGTCCCAGCCTCACTGGGTCACATGTTTTGGGCCTGCACCAAATTAACATAATTCTGGACCAAAATTTTTAATTACCTTTCAGACAGCCTTGGTCTCACAATCCCTCCTAACCCATTAACAGCTGTGTTTGGGGTTCTTCCAGATGGGTTTAAAGTGGAGAAAGACAAACAAACTGAGATTGCATTCACTACACTTTTGGCATGCAGACTTATTTTGCTAATCTGGAAGAATCCTAACTCTCCTCTTTTAAGTCAGTGGGAAACTGATGTTTTACACTATTTGAAATTGGAAAAAATCAAATACTCAGAGGATCTGTACAGATTTTTTTTAAAACATGGCAGGATCTAATCAGTAATATTTTAGAATAAGATTTTAAAGCACAGAGGAAACAATTACTTCTGCATTTCTGTTTCTTCTCCATTCATCTCTATTGGCTTATCAAACTCATCAATTTAGGTATGTTTACAAGCCTTAAGTTTTACTCTGTTGGCCATGCTCTCTCTCTCTCTCTCAGGGGTGGGGGTCAACTTTTTGTCAATCCTACTTTTTGTAAAAATTGATTGATTTGTATGGGTGATTACAATAAAATTAATAAAATTTCAAATAAATAAATAAATATGCTGATAAAAGCTTTAAAGTCTATTGTGGTGATTTAAGGAGTACCTTAATTTCTCATAATCTTACATGCTTATAAAGAGCCTCTTTTTTGAAACAGTGATCCTTAGCTCACACACATTATCTGACTAAATAATTACCTGTTATTACTTTTATAATATTAGACATAGAGATATAAGCAAAACAATCAATATAACAACTGGGAAATACACAAAAGCATTATGTTGTTGAATGTCAAAACAAAATAACCAATCAATTAAAATTAATGAAAAACGTCATAATAGAATCGTCTGGATATTCTATCAATACAGTAGGTTGAACTAACAATCCTCCATCTGGACAATTACCTCTGGGCTTGTAGGTGTTTTCTAAAATAAACTTATTTTGTTTACATACCCAACTAAGCAACACTAAATGACTGGACAAAAAAATAGCAGTGAAAGGTATTTTATGTATTTCAATGTTTCTTTTTATGACTTCGCTTTTCTGTTTTCATTTTGTATACAGTGCACTATATTTATTTTATACACATTATTAAAGGTTTAACAGAAATCTCTATTGCTGAATTATTTCAGTGCTAAGTTACCAGTAGTTTCCCCCAGATACTATATACTACATTAATTGTACAATACTGCTAGATATTTGCAAGGAAAAAGAAATTTGTGAATCTTTTTAATGCAAATCGAACAGGAAGAAGAAGATACTTGAGAATGCAGAACAACTGTGTAATTACCTAGAGGATCTTCTTAAGAATGTAATGTCTTCAACATTACATTCAAAACCTTCATTTACTGTATTCAGGAACAGTGGCTTTTAATTACATTAATGCTTGACATTAGCTGAATGGTACAGAGAGAAAGGTTAAGTTAAGAAAAATGTCATGTGTCCTTCACCACACTGTAGGTACATAATCTTCTACAGGGCAGCCAGTAAAATATGTAATTTGCAAATAGTTTTTTAATCATTATCAGTGCAATGCAGAAATTTAAATAAGGATTTCTGTTGTAGTTGTGCGGCACGGTGGCACAGTGGTAGCGCTGCTGCCTTGCAGTTAGGAGACTCAGGTTCGCTTCCCGGGTCCTCCCTGCGTTGAGTTTGCATGTTCTCCCCATGTCTGTGTGGGTTTCCTCCGGGTGCTCTGGTTTCCTCCCACAGTCCAAAGACATGCAGGTTAGGTGGATTGTTGATTCTAAATTGGCCCTAGTGTGTGGGTGTGTTTGTGTGTGTCCTGTGGTGGGTTGGCACCCTGCTGGGGATTGGTTCCTGTGTTGGCTGGGATTGGCGCCAGCAGACCCCTGTGACCTTGTGTTCGGATTCAGCGGGTTGGTAAATGGATGGATGGATGTTATAGTTGCTGCCTCTTTTTGCAGTGTAGATGATTAAAATGTAACAAAGTTTTACAGTGCATAACTCTGTTGAAAGCACTTGAACAACTTACAAAAATCAAGGGGCAAAACAGCAGCACAAAGGATTCAACAGCCAGCCCAGGTATCACCTGTGTTAAGCTTGCCTTGCTTGCCTTGTGCCAGTGCCTGCCAGGCTGGGATAGGTTATTGCTCCCCTGACAAGACCCTATTTTACAAAGACCAGGTTTAGAAAATGAATTAATGGTATTTAAGCCGTTCAAATGTTAAAAGGGAATATGGACTGAAAAAGAAACTTGACAGCTATTGAAAAGAGATGTTCTGTCTAAAAGATGTTCTAGTGAATTAACAAAAAAATGGTCCAAGTGGGAAAAAAACAGCAATACATTATTGTTTAATTGCATACATGTTTTTACACTATCATTTATTTGTATTCTCAGTTTCCACTAACGTATATATATCATGATGAGTCTTTCTCATTAGGCTGTACTTTGAATCTTGCAAAATGGGCCAAAGAGACTATCCATATTTATCACATTTCTACACATTTAGTTAGTAAAGTTAAGCCCTAAATAATGTTCATAACCAGAAAGAAAATGTACAATACAAAAAGGCCATAAGCCAAGTAGATTAATTAAGGGATAACCAAATTGCAAGAGGTAGCACAACGGTCAGTCTGATTTCTGCTGGTTCTGGAAACACATCAAAATGTTTGTTCTGAGACAGACATTTATCTTTAACTGATTAGCTTTGAAGTTAACTGTTGCTAATGGATGTGATGTGAAATTGTGTGCCTTTGTGCATGCATCTGCTTTTTTATAATTTCAAATGTTGAATGCAAATGACTGTCCAAGAACGACATCTTTAATGCAACTCCATAAACAACAGAAACCAAAGTTACCACTGATGCATCACAACTCCCAAAGATTGTGTTTGAATGGTGAACTGTCTATTTGGAATTTTCACTTCTTCTTCTTTTTCTTTCGGCTACTCCTGTTAGGGGTTGTCACAGCAGATCATCTTTTTCCATATCGTCCTGTCCTCTACATCTTGCTCTGTTACACCCACCACTTGCATGTGCTCTCTCACCACATCCATGAACCTTCTCTTAGGCCTTTCTCTTTTCCTCTTGCCTGGCAGCTCTATCGTTAACATCCAGTTGTTAATATACCCAGCACCTCCCCTCTGCACTTGTCCAAACCAATGCAATCTCACCTCTCTGACTTTGTCTCCCAACCTTCCAAGTTGAGCTGACCATCTAAAGTACTCATTTCTAATCCTGTCCATCCTCGTCACACCCAATGTAAATCTTAACATCTTTAACTCTGCCACCTCCAGCTCTGTCTCCTGTTTTTTGGTCAATACCACTGTCTCCAACCGATATAACATAGTTGATCTCACTACTGTCCTGTAGACCTTCCCTTTCACTCTTGCTGATACCCATCTGTCACAAATCATTCCTGACACTCTTCGCTACCCATTCCACCCTGCCTGCACTGTCTTTTTCACCTCTTCCACAATCCCCGTTACTCTTAATTGTTGATCCCAAGTAATTAAACTCATCCACCTTCACCAACTCTACTTCCCGCACCCTCAACATTCCTCTGCCCTCCCTCTCATTCACACACATGTATTCTGTCTTGTTCTTACTGACCTTCATTCCTCTTCTCTCTAGAGCATATCTCTAACTCTCCATGGTCTCCTCGACCTGCTCCTTACTCTCGCTACAGTTCACAATGTCATCAGCAAACATCATAGTCCATGGGGACTCCGGTCTAATCTCATCTATCAACCTGTCCATCACCATTGCAAATAAGAAAGGGCTCAGAGCCGATCCCTGATGTAATCCCACCTCCATGTTGAATGCATCCGTCACTCCCACTGCAGTTCTCACCACTGTCACACTTCCCTAATACATATCCTGTACAACTCTTACATACTTCTCTGCCACTCCCGACTTTCTCATACAATACCACAACTCCTCTCGAGGCACCCTATCATATGCTTTCTGCAGTAAGATTATTTGAAGGTATCTTACATTACATTACAGTTAAAATTACAGTGGAACCTCGGTTCACGACCATAATTCGTTCCAGAACTTTGGTCGTAAACCGAGTTGGTCGTGAACCGAAGCAGTTTCCCCCATAGGATTGTATGTAAATACAATTAATTTGTTCCAGACCGTACAAACTGTATGTAAATATGTAAAAATATGTAAAGATTAAGCACAAATATAGTTAATTACACCATAGAATGCACAGTGTAATAGTAAACTAATGTAAAAACATTGAATAACACTGACACAAAACACCCAGGCTCCCTGATCAACTACATGAGCTGCCTCGCTCGCGCTCTCTCTTTCTCTCTCTGTAGCACACACACCACCAAAGCCCCTCCCTCCCTACCTCAGCTACAGGAGCAGCCTGGCTCACGCGTGCTCTCTCTCTCTGTAGCGCGAGCGCGCGCGCACACACACACACACACACCCCTCTATCCCCCCCATCCCTTCCCTGTCAGCTGCCCGTGCTCACTCGTGCTCTCTAATCTCTCTGTAGCAGGTGCTCGCGCAGCATTTTTTTTTAAATGAGTTAAGCACAGCAGAAAAAAAACATCGCACAAATCCGAACTGCATTTAAAAACCAACTCACAAGCAACCAAAAAAGTAACATTGCAGGAGATCACGCTATTAAACTTAAAGCCTGATCGCTGTAAACAATGTTTTTAAAATGAGTTTTAAGCACAGCAGAAAAAAACATCGCACAAATCTGAACTGCATTTAAAAACCAACTCACAAGCAACCAAAAAAGTAACATTGCAACAAATCACACGATGAAGTCCTCCATGTAAACAATTTTTTTAATGAGTTTTAAGCACAAGGAAAAAAGCGAACATTTGAAAAAAGAGAAAAATAACATTGCAACAAATCGCATTATGAACTAAAAAATTAACTTTTGAAAAATTCGTAATACAAAAACCACCAAGAAAACTAACCTTGCATGAGACGAGTTCTGGCATGAAGTGTTTTCCTTCAGGTGTTTTCTCTCTTGTGATTTCTTGGGTTTCTGGTGCTTTTAGCTGTTTAGCTGGTGGGAGTGAAAGCCTCATGCAGCCATTCCAAAAAGAAAGTTCTTGTGACCCTCCACATTACTGGCAGTCTGGCTTTGTTTACGTTATGCTGCTTGAAAGCACGAGGGTTCTCAGATTGGTAAATGAGTAAACTGGTAAACAGTTTTTCCACCTCTTGTAATTTCTTTCTTTACTTCGATTTCAATTTTCTTCAAAACTTTCTTCTGTCCACTCTTCACTTGCTTAGAAGCCATAGTTAACTGCAAAAGCACACGAAATACTGTAGAGCACAAAGAGAGTGCACGTCTTATTGAAAACAATGAACAAGGAGCGGCTTTGCTTAAATGAAAAAGCTAGGCAGCTCTCTTTCTCTCTCAGGCTGCCTACAGATAGGCAGGCAAACACGTGCAGCAATCTCCTCCTCCCCCTCCCCAGCAGGCACGTGGAATTGGGGGGATGGTTCACTTACTGCCTGCAGATAGGCAGGCAAACACGTGCAGCAATCTCCTCCTCCCCCTCCCCAGCAGGCATGTGCTCGCTCGCTCTTGCTCTCTCTCTCTCTCTCAGCTCAGGAGGCAAGGGAAACTGGCTTGTTCAGCAAACACGTGCAGCAATCTCCTCCTCCCCCTCCCCAGCAGGCACATGCTCGCTCGTTCTTGCTCTCTCTCTCTCTCTCTCTCTCTCTCAGCTCAGCTCAGGCAGGCAAGGGAAACTGGCTTGTCCGGCAAACACGTGCAGCAATCTCCTCCTCCCCCTCCCCAGCAGGCACGTGCTTGCTCGCTCTTGCTCTCTCTCTGTCTCTCTCTCTCTCTCTCTCTCGCAGCTCAGCTCAGGCAGGCAGGCAAGGGAAACTGGCTTGTTCGTATACCGAGTGTGTGGTTGTGAACCGAGGCAAAAGTTTGGCGAGCTTTTTGGTCGTGAACCGAGTTGTACGTGAACCGGGACGTTCATGAACCGAGGTTCCACTGTACTCACTTAGAATATTCCTAAATCTAAGTAAAATATCTTCAAAATGTTAATTTAAATGTACGGTTAAATGGTTTTCAGACATCTTCAAATCATTCAAAACTATCTCCAAATGGTAAAAGATATATTTACATTTTACCCATTAAAATAATTTTCAGATATTTCAAATGGGTTACTGATATTTTAGGTGTTTCTTTTACAAAAAGCATTACATACACTAATGTGATAATGACTGTAAAAGAAAATCGACAGAGAAGTTGCAAGAAGACCAAGTAATTTTCTCGTTTGACATTTCTATCGAACTGTTCTTGTAAAGAATGCAGTGGAAGCAGACAGACCAGACTAGAACAAAATTTCTAGTTCCCAGCATCAGTCCTTAGCTCCTCCTGGGATATTCTGGAAGGATTATACTGTATCTCTCAAGGACATGTTGTCTTAATCTAGGATGCTAAGGAATAATCCTATTTGTTTTTTTTCTGTAAACTGTGTTTAGTTGTGTGTTGTAATACAAATACAAACCTTTTAGAAGATGCATTTCGTCAATAATCATCCATTCATCCGTTTCTATATTTACCTTTTGCAAAATAAAGTCATGGAAAGATGTCAGATTTATTCACCAGGCACATTGACAAATTCTGTATCTATATTCCTATTTGATTGATTGATTTTAATTTTACCATAAAGTTTCCTTATAACATATGTATACATTAAAAAAAACCTGTTTTAATTATTTTACGATTTTTATATATTTTTGGGTGCTGAATTAAAAAAATGAGAGCCATTTTCTTCCATCACGTGACATTTTTCATACAAAATTCCCATGTTTTCTCTCTGAGTGGGATAACAGAGCCAAGACTTGACTTTGGGATTAGAAGGAATGGCCAGTTAAGAAAAGCTTGGTGTCAAAAACATCATCAGGCCTAGCCTGCTGGATTCTGGTAAAGGTCTGCTATCAATGCTTCACATTAAACTTTGGTTAATCAAACAGTTTGATAAAGCTCTATCAAAAGATGGAGCCTGTTATATGTATTTGTGGCAAAAGTTACTGTTTTTTGTCTAAGGCTAAATTGAAGGAGTGCATTTTTGCCAAATCTGGTATTACAAAACAGATTTTGGATGCATAATTGTATGGTGTGATGAATGACTTTGAATTGGAGGTTTGGATATCATTCAAAGATGTAATTTGAAAAGTTTGTAAATTTGTAAGTTTTTATGTAATATTAAATTAAATGTAGGTATTATTTAGGTTTAAGTAATTTGGTTGCAGCATGAATCTCATAATTCATATTTTGGATTTTCATTTAAACATTTTCCCTGAAAATCCTGGAGTGGTGAATGAAGTGCAGGATGAAAGATTCCATCAGGATAAGAAGAACATGGAAAAGGGTACTCGGGATGTCAGTATGATGGTGGACTACTTCTGGATGATTCATAGGGGCATATCACAAAAAGTGTACTAGAGAAAAACTAGAGAAGTTGCATGTTGGCCAATAAATATACATTGTTGTTTTCTTTACACATGTTTAAAGATACTGGATTGGTTAAATATTTTCATGTTAAATTGATTTACAATAATATTATATACATGAATGAATTGTGTAATTTTTTAAATTGTAATTAAATTTCTTTCCAGTTTTATACTTAAATGTGTCATGATGGAAACATAATTATATTGTTTTATTGTGTTCATGAATGCAAACAAAAATAACTTCACAATTAAAAACATTTTCATGAGTTTCATTTTGTAGACATGTGTAATCTAAAGAATTATTTCACTCATTGAGTTCTCACTTATGCATGCTTTCAGGAAATTCAAAATCTAAATGGTGTGCTGTATAATTATAGCACACAATCACAAATACAATCTGATATGTGGTTCATAGTGCATTTTGTAATGGATGCAGCTCTTCAATTACATTTCAGCCACCTATCTTTAAGTATCGAAATACTGTGACTTAAAGCAGATGGCTTTATGCACATTATTGACTTTTGAAGATAATACCGGAAGCCAGGATGAATTCAAATGTATTATTAAACTTGTCGGGTAAGTAAGTGATAAAGTCCTAAAGGCTATTTTCACAGAATTTTATATGCTGGTATATTTAGCACAAAGTTTGCATTGAATAGACATTATTGGGGAAATTAAATTTGCATTTGCTTATTTTTTTATCTCTCTATTACCAAATATAGTTTAAATATATTTTGTAATTACATTATTCTTTTTTGTCACTTTATTTAGGTGTCACTTTTAAAAATATATCAGCTATATGCATGGATATATAAGCATGCAGAAATTATCTGCCTGCAAAAATCATAAAAGTGTTTACAAAAGTACACTACTGTTATTTAGAATCTTATACAGGTACACACATTATGTGTATGAGAAGAACAAATTGACACTGTTTAAACAACATGTTTACACTAAATAGTCATGTGATTTGGTGTACCTGCCCTTCCTGTGTAATTTACTGTCACTCAGTAATTACATCATATGTACTGACATTACTATGTAAACCAAGGAGACAAGCTGCACATAACTTTTATGTGTGTTGTCACACACATGCACATGGGAGGCAGCAGCAGGGTCTAGTTATTGCTGAAATGCCGAAGTCTACAGCTAATCATGCACAATAATACCTTCTCTCCTTCCTTGCAGGAACAAATAACATCTAACCTGCTTTCTTCTGGCTACAGACCACACCGTCAGATGACATCATTCCCTCCCTCCTCCTCTGAGGATCCACATCTTCCTCTCCTTCAGGTATAAGAAGCCACCAGCTCTTCCCTATGGCAGTCTTATGAGGCAACTCCTCAATAATGATCGCTCTTTCTTAAAATCTTCTAATCAATTCTTGAATAACAGTGATGCACTGGTGAGTAAAAGGAATATGCTCTTGAGTTTGGGTTTAGAAATCTCCAGGGGTCTGAGAAGTTATGATTGTTTTTGCAGTGTTAGATGTCATCGTCCCTGTGGCAGGAGACCTATCTAAGTATGGATTTAAAACACAAAGTAACAAGCCATTATAATTTTATGAGTGTTCACATTGGAAATGGATGCAAATACATCCACATTGGGTGCATAGATATTTTTAAAAATCACTTTACAGTTAAATAAATCACCCATGATGATCACATATCGCCTTTCAGAATCAGATACTACATCTGATACTAAAAATTAAATTGTTCTATGAATAAGAATTCCCACTCCTCTAGTTGTCTTTGTAAAGCTGGAATGGAATATTTGGCCAGTCCAGTCTCTTTGTAGCCAGTACTGATCCTTGCTTAATAAGTGGGTCTTCTGTAAAAATACTATTTTAGTGTTTAGACCTCTTAGATGAGAGAATACTTTCTTTCTCTTTAATTTGTGATTGAGACCTTTAACATTCCAGTTTACAAAGTTAACTGCTTGGTCATGGAGACATTACTTCTGAATTTTTGCTGACATTTTTTAGTCTTAATTTAAGATAGGACATTGTTACATAAGATAGCCTTGACCTTAATTTCCAATTTTTCCAGGAGTAGCCTATTGTTACATTGGCTCTTACATAATCATAAGGATTAAAAGTGTAGATTAGAGCTTGCTTCTCTACCCTCAATCCCTCCAACCCCCCCACCCCCATATTGCCTTCCCAAGTGAGGCTAGACACACTTCACAAAGTCCCAGTCCTCTGACATACCTAGAGAGAGAGCACATCCAAAACAAAACAAGCCCCCCAGCAGCGGTGTATAAGGATTAAAATAGAGATATCTATTGACAGTACAGTCTAAATACTACAGTATAAACATAAAATATAATATTAAATAGTCCATAGAGAGTAAATCTGGACAAACTTGTTAAGAAGGCAGGCTCTAAATCCCCAGAATGATGTTAAACAGTAGCCATAGCCCTGGATAAGTAGATAATGTTTAATAGTAAGCCCTGTCGCACACGTGCGTATCTGAGGCAGGTCAGGGGTCTAACTAAGATTAAATCACCAAGGGCCTCATGTATAAACGGTGCGTACGCACAGAAATGTTGCGTAAGAACTTTTCCACGTTCAAATCGTGATATATAAAACCTACACTTGGCGTAAAGCCACGCACTTTTTCACGGTACCTTATATCTTGTTGTATGCAAGTTCTCCGCTCGGTTTTGCAGACTGGCGGCACCCAGCGTCAAAGCAGTGCTACTGTTCCTGTGTGGTTACTCTTTTATTTTCCTGACGTGGCTTTATAAATACACTGAAACTAACCGCATATTGTTTATTAGTTTAATGCATCTGATTGTAATTAACTTGTAACAATATAATGGTCCAGGGAATAGCCATAGTATTCCAAATACCATAACTGCTTTAGTGTTGTTACTCTCACTGCACCTTCTTCTTCTTCTTTTTCTTCTTTCAGCTGCTCCTGTTAGGAGTTGCCACAGCGGATCATCTTTTTCCATATTACTCTCACTGCACCACTCGGAGTATTTATATCACTGTATCTGAGTGGGGAATCACAGCAGCAGCTGATCAGAAAGAGAATTAGCGGTATACAGTATCAAGCACACGCTGTCTCAGCCACGGCAAAACGTTTCAAATCCTTTCCTGTACGGACCTCGCGGTTCAGAAACAGTTTCATCCCAAGAACTTTAAATGCACTTAATTATTTGCTCCTTATAGAACTGTTTGTACTTATAAGTACAATCACCCCACTGTAAACTTGCACTACAGTTATAATATTACACAACCTGAGCCACTTTATAAAGCACGTATTACATATGAAGACAATTTTTAAGAAGAAATGCATCAAAATCTGTTTATTATATTATACAGATAAAACTTTAACTTCATTTAAATAATCTATATTCTTCACTGGGACTGGCGTGAAGGATAGAATAATTAAACATGTACTATGAAGATATTTCAATGCTCCTTAAATGTTTTGAAGAATCGGCGCTCTAAGCATACAGATGGCTTAACATCTATTACAGAGCCGATTGTGTGGCGATCGGTTACTTGGAGAAAGAAAAGCAAGGACTGCAGGGGCAGCCACACCAATATATATTGAATATAAAACAGAAAGATAAAATAACGACACAGCTAAAAACGCAGCGGCAAATTTCGACAAAAGTTAAACGCTTGTGTCATGAGCACGAGGCGGCTATGCAGTGTCCGCAATGGACGTGGCCATCCACTGTGCATAAGATACCATATTGACATTGGCGGGCAAAGGGGCCACCGACTCTTTCTCTGCCCAGGGCCGTCACAAGCCCAGAGCCACCCCTGAGTACTGCTGCAATAAATAATTTCATCGAAGGTCTTGCACAATCACTGCACAGTGAAACCCATGTTTAAGAACATGCTTTAACTCCTGTCATCATGAAAATGATATCACGTATACATCTCAGTATTTTAGTTATTCAGAGAGCTGTAATATCACAAATGTAATGAATTCTGTGTCCAGTCGGAGGAAGAGAGCCGGTTTAAGAAGCAAGTAGTGATTCACACACATAGAGCACATGGAAGATCACATACAAAACAAAGCATTTAACGTGCTACTTTAATTACGATGTGATTTGAGAAACTGGTTAATTAAACGATTTTAAGATGAAGTTCATGATGTTCTACTTTAATGACAAAATTAACTACATGATTAAAGTGGAAATTTCGAGATTGAAGTTGACATTTTGCTTTTTCCCACTGTGTGCCTTTTTTTTTCTCTGTACCCTAATAAGCTTTCATATGACACTCAGACGGTGGGCTATGACTCGCCTTTTCACAGCGACTTTGATATCTGACAACTTCTTTTTTATTTCCGGCACTGTGCCACTTTGTAAACGTGAGCTTTCAAGTTTCTCCAACACGCTATGTCACTCGATCAACTTCCTTTTGTTGATTATACCACTGTTTAAATAAACAACTAGTGTGTTTTTCCTTTGCCTCCGCTTGGTATTTGCTGAAATTCTTATATTTTCCCCCGTGTTTTTCCCATTGTCTTTTCACAGAAGGCTGAGCTTAAGGGCGATTTATATTGATTTGCATAATCAAAGAGGGGTAATTCTTGGAGGAGTTGGGGCGGGACAGAAGGCGCGTGCACGAGCGTTACTTTTCATGCTGACCAGGATTTATGTAGTGGAAGAACGTGGAAGTTGGAGTACGCACAGATTCCTGCATCTGGATTTTTCTGTGCGTAAGCACATTTCGGCTTTTGTGCTTACGTCATGTTATAGTGCGAATTCTACGCACGGCGTTATGCATGAGGCCCCAGGACAGGGGCTAAATGAGTGGACTAACACTTCTTCTTCCACCTTTTTCAGCTCCTCTGAAGAGAACAGCCAGACTTAATCTTCCTCTTCCTCACCAATGCCCATGATGACCTCAATTCTGGCAATTTCCTGATAATCTTTGTTTTCGATTTTTCTTTTGTTGTAGACTCACTCTGTGGTGACTAATCTGCGGAACTGCAGTTGCATTTTTGTTGTTTTCGCTACAATATATGGGGTGGATTCCCCCAAAACTTTTTCTGCTTTTGTCTCTCTTTTATAGCCCTAATGCAATACATACATATATACAAACATATAATTGTAATTAAAGCGTAAACAAAAAGTGGCTGAGAAGGAAATAGGATGTATAATTATGGTACCAGTATCATTGTCGATCAAAAAGCAGGTAAAATCTTCTTTACCATGCCAGGACCTGATACAACTCACAATCATATTTCAAAAAGTGTCAGGATCAGTTTTCTTAGCTCTTTTTCTGCTTCCTCCATAGAAGTAAAAATGTAGAACTTGCCTTGAATGACCACTTTTAGTTTGGCAGAAAATAAGAAGCTATTTCTGATCTCGACTTTCCATAAGCACTCTTTGATGCTGTAAAATGCTGCACATTTAGCAGCTGTTGAAGGTGAGAAATTAGGGAAAATATGAATGTAGTTATTTTCAAATATAATCTCTTGTTTCTGTCTGAAAAGTAACATTATATTTAATTTGTCAAAGCGCACAATGAGAGTGCTGGTTTTTGAGATATTCAATGCACGTATGCGGTAAGCCGCTGCTATATTGGTGTCTGATTTGAAGTCCCCTCCAATTATTTTAGAGAATAGTTCAGCTACGAATTTCACTGGGTTTGGACCTTCATGATTTTTGGGAAGACCTTTCGATTATGATAGTATTTCTTCTCCATTCATCTTCCAGTGAAGATAGTCTGTCTCCAAATCTTTTGCATTCAGAATTTGCAGCCGTTGCTTTTCCATCAGCAGTAGATGCCAGTTGTTCAGCTATTTAATTGGAGTCGTGAACGTTTGGTTAATGTCTTCAAACTGAGCACTAAGTGCTCTAAGTTTATTCTCAAACCTAGACACATTTTCCTGTATTTTTCCTCAATCTTTTCTACCATACCTTTAAAGGTTGCTTCAAACCAATTACTTAAATGTTTTTCCTGGTCTTTAATATCCTGAAGCAGCTTCTCGTTTGTCTTGTGCCTTTTTATTTCTTTTTTATATCATTTTTATCCTTCTTTATATTATTCTTGTGTCTTGAGCGGTGGCCACTGTGGTGATCATTGCCTTCAGCTTGGACAGATCGTTTCAGTCTTCTCTGTGCTCCGTGGGAGAAGTAGCAAGCCCAGTTGGAGTCAGTGTTGCTGGCTCACGAGGGGTAGTTGATAACGCAAAAGGTAAGGCCATTTCCAGTTTCAATGAACCTTCTGGAACTGACGAGTTATCCTGGCCCAACTTGCCAGACGATGCAGCAGGCTGTACCTTAAACTTGAACTTGATGCCTGTTTAGGCTTGGATGAAGCTTTAGCTGTCTTTTCCGTTTCTTTCTGAGCCTTTTTTCTACCACTCATGCTCATGCCATCTCTAACCTGCCTTTCTTAAGCAAAGTTCTGGAGAAAGCAGTCATTATGCAGTTAAATGACCACCTAAATAAACATGCTATTCTTGATAAATTTCAGTCGGGTTTTAGAACAAATCACAGCACAGAAACTGCACTCGTTAAAGTAGTAAATGATTTGCGAGTGAATGCAGACAGAGGCCATTTATCTGTTCTCATCCTCTTAGATCTGAGTGCTGCATTTGACACCATTGATCATAATATTCTTAGAAATCGGCTTAGTCAATGGGTGGGCCTCTCTGGCAGTGTCTTAAATTGGTTTGAATCCTACCTGAAAGGGAGAAAATTTTTTGTTAGTTGTGGTAATTACAACTCGAAGACACATGATATCCAATATAGTGTTCCACAAGGCTCTATCCTGGGTCCGCTGTTATTCTCAATCTACATGCTTCCGTTAGGTCAGATTATCTCAGGGCACAACGTGAGCTACCACAGCTATGCTGATGACACACAGCTGTATTTATCAATAGCACCTGATGACCCCGATTCTCTTGATTCACTAACACAATGTCTGACTTGTATCTCAGAATGGATGAATAGTAACTTTCTCAAGTTAAATAAAGAGAAAACTGAAATCTTAGTGATTAGCAATAATGGATACAATGAGGCTATTAGAAATCAACTGGATACATTAGGATTAAAAGTCAAGACGGAGGTAAAAAGCTTAGGGGTAATTGTTGACTGTAATCTGAATTTTAAATCGCATATTAATCAGATCACTAGGACAGCATTTTATCACTTAAGAAACATAAGTAAAGTTAGACCTCTTATATCACTGAAAGATGCTGAGAAATTAGTTCACGCGTTTGTTTTCAGTCGACTAGATTACTGTAACGCACTCCTCTCAGGACTACCCAAGAAAGACATAAATCGTTTGCAACTAGTGCAGAATGCAGCTGCTAGAATCCTAACTAGGAAAAGAAAATCCGAACACATTTCTCCAGTTTTGATGTCACTACACTGGTTACCTGTGTCATTTAGGATTGACTTTAAAATTCTGCTTATGGTTTATAAAGCCTTAAATAATCTCGCCCCATCTTATATATTGGAATGTCTGACACCTTATATTCCAAATCGTAACCTCAGATCCTCAAATGAGTATCTCCTTAGAATTCCAAGAACAAAACTTAAAAGAAGTGGTGAGGCGGCCTTCTGCCTCCCATCGGTTTTTAAAGGCTCTATTTTCAGAATCAACTTTTCTCTTCGGCATCGTGTGGGCTAGCTTCGCAATAACTTGCAGCAACGCGGTAATTGTTCGGCAAGGCAGCTGAAGCGCTGCATTATGGGATCTGTAGTTTATTGTGTTACCAGCGCTTCATATACCCGGGCCATTAATAACAATAATACAGTATATAAAATGATCTCGCGGGCCGGATATAATTACACGCCGGGCCGGATGTGGCCCGTGGGCTTTGAGTTTGACTCATATGGACTAAATAGAACTTGAAAAGAAATATTTTTTGGAATGTGATCGCGCAAGTCAGTACATCGAGCCCGCGTGCTATTGTGGTTTTGCTTGTGTGCTTCAGTAAGTTACCGTCCCCTCGCTCTTACTTTTTTACCGTTCATCTAATGAATACACTGAGTATGGCTTTACCAAAACAATCATTGATCGCGAATAAAGTATCCATTATTCATGAAGCTTCAATAGGTGAATAGGTGATCTGTCTTTCTGCGTTAACCGCATGCGTTTTCATACGTCTCAAACTAAGGGGATG
>JANRMT010028174.1:114055689-114080035 GCA_026402145.1 Polypterus bichir lapradei | reverse complement strand
TCTGCGTTAACCGCATGCGTTTTCATACGTCTCAAACTAAGGGGATGCGAGGTTAAAATAAATCGAGAAGCGCGCGTACATACTTAGTGCATCCCCTCACGTGAGCCGCTGAATATGGTTTTATATGTCAGTCACTCGTTTCTAATTGTTTCGCTGCCTTCTTAATTATATAATGCATGTTTTCTAAAGCGCGTTTTGTAGCTCTTCCTGGCTTTCTACGTAATGCGTGATTACGTGAGAGGCGTGATTATGTCATACGAAACTCTGCCCCTCCAGCTGAACTCCATTACAGTAAATGGAGAAAAACAACTTCCAGTTATGACCATTACGCGTAGAATTTCGAAATGAAACCTGCCCAACTTTTGTAAGGAAGCTGTAAGGAATGAGCCTGCCAAATTTCAGCCTTCTACCTACACGGGAAGTTGGAGAATTAGTGATGAGTCAGTCAGTCAGTGAGTGAGTGAGTGAGTGAGGGCTTTGCCGTTTATTAGTATATATATATATATATATATATATTGTGGTATATGGCCAGCAGGTTATCCCAACCAATTCCCCCAGGCCGCCAGATGGACCCCTCCCTGCAACATGGAGGTGCCCCAAAAATTCCAGCAAGGCTTCATAGACCTTGGAGTTTCAATGCACAGCCCTGCTGGATACCATGGGGGCCTCCAGGGGATGCTGCAGGGAGGCCAAGGGACTTCTATTTGCCTTATAGCCCAGAAATACTTCCCAGTCCAGGGGACAGAGTGAATGAACAAAAGGAGTTTTCCCGACCCAGATGTGTTATAAAGTCACATGGACTGAGGGAGAAAAACACTTCCGGGTCAAGAAGTATAAAAGGACTGTGAGAGATCCCAGCAGTGAGCTGAGTTGGGAGGAAGGGTGACTGAGCTGCTGGAAGGTGTGGAGGATTGATTATTGTGTATTGATTATTGTTACTGTAATTTATTTAAGTATAGTGGAGGTGGATTTGCTTGTGCACATTATTATAATTAATAAAGTCAACATTTGGACTTTGGTGTCTGGTCTGAGGGTTCAAGAGGATGACAGCGCCCCCTATCTGTCACAACATTTATGCATATATTGCATGTTTCTCTGTTTAAGTTTTAACATTCTTTTTGTGCCTGTGTCACATTTTTCATTATCTATCTGTAATTATTGAAGAATATGTTAGGTTCATAAGTGGAAGTGCACTATATACTTAATATAAATACACTGAAATTGAAATTTCCTATACATTACTTAAACCATTCAACGTCACTTTCAAGGAAAAATATATGGCAGCAAGAAAAGTTCTAGTTTGAATAAAATATATTCTGTTACACACATAGATAATTATAACTGCTATGATACATACCCCATGGTATCCAAAGGTCCTGTTAGTGCTATATGCTCCATTGCTGGCTGAACACTGACTACTCTAGTACTATGGATTATACAATAAATTAACTATGAAAAATGCTATCACTTAGGATATGCCTGTTTTAAGTAGACAAATCACATCATACATGGATAAGCACACTTTTTAAACTAAAAAAAGGCTACCTTGTACTCTTGATCAACATCACACAGAACAACCAAATTTTGTGACACAAACACACTTAGGCACTGTGAGTGATTGCGATAGCTTCATTCTGATCCATTGCCCTTATCGTCAACATGCTTTAAACTGCATGGCAACTACTGGGAACTGATGTCCTCTCAGTAGAACTGCCACTGGTTCTTCATAATAATAAGTGGTTTACTGATTAACACTAAACATCAACACAATACCCTCAGAGCCAAATGAGACTGATGACTTCACTTTCCTGTTTTCACAGACCACAGAAAACAATTAAACAACAAATAAGCACTAACAATAATAATAATAATAATTAGTTAAATTTATATAGCACTTGTTTCAATACTCCTGGGTATTATGTTAATCTGCATCCATCCCTACATGTAGGCCCTCCAACCCTCAGGGAAATATCTGTGGGTTGGTGGCAGAATTGGCACTCCAGCCACCATAAAAAAACCTCACACTGTTCCACTCCATCTGAACTTACGTGGTGCTGAGGTGTCACCCATTGCATGGCTGCACTCGTGTCCTAATCTGGGGATCCTGAGTTGGTTCGTCATGTGGTGGGTGTGGCAATGCGCTGTATCAGTGTGTGCTCCTAACCTCTCACTACTCAAATGCTTTAAAAAGAGAGTGTGGAGATACTTCAGCTGCCACCTATGTGAAGTACCAATCTGGATGTTATATCAATAGCCATTCTTGCACCAGTACTTCCACAACACATTAGCAATTAGATTCTGAGGGGATGAAAGAGATTAGAGATTAGCAACTAGAGACAGGGAAATGATTAGGGGGTCATAATGGATAAGGCCATGATGGGCTATTTAGCCACAACATCGGGATAGACCATACTCTTTTCGAAAGATGCCCAAGGATCTTTTATGACCACAGAGAGTCAGGAACTCGGTTTTACATTTCATTTAAAAGACAGCACCATTTTGACAGTACAGTGCCCCCCTGTTACTGCAATGTGGCATTGGGATCCACGCACAGACCACAGAGTAAGCGTCCCCTGATGGCCTCACCAACACCTCTTCCTTGAGTAACCCAACCTTTTTGTAGATGGTCTCTAATCCAATTACTGGCTGGGCCCAAATATGCTTAACCTATTCTGAAGTACATGCGGTATGGAACAAGAGATAATGCTGCTGCCAACCTGAACACACAGATGGGATCACAGTATCAGCAATCGCGGTCATAATCTTCGTCATCACTGAGATGATGGCCTACTTAAGCAATCACTAAAGCCTGTGTGGGGCTGCAAATTATTCATTCATATTAAAGAGTCAGCCCTCTTTCTTGAATACTCCAGGTTTAAGCAATGTACCCCCATTCCCCATAGGTTGGGTGAATGACTTGCAGACAGCTACCTTAAAGTCCTTTCCTGGAAGAGATTTCTGCACTCTGCTACAATGTCCATCCATACACTTTGTAAACCTGCATATCCTGAGCAGGGCCTACTCTGCTACAGATTTTTTTCCACACTTATTAATGGATGGTGTATAATTTGTAACACTGTAATGTGTTTTCAAAATGTATTTTTCAGTACCCCACACACAATTTTGATGTGCAGGAGGGTCCACTGAGCTAATTATGAGGGGGCCTGTTATGGGACCCCATGTTTTGTACCTTGTGCATAACTGAAATTATTCATCGGTAGTCAATCGCACAGATAAAGAGGAAACATCAAACATAATTTGAATCGTTAAAATACTCACAAGATGAAGAAGGCTTCCATTTTATTTTAAATTTATGTTTGGAGCAGACAGCAACTATATGACTATTGGCCAACGTTTTAAACAAAAAAAAAGTAGCTGCTTCAAAATCAATTGGATCAATTTCTGCCATTGCATAATGTATTCATTCTTCTTTCTTTTTTTAAATGAAGTTCTAAGAAGAATAGAGCCTCTGATAGGTCGCAGCTGGATGCAGAAAGGAATGAAATTAGTTTGGCCTGCCAGGATGTGATTTGCAAATTTAATATTGGAATCTGTCACATTGGAAAATCATAAATCACTGTCCCATGTCAATATGTCTGCTGTTATCTCATGAATGTAGGACAATTTCCCTTCATGCAATGATTGAAAATTACATTATTGATTAGACAAACTGCCACTCAGACTTAGGATTTCACTCTGGGATAATTAGATTGGGAGACATAATGGTGACTAAGAAGGAGAGACACTGTTTAGTGAAACTATATGGAGGAATTGAAAACTCAGATCCTGGTGAAATGACATAGGACTAGGCACAGACATAAATTACTGTGGTAAAAGATAATTTACATTTTTATATAGCTTAAAATAGATAAATCATGAATACATGTAATGTGTTACATCTGCAAAATGCAGAAACAGATTGTTCTTACTTGTCTGATGCCAAGTCTAGTTGCCATTAAACAGCAAAATAATATGCTTTTAAAATACTTTCTAGCTGAAACTGGAAGAAGAGTTGAAACTTACAGTTCACTCTATTATTTATATTTTTTGAGTATCTAAACAGCTGTGTTTTACAGCACATATAAATAAATAAAACTACTTCAATTTATCTGTGATAGCATAACTTACTTTGCGGCATGGCTCAGGTGACACAAGCCCTCTAGAGTGTAGTGATGCTATCAGAAAAATTAACAACCAATTAGAAACTTACAAGTAAGTCTGAATTGGAGCTATTTAGGTTATGTGAGCAAAATCCATTAACATAAATGGTGTTAATTTGTAAGTCACCTGAAAACAATATATTTATTGAAATGCTTTTATTAATATTTTGTACATTTACAAAAACAACAAAATTATAAGTGTATCTGTATTCAGTATTTAACTCCAGTAAATGTTCCTGAAAACTTTTGTCAGTTTAATGAAGCGCAAATCATTATTTATTATATTTAATAGGTTTCTACTTGTCAGTCCATCCTGAACCAATTGTGCTGCATTTACTGGGAGTGGCAGACAACCATTCAGATGTTTTTATAAACTGAAGCTTATTTTTTTCTTAAACTTTTCATCATTTTTTTTAAAGCATTAAAATACAGAATGTTTCTCTATTTATAACTGAAGAATAAATATCATTTATTTGTTTTCCACATAGCAAGGTTCTTTTCCCCCTGTATTCTTCAATGTAAGGTAATCAATACAGTGGGCCCTACTGGAACACCAAGAAAATGCAAGGCTAATACCAAAGTATAAACTACAAACCTTAAATAAGTATTGAAAGCAACATATCAAAGGGATGCAATGATTTTCATAGGTTTTCTAATTTACGACTGACTTTAGTTAATTTACGAGTTTCAAGATTATAATTCATAAAGATAGGAAAATGGTCATATGGCATACCATTTGAGTGTGGTTTTGCAGCTTTGTTAACCTAACCTCACGTGCTGTTCTGTTTCCATTTTGGTATCGTCTATTGGGAATCTGTTTTTCTGTGAGGACTGAGTATTAACTGGGTTAAAGAGAAAAATATAAAAGCTGAAATAAACTCTCTCTAAGAACATTTGAAACAGTAAATTAATCATAAATGAAAGTCACAGAATGTTCCTCACATTTGAGATACTTTTGAAAGTTTGCTTTTTAATTTCAAAAAATACAACAGCATACTGTATTTAAGATATATGAATGGAAAGTGATTTTTTCTTTAAATTCCTTTATGAATAAGTGTACTGTTTTCCAACAAAATCGGTGCACTGGGAACTAAGTTGTTTCATGACAGACATGTGAATAGAATGATAGGCAGCCACAACAACAATAGGTGATTTTTGAATGTAATGCCAATGCACCTAAAAGAGAATATATTTTTTAAACAGAATAAGGCTCCTACACTTCAGATCCTGCTCCTTAAAAAAATTCAACATAATATTTTTAAGGAGAAAAATCATTACATTTTTAAAAACTTTTTAAAATAAACTTTCAATCAAGCAAGGCCAGTTTAGTGATAAATGATCCAAACTTATAAGTTTTTGTGGTTTGGGAGAAAACAGGAATACCTGTGGAAAGCCCAGATGAACAATGGAAGAAATGCAAGTTCCACTCAAGACAAAAAAAGACAATAAACTGAAGTCACATTACTGGAGATGTGAGGCAGCATCAATATCCACCAAGTAGGCTGAAAAAAAGTTGTAATTACCTGTAATAATATATTACATTTTATTACATTAAATATTAAAATGCACTTGGGGTAGTTTTTAGCAAATTCATAATTAGTATAGCTCATGACATTATACCGAGTGTTATGGTAAACTTATGAGACTTTGATTATGCTTCTGGTCAAATAAGTGATCCAACTCACTAGTTGTGAAGAGGATGTGATAGTGCCCTTGGCAGTGAAAAGCTGATTAAATGGTGGTAGAACCTAACATTAAGATCAAAGGTGGTACCTATGCTAGGGAACCAGCCAGCAAAGAGAGTTTAGTGGAACTGCTTTATAATAATAATAATAATAATAATAATAATAATAATAATTCATTACGAATTAACCACAAGAAACAAGCATAGTAAGAAGGACAAGCAAAACTGAATGCCAGCTGCATGGTCATCTGGTCTAACAATTGGCCCATTGAAATCTAGGGTAACCCTGGGATCTGTCTGAAAAATGAACTACAGAAGATAAGTAAATATCGAATAAACAGGACAAAACAAAGTTAGTTTGTGAAAATGTCTTGTCTCAATTGGCACTTACTGTAGAATATTAGGACCCTCTGGAAAGAAGGAAGTCTGGAACTGCTCATTGATCAGCTCAACAAGCAGTTGTACATGATTGGTTTGTCAGATGTCAGAAGAACTGAGCAGGGCATGGTTGAACACACCAGCAGCAAACTTCTGTATACAGGAGAGGAGAAGGTAAATCAAGGAGGAGTTGGCCCTGTACTGAGAATGGACCACAGCAGGTTTGCAGATATCATACTTCATGGCTGTGTTGAAGGAGTTAACAGAAGAGGACGCCTAAGACATGTATCTCTCCAGCACTGTCAAGATTCAACAGTATGGGCCTCCCTGCTATTTTGAGGACTACACATGACAGAGCTCAATGGCACTCTGTTTCAATTTATGTGAGGGCATACATTGATTATTTTGGTTACACAGCAGTTAGCACTTGGCGATGAAGCGTGATAACTACATCATAGAGATCTGGGAAAAAAAAGCAGAATTATGATAAATAAGTGAGGCTCAGATTTTTAAAAGGTACTGCAAGCGTTCATTTTAGTTGGGTCACAAACATTTTGAAATGCTGCAAGTTAAGTTTTGTTTTAATTTTGGCATTTATATTAAAAAAGGGCTAATGACATAAAAGAATTTCAAGAAAAACAAATTAACTCATTTCAAGACTGTGGATTATAAATTAAGAGAAGTGACTACTACAGAGGAATATACAGTATAACCTCATAGTTGCTATTTTAAAATAACAAAAACAAAAGTAGCAAAACTTGGAAATTTTAAAAATATACTGTATATTTAACATATGTTTTAACACTTAACACCAATGTAATAAAATGATCTTTTCACAGTTATTAATTTGAGGAACCAATATGCTTGCAGTGTGGTTCAAAAGAGCACAATAACAACAACAACAATGCCTCAAGAAAACATTGTAGGGAAAAAATGGAAGAAGTCTTGGGAAAGGCAATTCCTTCCAGGTAGATTGGGTGTGAAATGGGTATCAGAAAATGGGGTAAATAAAATACACAAAACGGAAGACAAATAAAATAGAAACAGTAGACACAATAGAATTCCTGAAAACATGGCAAGTGATTAGAATATATTTAGTCAAACTAAGTTCACCTGCAACAGTAACAATTAAAGTATTAGTCTTAAATGTAGGATGATTAGTTTCTAAAGAACAGTGAAATTAAATCGGAAAATGAACATGTATGGTAAACACATAAATGCACAGTAGCAACTGCAAAGACTGTCATAGTAACTAATCAAAATTAAATGAATAGCATATGCAAAAATGTTCTGTGTATATGTTCTCAACTTGTAAAACCATTAATACAGTTCTGCACTAACTTTAACTAACAAATGAAGCATTAACATTCAGCTACTATTATCATCAAATAAAGAAATGATTCCTATGGGTATCAAGTTATTTCAGGAAATAAATGATTCAGTACTCATTTCAAGAGGAAAAATTAACAACATTTTATAAATTTATGACATGCTAGAGTCCTGTTGTGTGCAACTGGTAAATGGTGGCCTCTGACTTTAGTTTTGCCATTTGTCTCTTTAAATGTCTTGGGGAAAAGAAAAAAAATCATATTCGAAGACTACTGGATTCAGTTTAAAATGGTATGGAGCAGTCACATCTTTGTCTTTTCAATTGCTGTTATTCAGTTCAGTATTAAGAACTTCTTTTAATATAAATATTTTAATTGGTCTTGTCTTTCTCATAATGCCAAAAATAAGGCAGTTTTTTCTTTTTGTGTTTGTCTGTCATTGTCAAGTTTGTTTCTAATTAAACAAAAGCATTTGGCCTTGCTAGCCTTGATTCTAACAGAAACATGTTGATGCTGACCTTCTCTGACATTCCTTTTTATTTCACATAAATGGTTGTAGTTTCTACTTTTTGTCTAATCTAGGTTTCTAAAGATCTTATCATTATTACAGTATATAAAAAATTAAGACATTCCAGCAAAAAGAGAGGCATAACAGCATTGAAAGTATGTTGAATGTAAACTTATATTTTTTTCTTCAGAACCACAAAGTGAGAATTTTTTTTTTTTTTTTTTATTAATTTTATTACAATCCATACAAAGCAATCAAGTTTTTACAAATAGAAAAATTAAGAACAGATCGATCCCCACCCCTGAGAGAGAGAGCAAGCCAAACGGCGTTAAATTTAAGGCTTGGAGACATACCTAAATTAATAAATTCTCTGTGCCTTTTGAACTTATTTTAAAATATTACTGATTAGATCCTGCCATGTTTTGAAAAAAGTCTGTACGGATCCTCTAACTGAGTATTTGATTTTTTCCAACTTCAAATAATATAACACATCGGTTTCCCACTGACTTAAAAGAGGAGAGTTTGGGTTCTTCCAGTTTATGAGAATAAGTCTACGTGCCAGAAGTGTAGTGAATGCAATCACAATTTGTTTGTCTTCCTCCGCTTTAAACCCATCTGGAAGAACACCAAACACAGCTGTTAATGGGTTTGGAGGGATTGTAAGTCCAAGGCTATCTGAAAGGTAATTAAAAATGTTTGTCCAGAATAATGTTAATTTGGTGCAGGACCAGAACATGTGACCTAGTGAGGCTGGGACTTGGTTACAACGTTCGCAGGTTGGATCATGCCCTGGGAACATTTTGGAGAGTTTTAGTCGAGACAGATGTGCTCAATATATAATTTTGAGTTGTATAATTGTATGCTTTGCGCATATGGAGCTCGAGTGAATTCTCTGCATTGCTACTTTCCACTCCTTTTCTGATATATTAATTGAAAGATCTTTTTCCCAGTGTCCTCTTGGATCTTTAAAAGGGAGGGATTGTAAAATGATTTTATATATTGTAGAGAATGGAGTCTAAATCCTTGAGATTGAGCAATATTTTTTCCAGCATGGATGAGGGTGCAAGATGAGGAAAATCTGGAAGGTTTTGTTTAACAAAGTTTCTGATTTGAAGATAGTGAAAGAAATGTGTAGCTGGAATGTTAAATTTGGAATGTAATTGCTCATAGGATGCAAAGACGTTGTCTATATAAAGATCTCTAAGCAAGTTAATTCCAAATTTTTTCCAAATATTAAAAACTGCATATGTTTGTGAGGGTTGAAAGAGGTGGTTCTCTTGCAGGGGTGCCACAGATAGAAGCTTCTCCGTCTTAAAATGCTTTCTACATTGGTTCCAGATTCTAAGTGAGTGGAGCACAATTGGGTTATTAGTGTATTGCCGATAACGTGTGTTTATTGGAGCACAGAGCAAGGAATACAAAGAAGTACTGCAGGAATTTAATTCTATTGCGGACCAAGCCTGTGTATGTTCTTATCGCCTGTATATTTGCTGCCCAGTAATAAAACTGGAAGTTAGGTAGAGCCATGCCACCTTCTGCCTTTTGTCTTTGTAGGGTCGCTCTTTTGATGCGTGGATGTTTTGAATTCCAAATAAATGAGGTTATTGTCGAATCTAATTGCCTAAAAAATGATTTATTAATGTATATTGGGATGTTTTGAAATAAAAAAAGGAGCTTAGGAAGAATATTCATCTTAACAGTGTTAATTCATCCAGCTAGTGTGAGATGAAGGGTTGACCATCTATGCAAGTCTTGTTTAATTTTTTCCATGCAAACGGCGAAATTTTGTTGATATAGAGCTTTATGTTTACTTGTGATGTTTACCCCTAGGTATTTAAACTGTTCTGCAATGATAAAAGGTAGGGTATCTAATCTAATATTATATGCTTGAGAGTTCACTGGAAAGAGTACACTTTTATTCAGATTAATTCTGAGACCAGAGATCTTTTGAAATTCTGTGAGTGCTGCTAAGACTGCAGGTACAGAATTTTCTGGGTCTGATATATACAGTACCATGTCATCTGCATATAATGAGATTTTCTGTTCCAGTCCTTCTCTGCTAATCCCCTTTATCTGATCAGTATTTCGACAATGTATTGCCAGTGGTTCAATGGCAATCGCAAACAGCAGCGGTGACAAGGGGCATCCTTGTCTAGTGCCACGTTCTAGTTTAAAGTAGTCTGAGCAAATGTTGTTGATGCAAACTGAAGCTTCTGGGTTAGTATACAGTAATTTAATCCGTGCACAGATGTTTGGGCCAAACCCAAACTTCTCCAATATAGTAAAAAGGTATTTCCATTCAATCATGTCGAATGCTTTTTCTGCATCTAATGATAATAATATTTCTGGGGTGTTTGATTTAGTTGGTGAGTATATTACATTAAACAGGCGTCGAAGATTGGAAGATAAGTGCCGGCCCCTAATAAATCCAGTTTGGTCTTGTGATATTACCGAGGGGAGCACTTTCTCCACCCTTCTGGCTAAGATTTTAGAGAGTATTTTAACGTCGTTATTCAGAAGTGAAATTGGTCTGTATGATGCACATTGTAATAAGTCCTTATTTTGTTTTGGAAAGACAGTGATTAGTGCTTGGCGAAAGGTTTGTGGAAGAGATTGGTTATCTCTGGCTTCTGTAAATGTTGCTAATAAGAGGGGGGCTAGCTGAGCGGAGAATTTCTTGTAAAATTCTGCAGGGTAACCATCAGGGCCTGCTGCTTTCCCGGTTTGGAGTGATTTTATAGCATCTAGTAATTCTGATAACATCAGAGGTTTATCAAGTTCCTCCGCACTAAAAGCGTCTATTTGTGGTATCTGTAATGTATCCAGAAATGCATTAGATTGTGTATTGTCTTCCTTAAACTCAGTAGTATATAGGGATTTATAGTAGTCTCTGAAAGTGTGCATTATATTTTGGTGTTCGACGATTTTATCTCCGTTCGTACTAGTGATTACCGAGATTGCGTTGCGCACTTCTTGCTTGTGAATTTGTTGAGCTAAAAGCTTATTAGCTTTCTCCCCATGTTCATAGTAATGATGTCTGGATTTGTAAATTAGTTGTTCAGTTTCTTTAATTGTCAAGAGGTTTAATTCCGAATGTAGAGCCTGCCTTCTCCTATGTAGAGTCTCGCTTGGTAGTCTGGCATGTTCTTCATCTATTTTAGTAATTTCGCTTTTTATCTCTGCTATTTTCTTGGCCTCGGATTTATTTCTGTGGGAAAGATATGAGATAATCTGTCCTCTTAAGAAGGCCTTAAGAGTTTCCCAGAGTATCCCTGCAGAGATCTCGGGGGATGTATTTGTCTCTAGAAAGAATTTGATTTGTTTGGATATAAATTCAGTACAATTCTCATCAGCTAATAGAAGCGGGTTGAGGCGCCATCTGCAGGGTGAGTGCATGGGGCTTAGTAATTTTAGCTCCAAGATCATAGGTGCATGGTCAGAAATAACAATAGCATCATATTTGCAAGATTTAATCTTAGGCAAGAAGTTATTGTCTATAAAGAAGTAATCGATCCTTGAGTAACAATGATGTACTGGTGAGTAGAAAGAATATGTTCTTGAATTTGGGTTTAAAAACCTCCAGGGGTCTGATAAGTTGTGATCAGTTATAAACTTTGTAATTATTTTTACAGTGTTAGATGCCGTTCCCCCTGTGGAGGAAGTCTTATCTAAAAGTGGATTCATAACACAATTAAAATCCCCAGCCATTATAACTTTATGAGTGTTCAGATTGGGAATGGATGCCAACAAATTTTGTATAAATTCCTTATCATCAACATTAGGTGCATAAACATTTATCAAGATCATTTTACAGTTAGATAAGTCTCCCATAACCATTACATATCTCCCTTCAAAATCCAATACTACATCTGATGCTACAAATGGAACAGTTCTATGTATGAGTATTCCCACACCTCTAGTTTTCTTCGTAAAGCTAGAATGGAACATTTGGCCAGTCCAGTCTTTTTGCAGCCGGAACTGATCCTTGCTTATTAAGTGAGTTTCCTGTAAAAATACTATTTTAGCATTTAGACCTGTTAGGTGAGAGAGTACTTTCTTTCTCTTTAATTCGTGATTCAGGCCTTTAACATTCCAGCTTACGAAGTTAACTGTCCCATCATGGAGACACTGATTCTGAGTTTTTGATGTCATTTTATAGTCTTATTATAATTATAAAGACTGAGAGGATAGATTAGGTATAGATCAGGCCTGCTCTCTTTCTCTCCCCCCCTTAACCCCCCACCCTCCCTTTTTGCCTCCCCAAGTGAGGCTAAAACCCACTTCACACAGTCCCAGTCCTCTGACATACCCAGAGACAGAGTACGTCCAAAGCAAAACAAGCTCCAATGCAGCGGCGCTTAAGGGTTAAAAGATAGAGATATCTCTAAAAATAATAAAAAAAAAAGAAAAGAAAAGAAAAAAAAAAGGAGTTTTACACTTAAAATATATATATATAGTCTTCAGCAATTTTAGCGCATTAAGATGATACACCCAGATAATAAACCCAGGGGATGGTATTAAAAATGTGTCCAGAAGAAGCATAACCAGTCTTAATGCAGTAATAGCAATAACAGTAAACCTAGGGTATGATATTGAACAGTCTCGTTTAGGGTAGAGATGAGATAATTAGAAAAGAAAAAGAGAAAAATAGATAAATAAATAATTAAGCACAATAAAACATAAACAGATAGCGCCCTAGTAATACTAAGTAATAATGAGAATATATGCTGATAAAAACCCGTATTTTAAAACGAATAGATCAGACAAAAGATTATTAATCTTTGCTTCATCGTTTTAACCGCCATGACTCACTATTATGTATCAGAATAGTCCCGGGATCAGCTTTCTTAATTCTTTTTCTGCTTCTTCCTTGCTAGCGAAGACATAGAATTGACCCTGCCATTCCACTTTGAGTTTTGCCGGATACAGGAGGCTGTATTTCACACTGGCTTGCCGTAGCCGCTGTTTAATAGTATAGAAGGATGCGCGTTTAGTAGCTGTTGCTGGAGAGAAGTCAGGGAAGATAAGAATGTGGTTATTTTCAAATATAATATCTTCCTTGTTTCTGAGGAGTGCCATCACCTCTAGCTTAAATGATAATCGTTCAAAACGAACTATAAAAGATCTTGGTCGGGGTCTGACGGTGTTTGGTCCGCGTACGCGGTAAGCCGCTGCTATCTCAGATTCTGCTTTAAAGTCGTCCCCGATTATTTTAGAAAAAAGTTCAGCTGCGAATTTCACAGGGTTTGAACTTTCTCGATTCTCCGGCAGACCTTCAATTCTGACATTATACCTTCTACTGCCATCTTCTAAAGCAGCCAGTCTGTCTCCAAGTTTTTCTCCGAGTTTTTTGCATTCGGAACTGACATTTATTGCTCTTTCTTCGGCACTGGCAGCTAAATGTTCGACCATTTCAATCCGATTCGTGAATGTCTCCTTGAGATGCTCCAATTGATCAGTAAGCGTGCTCAGTTTAACCGAGTTTTCCTGAATGCGCTCTTCAATTTTTCCCAGCACCTGTCGAAGCTCAAATTGCACCTCTTGACGCAGCCTTTCATTTGCCTGTTGGAATTCCTGTCGCAACCTTTCATTTGCCTGTTGAATTTCCTGTTTCAGTCTCTCATGTGCCTTTGCCCTTGCTATCTCATTAGCCTTCTCGCTTTTCTTTATGTCTTCCGTGAGCTCAACGAGCAACACCTTCAGTTCAGATAGTTCAATTGTGCTTTCTTGTACCGTAGATGAAGCAGCAGACTTTGCTGTAGCCGGTGTCCCCGCTGCTACAGGCTCGCGTAATTGCGCAATTGAAGCCGCGGACTTCGAGGCCCTTTCCAGTTTCATGTGATCTTCTCCAATCGGCGAGCTATCCAGATCTGCACTCACGATTAGGGGTGTAACGGTACACTAAAATGTAATTTCGGTTCGGTTCACTTTCTCGAGGTACTCGGTTCGGTTATTTTTCGGTACAAAAAAGGCAGGAAAAAAATGACTTTAAATGCTTTTATTTAAAAAAAAAAATACAAACAATAGAATTTGTATAAATAAATTAAAGCGACCCATTTGGGTGATATTTCAAATAAATTAGACTCTGAGTTTTTAAAACAATTTTTTTGTAACAATTTAAATAAACAAGTAACAAATGTAAACTTTGAACATGTAGCCGCAACAGCCTGAATATGACAAATAAAACTATTCAAGCTTAAAGTTTTTGGCTAGAAAGATTAATTTATCCACATTTTCTGCAGAAAGCACAGATCTGGTTGCAGTGACAATATCTCCAGCAGTGGAGAAGACCCGTTCACTAGCAACAGAGGTAGCTGGAATACAGAGGTAACGCTTTGCGAGTTTTGCTATGTGTGGGTATGTAGCCTCATTGCCTTTCCACCAAAGAAGAGGATCAGCTTCAAGGGAAAGGCACCCTGAAGCTCTGTACTTACTGACCTCTTCTTGGACCTGCTCCAAAAGGGTTGGTTTACTACTTCCCCCCTGTCTCTGGAAAAGTTCACCAAAAAGTTCAGTCATTACAGACTTCTTAGCTGGAGGTGATCTGGTGGATGATGCCTCTGGAGATGATGAGGATCCAGCTCCTATCTCTGTGGCATCCTCAGTCTGCAAAAGAAAAAGTAATGTTTTGGGGCTAATTAATAATGTAATTAAAAATAAAAAGGGTATTAGATCATAATTTAATACCTCTTCTTCTGTGGTTGTCATCATTTCTGTTATGATGTCGCTGAATATCTTCTGTCTCTCATCATCTTCTATGTGAGGCAAAGCTTTGAATCGGGGGTCCAGGGCTGTGCATTTGTGCAAAAAGTCATAGCACACAGAGTATCTTTCTTGCAGGCTTCTTGTGACTGCTAGCTTGACCTCTCTCACAGCAGAACTGTCTTCTTGTTTTGGTGCCATAGAGTGGAGAACAGTAGTTTTCAAGGGGATTATCATGGACACAGACGCTCTGGATTCAGTGCTCATCAGGGTTGTGATTGTTTTTAGAGGTTTAAGTGCTTCAATCACTTCCTCTGCCATTGCCACTTCTTCGTCATTGAGTATGTATATATCTTTGTTCTTGAGAGGTTTCTCAGTTAGTGCTGAATATATAGCTGCCTGCTGTTCAAGGTATCTCTGAAGCATGTCATAACTTGAATTCCATCGTGTGGGGACATCTTGAATGAGAGAATGCTTTGGAATATTCAGCATTTCTTGTTTGCTTTCCAGGATGTGCGCTGCTGTGGTGCTTTTGTGAAAAAATGTCACAATCTTTCTTACTTTTCCCAATAATCTAGATATCTGGTTGATGCTTGTTACTTTTTCAGAGGCTAGATTAATGGTGTGTGCAAAACAACCAATCTGAGGGCCCAGTCCTGCTTCTTTTACAGCACTGACAATGTTTTTAGCATTGTCTGTGGTTACAGGAATTGTGGTCCCAGGTCTCTCCAGCTTCCATTCATTCACAGCCTCCTTCAGGTGCTCTGCAAGATTTGTGCTAGTGTGCTGTTCATAAACAGGTCTCGTTTGCAGAACGTGATTCCTCATCTCCCATTGTGGCGAAATGTAGTGGACAGTTACTGTTAAATAGCTCTCTGTTGCGCGTGAAGTCCAACTATCTGTCGTAAGTGAAAGAGAGGGCACCCGCGATAGCTCGCTGATGACATCACTTCTAGTTTTTTCATAAAGTGCTGGTACAACTTTCTGACTAAAGTGAGGACGTGATGGTATTTCGTAGCAAGGCTCAAGAACTTTAATCATATACTTAAAGCCAGCGTTCTCAACAACTGAATATGGACGTAATCCCGTAGCTATGAAGACTCCAATACCATGTGTTATTGCTTTGGCCCGGTCAGAGTTGCTCGCTAGATGTTGTTTAAAAGCTGAAGTTATCGGTGTTACTGTTTGCACCAAGCTGGTTTTCTTTCTTGTAGAGGAAACATTCACAGATGGATGGTGCCGTTTTAAGTGTGTTAACATATTAGACGTGTTTCCTGCAGCGTACCCGATCTCCGTGGTGGAACAATGTCGACAAACAACTTTGGATTTATCCACTTGCCGTTGTCCATCGGTAACTTTAACGGGGAAGCCAAAGTGTCCCCAGACAGGAGAACGTAATGAGCTGGGAGGGTCTTCCAGCTCAGGCTTCTCGCTTGCATTTGCCATAACCCCATTTGTCACGTCTGCGAGCTACTGGCGCGCCTCTCCCTCATCCAGTGTCCGACACTCGGAGGCGTCCGTGCGGAAACTCACCCAAGACTTTAGTTCCACTTGGGGTGCTTAGATCGCACTAGTAATAGATTTAATGAGAAAAAATGCATAATATAACCGAACCGAAACGGTACGCAAGTGGACCGAACCGAACATGCAAAACCGAAACGGTTCAATACATCCATGTGAACCGTTACACCCCTACTCACGATCGCACCTTCGCTCCCCTTTTCGCTCTCAGCCGGCGACGATGTAGCGGACCGTGGTCCCGAGGAGTCTGTGCTTTCGCCCATCTGATCCAGGTCTGTCTCTGAAAGGCCGTATCTGGAACCGGGGCTTGCTGATCGCAGCTTGGGTGTAGCTTTAGTTTTCGATTCTTTCGAACCCCCCTTCTTGTTGGCCATGTTTATATGTGCTTACATATACTGTAGCAGTCCCTCTCGGGTTGAATAAATACAGGATATCTCAGGATAATAAGCAAATAATATGAAAAATAACACCACTGCTAGCGGAGCTCCACTTCAGACGTCCATCTCTCGCATCGGACGAGACCAACCACAAAGTGAGAATTAAGTAAACCCAATTTGGTTTTTTTTTCTTGGTTTCACTAATTTGTATGGAAGAATTTTGCCTATTTTGGATGCACAGCAGTTAGTACGTTTGCTTTACTGGGGTGTCCAGCAGCACCAATGAATCAATTAGGTGTCCAAGAAGGCCGCTTAGGGCACCATCATCTGAGGGGTGCCTCTTATGGAAGTAAAGGGACATGCATTCCAGACACTGAGGGAAAACACAGGTCGTAGAATTATGATAATAATGTTTGTGGTACGTATGCAAAGCACAAAGGGGTCCTGTTGGTGTTACTGAAGGCGCCTGTGCTCTGGACACCATCCTCCTGGTTATTGATACTAAGTAGGTGGTGTTACCTGCTCGGCGCTGTTTATGAAAGTAAATGCGCCTGTTTGTTTATATTCCATGGACTTTAAGGAGTGCATGTAATATGAACAAAGGGGCGCCATTTGTGCTGCTAAAGGGGTAAGCACTCTGGAGAATGAGGGACAACATATGTCAATGCCACCTAAGGCTCCAAATGGGCTTCAATTGGCAGTGGTGTCCAGGGTTTACTTTCTGTACACATTTGTTCTTTCTGTCAGTTTGCACATTCTTCTAGATTCTGTGTGTGTTTTCTCCAGGTACTCCAGCTTTCCTCTCTTACCACCAAAGATGTGCTGGTTGAGTTATTTAGTGATTTACAATTGCCTTCTTTGTGATTGTGAGGGTGGCTGTGTGTGCTGAGTGAAACTGTGGATGAATTGGCACTCTGTCAGGTTTGTTTCCTCTCTTGTGCCCCTAAGCCCCCTAGGAGCGTGAATTGGATAAAGCAGGTTTGAGAATAATATTTCAAATGGTCTTATTTAGAAGATTTTGATTAGGTCTTGGTACAGATCGAGTTCCCTTAGCTTGTCTGAGGAAGCCTTTTTGTCTGGCCCACTTTTTCACTGTCCGTTAAGCTTAATTATTACAGTGATCAGAACTGTACACAGTGCATTATACACTGTTTTAATAGTAATGGCTGACATGACATGCTTCTATTTGGGTTCAAACAGTTTTGCCATGGAGTAAGCACTCATATTATCCTTGTGCAGTTTGGAGATTATAGGTAAGGTGTCATCTGCTAATTTTACAAATTATACTGTACAGTGTATGTGACTTTATATTATTTATAATATAAATTAGTATGAGCAACTTCTAGAATAAGCTGAAATAGAAAGACAAATTGTTTACCTTCAAATAGAAAGGCATAGAGGCTTAGTTTTCTGACTGTATTTACCAATGTATATAATAATACCAGTATACAAGAACTTATGTTGTACCAATGTAGAAACATCTGCTGAAAAATATGCAGTAACTTGAAAAAATCCAGCTAAAATATTTAAGCCTGAAACTGAAACATCACAGACAAGAAGTTATTTTTATGTATATTATCAATTTTTTTTTTCTTTATTATATGGACTCTCCTTGCTTTGAATTTCACTAAATGTTTAAAAATAAATAAACTTGTACTATGGGTATTTTTTTTTTTGGTGTACGCACCATACTCAATGTATGAACCTTTCTAGTAGCTGCAGAATTTCAGAAACAGTGATGAAGTGTAGCTAAAGTTGTCTTAATGTATTCTCATATCATTGATTTAAACCAAATAGGAAAAGCCATTTCAAGTAATTTACCTTTTAATGATCCTAGGGCACATCTCTCCAGTTTTGTTGTCACTCCATTGGTTGCCTGTGTCATTTAAAATTGACTTTAAAATCCTGCTTATAGTTTACAAAGCCTTAAATAATCTCGCTCCATCTTATATTTCGGAATGTCTTACACCTTAAACTCCAAATTGTAACTTTAGATCTTCAAATGAGTGTCTGCTTAGAATTCCAAGAGCTAAATTTAAAAGAAGTGGTGAAGGTGGCCCTCTGCTATTATACACCTAAAATCTGGAATAGCTTGCCAATAGGAATTCGCCAGGCTATTACAGAGGAGCACTTTAAAAAGCTGTTGAAAACACATTACTTTAACATGGCTTTCTCATAGCTTCATCTTAGTTTAATCTTGATACTCTGTATATTCAAATAATTATCATGACTATTCATGGTGGCTCCAAAATCTGTACTAACCCCTACTTTCTCTTCTGCTCTTTTTCTGTTTTTCTGGGGTGGCGACCTGTGCCACCACCACCTAATCAAAGCACCATGATGTCCATGCATTGATGAATTAAAGGCCAGTAGTCCACATGACCGTCATCATCAAGTTCTTTCTTCCATGAGAACCCTGAATACCATGAGGACTGATTGAGGTCATTTATGTTAGGTAGAATGCCTAGAGGGGCTGGGTGGTCTTGTGGCCTGCAACTCCTACAGATTTTATTTTTTTCTCCAGCCGTCTGGAATTTTTTTTTTTGTTTTTTCTGTCCTCTCTGGCCATCGGACCTTACTTTTTTGTCAATTACTGTTCCCTTATTCTAATTTTTATTTATTTTGTCTTTTTTCTCTTTCCTCATCATGTAAAGCACTTTGAGCTGCATAATTTGTATGAAAATTTGCTATATAAATAAATGTTGTTGTTGTTGGAGGGAAACAATCAGAAAAGGAAAAGGATCTTTCAATTACAATTTCAGAAAAGGAGTGCAACTCAGCAATTCAGAAAATAGAGAACAGTATTTAAGTCATTATGCAGTATGCTCGCTATAATTCAACTGAAAATATTTTATTGATCATAAATATCTTGTTAAAAATATGTAATATGTAGCCCTGTGAGTGTTTGTCATCAAGGGCTGTCATTGCTAGGCTATGTTTTCTGTGAATGTCCTACATTAAAACCATTTTGGGACAAAATATTTGGTGTCTCTTATAAAGCCATGCATTTAAAATCAGTTCTAATATGTTACTGGTGCTTTTTGGAGTAATAATATGCTTGAAGTGGAATGAAATTACTGGTGGTATTGAATTTATAGTGATACAGTGACATTCAATCAAATAGCTGCGGGGTTCCTCAATGACGAGGTGCCGATATTCACTGGCATGCTAAGAAAAGTGAAACAGATTGTTGCGATACAATGAGAGTTGAACAAAGAATTGGGGAAGGGAGGTCCCCCATGAAGAATTCTGAAGAGATGTCAGCAAAGTGAAAAGTACATTGTCACGATTCAAAGACAGTCAATCTGAGAGTAGTTCCACAGTGAAGATTTGTGTAGAGGTGCCAGTACTCACTGGTATGCTAGGCAAACCTACTAGTACTCTATGTTGAAACTGTAAGAGGTGCCAGTACTGTGTACCCATGAGTACTGACTCACTTCAAGCACTGACCACATGGGACAAAAATATGCTATGAAAAATCTGTTGTAATATCTTATATCATTCTATATCCTATATCATAACCCTTGCACAAAGACTTATTTAATTCAATTTGAAGAATTCCGATCCACCTTCTATAGCTCAGTAGGAAAGCATTTTTGTATATTGCTGCAATTCTATTTAATGCTGGGTATACATTGTTTAATATTGGCATAATTTTAAGCCCAATTTGCAGTCGGCATTGGATTTTCATCATGAATTTCAGGTTCGTCAGCAATCGTTTGATATCCAGTATGAGAGGGGTTGCAAAGCCCAATTGCATCCTACGATTAGGCTGTCATATGATCATTTCATGTCAGAAATTTCAGTCAACTGTTTTTAGTGTAAGCAGTCTAAAAGGCCATTTTTCTGATGTCACCATAAAATTTCACTGTACTTAGATCATAGTATATTGCATGCTGAATATTTCCGTTGTCGTGTTCATTTTCACATTTTTGATTTAAAAAATCTGCATACTGTATCATATAGCAACACACATACAACTAAATGGTCAATAACAAATGCATCTTAGGTAACTTTTAGTGGAAGAACCCAAAATTATACACACAACGGTAAATTAAATAGACCGTGTACCTCTAATTGTTTCTGCAAAATAGACAGACTGTATTGTCTATGCATGAACAATCCACATGTTCAGTCATACCTTTCTGTTTTCTTTGTACTTTAAGACCACAGTATGATAAGAATCAATACGGCAGCTCTTTTCCTTTATTGACATTTTGAGAAGTCTGTGGCCATCATGTGTTTTTTTTTTGAATAGGTAAAACTGTCTGTCTGGGCCATGTGCACTTATAGCCTTAGCACCCATGTTGTGGCATGGCAATTGGACCAAAAATGTTCATACAGTTTAAGCACATATACGATGGCTAGTTGTTTGCTCCCAAAATCTAAAAATTACACACTGTACTTCTGGCATGAGAGAATCTGTTCAAAACATTTTCAGAACTTTGCAAAAACTCATGTAACGTTAAACTCTTTGTAACTCTAAAGTAAATATGCTGGACTTGTCCATAACATTCTTACTCTACGTGATGTTTTACCATATAAAAAAGAGCTCTTTTGGAGTCTTTTATTCTTTTATATAATATTTTTGAAGTATAATGTTGACTTTGCTATTTTATTCTTATGTGTTTGACAGAGCTGTGTTATTTTGTAATGGTTTGTCTTCCATTAAAGGGAAATAAAAAGAAAGACGTAATGTCTATAAACATTCTGTAGTGTGGCTACACAACACCTTCTATTATAACCATCATGCCAACAGAGAAACATGTCACTAATTAGTGGCACTTACTGATAGGCAGTTGAATGAGAATTTGCCTGTGCCAATGCTACTGTAAATATGATCTCTAAGAAGGAATGTATAGCAACTTACTAATAAAAAAGACAGCCAAACATGTTTTTTTCTGCCAAAAATCAGACTGTGAAAAAAATATTGCTGCGGGTAAAACAGTATAAAAAGCACGGGGACCAGAATATTCTGTGCATGGCTTCCAAATATCTTCATAGCACAAATGAACAGTCAATTAAATAGAAAAAAAATAATAAAAGCTTTAAGCAAAGCTGATGTATTACACACTTATATTTCCCAGTAGCAGATATTTTAAAGCCTTTCGGTTTTCTTTAAGAATTTTCCTTTCATCATCCTTATAGAGTCTGTAAGGCTCATTGCCAACAGGAATTTGCTGCAGTAAATGTGTTTACGTTGAGATGGAATGGCAGCACTGATAAATATACAGTACCTTATTCATGTATTTATGGTTTTCTTTGCATCCACTGTTATTTATTTGAAATTCTTTAGTGCTTGTATTCTTATTGTACACTTTTTGATCTTTGTGAAGAACTTTCAGCATGGCAATGTTATTATAAATATAAAATGTATAATAATATTTTTAACATGACTACAATTGTCAACCACTCTTTTTTCCTCCCTTTCATAAGTCCAAATCTACTATTTTGTTCTGTATTTACTATTGTGTATTCATCAGTCTTACAGTTTTTGGGAAATATTGGGAAATATTTCTTTTTATTCCTTTTTAATTTATCTCTCTGCTTTTTACCTTTCTTACAAAAACAGGAAGAGATATAATTTGGATGTTTTTAATTAAATGTTGTAGTTTTCTTCCAATCATACACTACCTAGTTCTGCTGTTTTTATGTTATTATTATTTATCTTCTTCTGCTTTTTATTTTTTATTGGACTGTCTTACAGAAATATCTATGACAGCTGTCATTATTGATATTTCAGCAACTTATGAGTCACTGTTATTAAAGACAATCTGTGTGTTTCAGTGAACCATTCTTTATGGATGGTGCTTCATTGTTAGAGGACAAGGACTTTGAAATGTTTGATGATAGTCATGTGTAGGAAGCCAAAATGAGGAGCTAAGAAAATAAGGTAGAGCTAGAGCAGACTCATCTTAGTCTATGTTCACACTATTATTCTAAGACTCTCCTGGGGCCTCATGCATAACGCCGTGTGTAGGATTCGCATGAAGCGCGGGTGCAGCGGAGAAGTAGTGTGTTAAAGAAGGAAAGAGAAACAAAAGGAAACATTTTAAAAATAACGTAACATGATTGTCAATGTAATTGTTTTGTCACTGTTATGAGTGTTGCTGTCATATATATATATATATATGATGTAGATAGGTATGCACATATATATATATGTGTATATGTAGATATGTATATATGTATATAGTTATGAAGATATGTACGTGTATATGTATATATGTATGTATATATATATATATGTATATATATATGTAGACTCAAACCAATTATCTGATGCAGCTAGACGAAAACAACTTTGTGACGCTGCCGCCAAATACACAAAACAATTACTTTGACAATCATGTTACGTTATTTTTAAAATGTTTCCTTTTCTTTTTCATAACTTCTTTAACACACGACATCACTGCGAAGCGCGGGTATTTTGATATATATATATATATATATATAATTTGTGTGTGTGTATGTATGTATGTGTGTGTGTGTGTATATATATATATATACAATGTAGATAGGTCTGTGTGTGTGTGTGTGTGTATATATATATATATATATATATATATATATATACACACACATACATACAAACATACACACAGGTATATATATATATGTGTATATATATATATGTATGTGTCTATATGTGTGTGTATAGCTTTGGTCACTGAGTGCAGGGGAAAAATAATAAAATGTAGTCTATAAGTTATTAAACAGTAAAACATTAACGTTTTAAGAAGTAAAGGTACATTGAGCACTACTGGAGTGGTTGCGGGTAAACTACATTTTAAAGACTGTGTAACACAACAGGTAAGTAGTACTAACAGCAGCTAAAATGTATATGGATCATCTCTCGGTAGTAGATCCCTTTTGAAAGGCGCTAAACGACGGCTGTGGTACAGAAATTACATTTTCTATGTGAACGTTCAAATTTCTGCCTCTGGTAATGTGCCTTACCGGCATTACCAGCAATTAAAGAAAACTAGTTTTGTGTCCTCTGCAGTGTTAAGAGAGAAAGGCTTTGGTTTGGGATAAAAGGAAAAAAGGTGTAAAGACAGGAAAGTTGCCTTTTTCTTTTATATAGTGTAGAGAGATATTTTTGCTGACAATATGAGCGCCTTTTGGGGACAGTTGCGGTGGGTCTTGTGTAGACTGGTGAGACGTCCCTGCCATTAATCGGCTGTGATGGCACTGTCAGTCCTCCACTCCTGTGCGTGTCTTCATAATCCGAGCTGACGACCTCATAATCGTATACGTGCAAAATATGGTGCGAGAAAAGGCGTCCCGTGTTTGCACTTGTCTGGGCTATAGCTCAGGGGGAGGATGAAAAAAATTAAAAGTGCTCACTTTGACTTAAGGCAGAAGCGCAGTCAGCATCTCAAAGGCCGGCACAGCTTACGGCTACAGCTAAATGATCTACTCACTGATACTACGCATGCGCAGATGCATTTATTACAGTTTACTGCATAGGTATTTACTGTCAGCATTTTATAAGTTGTATATTTTGCATGTGTGACTTTTAATCTTGTACAGGCCATTGTATCCATGCACGAGTAATGACCGTCTTGTGAAATCTTTGCATCAGGCTGTGTCTCTTTCGGGCATTAAATGATGCATATAGAATAAATTGAGAAATGTTAACATTTCCATAAATTTGATAGACGACTTCTAAATACATGTTAAAT
>JANRMT010028174.1:113957091-114039762 GCA_026402145.1 Polypterus bichir lapradei | reverse complement strand
ACCATCGAAATAAGTACATACATCGGTTTCGGTTAGCGCAGGGAAGCTGCCTATCAAATTTCGTGAAGATGGTGCCATAAATAAGAAAGTTCAACATGGCGGACGTTGTCGACCGTTATGACCGTTACGTGTAGAATTTCGAAATGAAACCTGCTTAACTTTTGTAAGTGAGCTGTAAGGAATAAGCCTGCCAAATTTCAGCCTTCTACCTACACGGGAAGTTGGAGAATTAGTGATGAGTCAGTGAGTGAGTGAGTCAGTCAGTCAGTCAGGCAGTCAGTCAGTGAGGGTTTTGCCTTTTATTAGTATAGATGACAAGCCATGGCTGAATGGATTTCCATGCACAGAAACTAGTTAAATGTGTGAGCTAATTCTTGTTTACATAGAACAAACCTGCTGCTGTGCAGGTTTGAGGTTTATGATTTGTTGCTGTAACGATACATCCAGCAAGAGTTTTAAAGAATTGACAGATATAGGATTATGCTAAATCGTTAACAATTTATTCCTGCTAAATTGGCCATAACAGAAACAGAGTGTCATTCCTACTATTAGCAGGGAGAAGATATAAAAAACTGTATGTTAAATACACCAAAGTTAAATTACTAAGTTAATAGTAATTTGTAGGTTTCTTAGTCCTTATTTATTATTTATGGCTGAATTTGGCACTCTTTTACCTAATCTAGATATAAACTCTAGTCATGTATAGTAGTGTTGATAGGTAATTTTAATATTCACATAGATTTTGAGAATTTCACATTTTACAATATGTTTTCTAAACTTAAACTCAGTTGAGTTTTGGCAACATTTTAAAGATCTGACTCAGTCTCACAGCCATACATTAGATCTAATTATCAATCTTTGCCTCTCTAATCACTACCTAATTACCTTTGATGTGTTCCTTCTCTCATTAGTATTTGATATTAAAGATGGCAGACTGCAAAATCCTAATTTTAACAATACATAACTATTTGTGGATATTGTGATGAACTTTAACTTAATTCTGGAGGGCAAAAAACATCAATTAACTGGAAAGTCTTTCTGAAAGTTGTCTACTAGAAAACAAAGACCTATTGTGTTAAAAGGTATAAAAGAAAGCTCATTCTGAATAATATTCTAAATTAATAGATAAAAACAGAAACAACTCTTGCATAATATATAGAAAAGGTATTAATGTGTTAAGAGTAAAATCTGAACTACCATGCAAAATTCCTAGACATTAGCAGCATAAATCTTATAAACTCATTAATCAGAAAATAAATAAAATAAGACTCATTTCAGTGTTATCTTGGACAGCAACAAACTGCACATCTCCTAGTAAAATGATCTAAGTAATTTCACTTTAGTAACAGAGCAGGACATAATAACATTAGTTTCTATATTGAAAACTACTACCTGACTGTAAGTCCTGGGGCCTCATGCATAACGCCATGCATAGAACTCACACTATAACATGATGTAAGCACAAAAGCCGAAATGTGCTTAAGCACAGAAAAATCCAGATGCAGGAATCTGTGCATTCGCCAACTACATAAATCCCGGTCAGCGTGAAAAGTAACGCTCATGCATGCGTGTGCTGTTCTACCCCAACTCCTCCCAGAATTACGCCTCTTTGAATATGCAAATTAATACAAATAGCCCTTAAGCTATTTATTCTGCGTTCTGTGAAAAGACAATGGGAAAAGCAAGAGGGAAAATGGAAGAATTTCAGCGAATACCAAGTGGAGGCAAGGAAAAACGTACTATTTGTTGGTTTAAACAGTGGTGTAAACAACAAAAGGAAGTTGATCGACTGACATAGTGTGTCGGAGAAACTCGAAAGCTCAAGTTCACAAAGTCGCACAGTGCCCTAAATAAAAAAGAAGTTGTCAGATATCAAAGTTGCCATGAAAAGGTGAGTCGTAGCCCACCATCTGAGTGTCATATGAAAGGTTATTAGGGCACAGAGAAAAAAAGGCACACAGTGGGGAAAAAAGCTCGAAATGTCCACTTTAATCACGTAGTTTATTTTGTCATTAAAGTAGAATATCATAAACTTCATCTTAAAATCGTTTAATTAACTAGTTTTTTAAATCACATCGTAAGTAAAGTAGCACGTTAAATGCTTTGTTTTGTATGTGTTCTTCTATGTGCTCTATGTGTGTGAATCACTAGTGCTTCTTAAACCGGCTTTCTCTACCTCTGACAGGACACAGAATCCATTACATTCGTGATATTACAGCTCTCTGAATAACTAAAATACTGAGATGTATACGTGATATCATTTTCATGATGATAGGAGTTAAAGCACGTTATTAAACATGGTTTTCACGGTGGTGCAGTGATTGTGCGCGACTTTTGATGAAATAATTTATTGCAGCAGTACTCAGGGGCAGCTCTAGGCTCGTGGCAGCCCTGGGCAGAGGAAGAATTGGTGGCTCCTTTGCCCACCAATGTCAATATGGTATCTTATGCATGACGGATGGCCACGTCCATTGCAGACACTGCATAGCCGCCTCATGCTCATTACACAAGCGTTTAAATTTTGCCGAAATTTGCCACTGAGCTTTTAGCTGTGTTGTTATTTTCTCTTTCTGTTTTATATTCAATATATATTGGTGTGGCGGCCCCTGGGATTTGACGGCCCTGTGCATGTGCACAGTTTGCACATTCCTAAGGTCACCCCTACAGTACTGTCTCTTTCAAACGTACTAACCTCCAATTCATGTCCTTCATTTTCTTTCTCCAAGTAAACAATCCCCACACAATCAGCTCTGTAATGGACGTTAAGCCATCTGTAAGCTTATAACGCTGATTCTTCAAAACTTTTAAGAAACATTGAAATATCTTCGTAGTACATGTTTAATTATTCTATCCTTCACACCAGTCCCAGTGAAACATACAGTGCGAGCGGAGCGGAGTACCAGATCCTTGCTAGCGTAGCAACACCGTGTCCTTTAATTATTAACAATATGGATTATTTAAATGAAGTTAAAGTTTTATCTGTATAATATAATAAACATATTTTGCTAAATTTCATCTTAAAAATGATATCGTCATCATATGTAAATACACTCTTTATAAAGTAGCTCAGTTTGTGCAGTATTATAACTGTACTGCAAGTTTACAGTGAGGTAACTGTACTAATAAGTACTAACAGTTCTACAAGGAGCAGTTGATGGACTGATTGAGTACGTTTAGAGTTCTTGGGATGAAACTGTTTCTCAACTGCGAGGTCCGTACAGGAAGGTAGGAAGGTTTGAAGCGTTTGTCATATGAGAAGCAGTTCAAATAAGAAGCATGGCAGAGGCAGCGTGTGCTTGATGCTGTATACTGAAAATTCTCTTTCCGATTAGCTGCTCCGAGTGGTGCAGTGAGAGTAATATGGAAAAAGATGATCCGATGTGGCAAACCCTAATGGGAGCAGCTGAAAGAAGAAGAAGAAGAAGGTGCAGTGAGAGTAACAACATTAAAGCAGCTATGGTATTTAGAATAGTTTGACCATTCCGTGGACCATTATATTTTTATTGGTTAATTACAATTAAAGTAATAAACAATATGCGGTTAATTTGAGTGTATTTATAAAGCCGCGTCAGGGACATGGATCTGAAAAAGAAAGATAAACCACACAGGAACAGTAGCACTGCTTTGACGCTGGGTGCCGGCAGTCTGCAAAACCGAGTGGAGAACTTGCATACGACAGGGTATGAGGTACTGTGGAAATGTGCGTGGCTTTACACCAAGTTTAGGTTTTATACATCGTGATTTGAATGTGGAAACGTTCTTATGCAACATTTCTGTGCTTACGCACCGTTTATACATGAGGCCCCTGGTCTCAACAAAACCAGCAAAAGTGTTAATCACAGTTCTGTCAGAATCTATTCTAAACATTATCAACAGATCTCTTCTCTGTTGACTGGCAATGTCTCCTAATGTAAAGTATGAATTGACAGACCTTTATTGAAAAATATCAAATCTAAAATTAAATATGTTTAATAATTAATAACCAACTTGCTTCTAATTCACCTCAAAAATGAACACCCTGACAGCTTCAGTTGCACCCTTTTGATTGAGGAATCGCTACAGTAATTATGTTGTTAGATTTAACAGCAGCTTTTGACATCCACTGAGAACAAATTAGTCTTACAAATTACATTCAATGAAATTTAGTGCGTACAGGAACGCGATGACAATTTTTTATTATCAAGGTTTTTGAAGTTAGACACAGTGTCAGCTAACGGCTCATCATTAGGGCAGTTACTATTTTCACTTTGCATGCTACCACTAAGAGATATCTTTAGACCACAAATTATTTACTTTCGTTACGTGTATATATATGATAATGTTTTATGTAGATGATAATGTTTTCTTCAGAGCATTTTTTATACTGTGCCATTTGACAAGTGTGTCAACTTTTTAAAAGCGCATAAACAATAACATCTTACCTTTAAATACAGAAATGTTGGTAACTTGTGAGAAAAAAATAAAGACAGTAACAAGGTACTGTATTTTCTTTTTAATTATTTTTCATCGCCCTTTACAAAACACAGCTGTATAATACAACTCAAAATCTGCATTACAACTTTCACAACATATGCAGTAAACAGGAAGTTAATTCTTGCATTTATTTCTAGCACAAGTGACTACTGTAATGCGTTATTTATGAGCTGCTCAGAACGTTCTGTCTGTAGGTTTCAGTAATTCCAAAGTGGTGCTGCAAGGATTAATTCTACAACTGAGAAGTACAAATGCATAACTTCTATTCTTTTCTCTTTAACTCTTTGAGGGCTGAATATTTTTTTTCCAAAAAACACAGTTTTCTGAAAAACACACAAAGTAGTGATTTCACACATAAATCAACATAAAATGCGTGTCACTGTGTGCTGTGTGCGCCAGTTTGCCAGGAATCTACAGCTGGCTGTCTTCACGTGGTGCAATGTGGGGATTCCAGTGGTAGTCAAGGTCGATCTGATTTGTACCTCATGTCACTGTAAGTGTGCGGTGGGGTCCTCCCAGGCGAACATTGCCATAGGCGTGTCAGCCACACAAACCTGTTCAGCACTACGATCAGTTGATGCTGGTACCTCACAGTCGTGTCGATCACTTGTATCAAAATCAGAGTCCAATTCAGCGATAATATGCTAAACGTCAACCATGGAGTAGTTTGCTTTACGCATTCGACTTGATCTCTCGCCAGACGTCAATGCCATTTTTGCAGTTGTTTGCTCCTCACTACTCACATAAGTGCAATTAACCACGGCCACACCAACGAAGCTAGCTTTCCTTCTAGCAAAAAGAGTCCAATGAAAATGTAATGGTGAGTTTTGTCACCATTTATAGTTGATTACCACTGTAAACCCCTCCTTTTTTGACAAAAGTCGACATCCACCATGAAAGTTGGGTGATTTTAAACGTTTTCTTCTAACGTAGAAAACTTTACGTGGTTTGGGCCATATTATCACTTCCTAATATGAGTACAGTTCTCTATAGTATATAGCCCCGACACTGTGGAAAGATTACCCTACTTGTATGAACTACCATATCATCTCAGCTCTTAACTTTATGCTGAAAACGCTCTCCTTTAGCCTAGCATAGCCTTAATAGAGACAACTATGCAGGAATTCAATATAATTCTTAGGTTCAGCATGTACAATATGTATGATATTGTAGAATTCCCAACATGATGTGGGAGACATGGTAGCCAGGGTCATCAGAATTGTGACAATCTCTTCTTTAACCAAGCAGTGACCTCAAAGTAGTTGGTTTTCTACAGGGAAATCTTGAATTTTTGCTTTCATCTCCTTTGTCAACTGTTGGCCATATTTCATTTATAATGTTAATGGACTTTATATTGTTATAGTTGTTATGCTTGTGTGTTTATGTGCATTCATATTTTATAATTTGTGCATTATAGTGTATAATTTTCTGCGCATTATAATTGCGCACAAGTGTAAGTATGTTGAACCTATATAATGCAAACAGTGCTTTATATACAAATACACTGAATCATCTTAACCAATAAATCGACTGACATTTAACTTTTCAAGCATTAAAAAACTGTTACAAGTACTCCTGAAAAATATTAAGTGAAAATGTCTACCCTAAACATGGGCAAGAGGCAAATGGAGTTAACTATCATTTTAAATAATAAGTTAAATTCTTTTTTAATTAAATGTTGCAGCATATAGCCATTACATGAAGAGGGTGTTATGTTCAACTTCCATGTAATTTAATTATAAATTGTAATTGTAATTTAATTCCCTTATAACCGTTTGTTTCAAGCAGAGTAATTTTATGAAATAATGCCTGTTATCTGCATTGTATTTTTTCCAGGATGATGCTGGAAGGCTACAAGTTAAGACACTAAATAAATAATATAAGACACAAGTCCTATTTTCCCAGTAGTATAATTTTCTTAAATATGCTGACTTCTTACGTGATTATTGTTAAGACTAGGGCAAAATGAATTTTAAAAGTTAATATACTTGATTAATTAATGCACATTTTCCCAAAAAGGGCCCATTATTATATTGTAACAAGCACCCAAATGAAAAATAGTAACCACACAGAGAATTTACAGTTTAGCCCGATTTCTTTTAGGTGTATTTTGTTGTCCAGGATTCTAAATGATGCTTTTGACTTCTTGTGCTTACCCCACTCCACTCTTCTCCTGCTCTCTTGGAGAGACTGACTGACTTCTATCACTTTCTTTTGTCTGATTAACCAACAACAACTTGGCTTACTCTTTTAAATGTATACCACTAAAAGGCAACTCACCTGGAAAATCTAAAGTTATTGCAGGTACACCATTTCCCTAAATCAAATATGTCATCAGTGTGCCTGCCATTACCATATATACAAAAATTAAAAGGAAATATTGATGAACTCAGGTTAGAAGCATTCCAAGTAGGCAAAAAGAAGAGCAGTTTTTTTCAGAAGTAGCCTCACATTTGGCACGAGAAGCTCTCCAGAGATCAGTCTGGACAGCAAATGGCTACTATTCAGCACTTATGCACAATCATTGACTTGAAAGTAATTTTACAAGCCACTGAACAGGTGTATTAGAAAGCTGACTTGTTAAAGAGAAAACCTGCCCTACCCAGTTGAAGTGAAAACTCTGTAAGGAGCAGCTACAGGATTATAGTTTTATTGTGTGTCTTTTATGTTTTCCTGTTGCATAGATTAAAGAAATGCCAAATCTCATTCAAGAAAGAAAGAATGAAATAATTATGGGATAATATCTGTGTGTCATTATCTTGTAATAAAAGACTTGGTCACACAATCCATGTGAAATTCAAAATTTTATTTTTCCGTAATGTCTTCCATTTTTAGAATTGCCACTTTCACATGACAAATTATCACTGAAATGACAACCTACCTAGGATTGTTGAGTTTTTTTTTTTCCTGTATTAGACTGTAAAATGCATTAAATATATAAAATCACTTAAAATTAGGAAAGTTAGAATAATACCCAAAAGAGCTGATTTTACATTTAGGTATTTTGCAGCTATTGACTAAAGCACCAGTAGCATTTACGAGGAATATAAAGTTCAATAAATTAAGCACACAATTATAACTTTCATGGTATCACTACATCAAATCATCTATGTTGTGGTGGACAGCTGGGGCCCTTGCCCAGGCAGGACACCCCTGTGATGGAAGCACCATGGGTGAGGGCATATTTAGGGCAATACTCCCCTGGAATACTAGAGCGCAACACCCCCTGGCTCACAGTGAGGCCACGGGTGTGGAGATTAGAAGCTCAATCCTGCTGAGGCCCCCACCACCAGGGGCTGCCTGGACAGTACCTGATCCCTATGTTGCAGCACTTCTTCCACACCCGCAGCACCTGGAGCACTTCCGGGTGCCCTATAAAAGGGGCTGCCTCACTCCATCCGGGGAGCCAGAGTAGAGAGGAAGGAAGATGAAGCTTGTTGGGAGAGGAGTGGAGGTGGCTAAAAAACAGAGAAAAAAGGAGATAGAAGGGACTGAGCATTATGTGTTGGTAGTTTTGTACTCTGCTCTGTAGTGGGGAATGAAGGAAAAGTGCTGCCCCACTTAAATTAAAACGTGTGTGCTGGACATTATTGGTGTCTGCCTGTCTGTGTCGGTTAGGCCAGCTGTATGCCCCCTTGGTGGTTCACAATATCCATTAAATTATTTTCTAAACTTTTCTATTATATTCTGACTGAAAAACTGCCTATACTATGATCATTGAATACAGAGTTAAGCCAGCCCTGGATGGATATGTCCACTGAAGAGAATGAGCATTTTCACTGGGTCAATTTAGAAGCACTCATTTACTCAGCCTGGGAAAGTGAGATTAAATTGGAGAACCCATATAAAAGCTAATGTGGTAGAATGTACAAATTCTGTGCATTAAGCAGGGTGGGAATCAAAAATAGCATCTTGGAACTATGAGTCAACCAGCATTATTCAGTGCCACCATCATACTCTTTGGTGTATATGTACTTTGATAAGAGAGCCATGGTAAAGAAAAAACAAAACAAAACAAAAAAATGCTGTAATGAAAATAATGGCCAAAAATCCACATCTGACCTAAATCCTTTGAGTAAGATCACAAACTAGCCAAGGGCCCCAAATACATTTAAATTCACTATTGGGAGAACATGTACATTTTCTCTACAGTATGCCTGTACTTATCCCCTCTGTTTCAGTTGTCACAATATGATGACAACACACTACGGCAGGAATGAGCCTTAAGTTACATAAACTTTTCTTTGTAGAGCAAGGATTGCTGTGCACCAAAAATAACCACATCACAGAATACTAATGACCCAAAGGCTGCAAATGAAATATTCCTATTGTAAATGGCACAAATAGCTCCACAGTCTGCAGATGTTCTCCTTAAAGCACTATAAAAGGAAGAAATATTTTACTGAGAGAAAGATTATGATTCACAGAAATGGTCAGAGCTAGAAAAAGTGCAAAGAAACCGGCTAAAATTTCTGTGAAAACATTTTAAGAAAGCTTAATATACAATAACAATATCTGCAATGTCATTGGTGGTGTCTCATCTTTGCTACATTATGAAATGTTAGACTTAATTCTGAAACTGGCTACCTATTTGGACATTTTTTCCCCATAATAATTATGTTTGAATACGTAACCTAAGATTTAATGGGATGTACCCAGAGACAAGTCTATCAGTGCTTGTGAATCCTCAATAGAGTAGTTGATGTCAGAAGATAGATAGATAGATAGATAGATAGATAGATAGATAGATAGATAGAACTTTATATGTTCCCAGAAATTTGGCTTTTTACAGAAACTCTTAAAATAAATAATACTTCTAACCTTTAACGTTTGTTTAATATAATATATTCACCCATTAAATCTAACACCCCAGAGATCATATTATCTTTAGATGCAAAAAAAGCATTTGATATGGTTGAATGGAACTATCTATTCACCACACTGCAGAAATTTGGGTTTGGCCCAAACATATGTGCATGGATCAAACTACTTTATACTAGTCTGGAAGCCTCTGTTTGTGTTAACATTATTTCAGACTACTTCAAACTAGAACATTGTTCTCGACAAGGATGCTCCTTATCACCTCTTTGCAGTCACCATTGAACCACTGGCTGCATACTTTCAAAATGCATCAGAAATAAAGGGGATTCTCAGAGAAGGACTTAAACAGAAAATATCACTTTATGCAGATGATATGGTACTGTATATATCGGACCCGCAAAATTCTGTGGCAGCAGTCCTAAAAGCATTAGCAGACTTTCAAAAGATAGACTCAAAATCAGTTTGAATAAAAGTGTGCTTTTTCCAGTAAATTCTCTAGCACTGGACATTTTATTATTTGTCTTAGCAGATCAGTTTAAATATCTGGGGGCAACTATCACAAGTAAATATAAAGCTCTTTTTCAACAAAAAATTAACAAGATGTGAATAGATGGTCTACCCTCCATCTTGCATTAGCACGGAGATCAACATTGTTAAGATGACCATCCTTCCCAAGCTTTTCTTCCTATTTAAAAGCATCCCCATATAGAGGGTGTTTCATAAAGTACACAGTTTTTAAATATGCAATAAATCAGCTAAAATCGAAGTAAAATTCAAATGTTTTATTTGATTTCATTCAACATATACTTCAATTTAATAATGAAAAATGATATCGAGCATATGTCCACCTCCACTTTCACTGCATGCAGTCATCCGATCGTTGAAATTAACGATAACTCTTTCGCAGACGTCCCTGTCGATTTCGCCGATTACCCATTGAATTTCCCTCTTCAGTTCCGCAATCGTTTGAGGTTTGTTCACATAAACTTGTGACTTCACATATCCCCATAAAAAGAAGTCACAATGTGTGAGGTCACATGACCTTGGAGGCCATTTTTGGTCGCTGCCGTGAAGCGAGATCAGACGCTCAGGGAATTTTTTACAAAGCAAGGTGATTGTTTCCCGGGATGTATGGCAGGTAGCCCCATCCTGCTGAAACCACATTTCATCAATTCTGTCATCCTCCATTTCTTCCAGAGCAGGCCACAAAAAGTTAGTGATCATGTCCTGATAACGGTTGCCATTTACAGTAACTGAATTTCCATCATCATCTTCAAAAAAGAAGGGGCCAATCACGCTTCCTGCCCAAAAACCACATCAAACCATGGCTCGTAGGGGATGTATTTCGTGCTCTTGGATCATTCTACGGTTTTTGTCACCCCAAATGTGGCAATTTTGTTTGTTGACATACCCCGAGAGATGGAAATGTGCCTTGTTAATGAAGATTCTTTTTGAAAAATTGTCGTCCTCTTGTTCCAAAATCCAATCAGCGAATCTTCGTCATTTTGCATGATCTGCTGGTTTCAGCTCTTGTGTCAACTGAATCTTGTAGGGGTGCATCTGTCTATAGGTTAGGAGCACGCGCTGATACAGCGCTTTGCTTTACCAAACACACAACAAACCAGATTAGGGGTGCATATGAAGATCTTTTTTCAGTATTCGATACACCGAAGATGGTGATATACCCAACTGTTGTGAATGACGGCGAAGCGACTTCACGGGGCTCACATTCACACTGTCTTGAACTACCACAATGTTTTTTGTTGCATTCAAACATTACGGTTTTGACCGGACGATTTTCTGGTTGCAACTGACCCAGATTTTTCGAATTTCTGTACCAACCTCGAAACTGTTGTTGCAGTAGGGGCACTGTCACATCCAAAGATCACGCAAAGTTTACGGACAGTTAGTTTACAGATGAGTTTTCACAATAAGAATGTTTTGCTCGATACTGAACCGCTCCATGGCTACTAAATGGAAAAATGACAAATGGTCTTCTAATCAGAGTTTTGACGAAAATGATAGGAACAGTGCTGACAACTTTCAAACAAAAAAACCCACGCAATTCAAAAACTGCGTTCTTTATGAAACACCCTTTACATTAAGAAATAATTTTTTTAAGAAATTAGACTCATAACTTCATTTATTTGGAATTTGAAACATCTATGAATCCAAAGGGTGACTCTATGACAATCTAAAGCAGAAGGGGGCAGGGCACTAACTTTCAATTCTATTACACCATGGCAAATATACAAGCTATAAAGACCTGGGGCCTCATGTATAAATGGTGCGTAGGCACAAAAATGTTGCGTAAACCCATTTCCATCACTCACTTAATGTAAAGCTATGGACATTTTCATGCCAAGTCAATCCCTTGCATATGTAAGTTCTCCGCTCGGGTTTGCAAACTGGTGGCACCCAGTGTTAAAGCAGTGCTACTGTTCCTGTATGGTTTCCCTTTATTTTTTAGATTCTTATCCCTGATGCGGCTTTATCAAATACACTGAAATTAATCTCATATCGTTTATTAGTTTAAGGCATCTGATTGTAATTAACCTGTAACCATATAATGGTGCACAGAATGGCCAAACTATTCCAAATACTATAGCTGCTTTAGCTTTATTAGTCTCAGTGCACCCATTGTATCTGAGTGTGGAATCACAGCTCTACAGCAGCTGATCGTAAAGCTCTAGCACAGATTGTGTCAAGAGCGGGGAGAAATATCAGGATAGAGCTTCTAGCACACGCTGCCTCAGCCATGTGCACAGTCTACTTGAACTTTTCCCATTTGGCAAATGCTTCAGAGCCTTTCCTGTACGGATCTTGCGGTTCAGAAACAGTTTCATCCCAAGAGCTATAAATGCAATCAATCAGTCCATCAAGTGCTCGTGGTAGAACTGTTTGTACTTATAAATACAATAACCTCACTGTAAACTTGCATTACAGTTGTAATATTGAGCTGATTGTTTGGCGATTGGTTATTTGGAGAAAGAAAAGGAAGGACAGGAATTGGGGGTAAGTAGGTTTAAAAGAGACAGTACTGCTGCAATGAATTATTTTATTGAGTGCCATGCACGGGGCAGCAAACATCTTGCGGGAGGCAAGAACAATCTCTGGAAGGGTCGCCAGCTCATCACTACCACTGCGCCAACATGCCTCAATGTTCTATACATGCTTTAATTTCTATTATCATGAAAATTATATCAAGTATACATCTTAGTATTTAAATTGTTCAGAGAGCTGTAACATCATGAATGTAATGTATTCTGTGTCTTCTTGGCGTAAGGGAAAACCAGTTTAAGAAGCATGTACTGATTCACACACATAAAAGTACATAGATTATGAAGCATTTAACGTGCTACTTTAGTTACAATGGGATTTGAGAAACTATTAAACATTTTAAGATGAAGTTTATGACGTTTTACTTTATAGACAACATAAATAATAAAATTAAAGTGTTAATTTCAACCTTTTTTCACACTGTGTCCCAGTTATTTTTCTTTTCTCTGTACCCTAATATGTTTCCACATGACAGTCAGACGGTGGGCTACAAGACAACTTTTCACTGCGACTTTGATATCTGACCACTTCTGATTTATTTCTGGTACTGTGCGACTTTCTGAACTTGAACTTTCGAGTTTTTCCACTACTCTATCAACTTCTTTTTGTCAATTATATCACTGCCAACTTCCTTTTGTTGTTTATATCACTGCTTAAACCAACAAATAATACATTTTTTCTTGCCTCTACTTGGCATTTGCTGAAATTCTTCTTTTTCCCCCGTGCTTTTGCCATTGTCTTTTCACAGAACACAAAACATAAGGGGCTATTTATATTGATTTGCATATTCAAAGAGGCGTTATTCTGGGAGGAGTCGGGTGGGGCCGCAGGGGCATGAACAAGCGTTACATTTCAGGCTGACCGGGATTTATGGAATGGAAGAACATGGAAGTTGGCATATGCACAGATTTATTTATCGGGATTTTTTTGTGCATATGCACATTTCTGCTTTTGTTCGTATGCCATGTTTTAGTGTGAATTCTACACGTTATGCATGAGGCTCCAGGACATTGACACAAATCTATGAATATATACAAGCCTGGTCTGCAATAGAAATAAAATCTTACAGTATTTCTTTATTTTCCTTGCTCTGTGCCCCAGTTAATACTAATTACTGTCAATACAATAATAATCCAATTGCTCTTCATTCTGTTAGAATATGCAACCAATGTAGGAAGCACTTTAAGACAGAGAAGCTTTTATCTGCTGCACCTCTACGTGACAACTACCTTTTTCCAACCTCTGAAACTTATACACCATTTAATGTTTGGAAAATGTCCGGGATTAAAACACTAAGTGACTTGTACATAGATAATGTCTTTGCATCCTACAAACAGTTATGCTTCAAATTCAACTTCTCATCTTCTCAATTTTTCCACTACTTTCAAGCTAGAAACTTTGCTAAGCTGAACCTGCCTGTTTTTCCTCACCTTCCATCTTGTTCTATTACAGAAGAAATATTGACCAATGTTGAAGATTCAGATATCATTTCTACAATTTATGAAAATATTTTAAAGTCCCTTCCTTTCAAAGATATATATATATATATAACAATAATATGGATAACTAGCTGTGCCAGCCATCTAAGATGGGTTAAAATCTAAGCAATTAATGTAGACCTCATCATTAACGTTTGCAGTGCACCATTCATATGTCTCTGTTATATGCAATTTGGTATTGGATTTGTAAAAGTAGTGTTAATGTTTGTGATGTGCCATTTATGAGAATGAGAAATGCAATGCATTTTATATAAAACATGTTTGTGTTGCACCATGTTTTGAAATGACAGAGACATAGCAACTGGACAAACACACAGACAAAGAAAGAGACTTCTGGAAAACAGAAGATACAAATAATGTCAAGGTAGTATGTGCTGTTATTTTGCTCTCTTTCAGTTCCTGCACTTATTATATAAAGCCCTTGCACTATTCCAATTATTTTGTTTAAAGCACATTTGCCCACTATTAATCAGCAGCAAATCTCCTCTATTAGTCATATTACTTACTCAAGGACTGTGTTTTAATCTATACTTAATTGATACTAAAAATGCCGTTTTAATTACGCTTACTGTACCAAATTAAAGCTATTAATGACTTACTTTAAATGAGAAATATCTCACAGTGTTTATTTATAAGTGTTAAGTTACCAGTACTCTTTCCTTCATGCTTCTGTTCCTTGGATTTGTGGATGATAATGAAATAAATTATAAAATGAATTAAACTGAAGAAGAAGAATCTGTTTCCATTAAGAAAGTATAAAGCAAATTTGACTGCTGCCATATTTGCTCTGTATGAGGTAAGAGATCCCTAGACGTCTGCTTTGAGGAATCAAAAAGAAGACACCACTGCAGAAATGGACAGTCTGTAATCAAAACTCTACTGTTTAGGTTTGTAATATCAATTTATTTTCCACAAAACTCAAAAAAACAGCAAATCTTCGTTCCTTACAGTTGCATTAATTTCCACACTTAAGTGTCTCTTTAAGAACACTGCTGTGATTTTATTCTGAAGTAAAGCTTAACCACAGTACGGTAGAAGTTAGACTTCTGAATAAACACAGTCATTGATTACCTTTAATTAACTGTCTGTTAACTGATTGGAGATCTGCAATTAACAACCAGTTGATTTAAGGAATTAAATGTGTTTTTTATGCTAAAGAAAATCTTCAGGTAGATGAATACACAGTAAACAGTGCTCTGTGTGCACAGACAAAGTTTTATGCACATTGTATTTTCTCATCTTCATTTTGACATGTACAAAATGCTAAGCCCTTGGATATTTACTATACACACTGTAAATTATTAGAATAGTATGTAGGCTAAAACCTTACTGAGAATGGTTGTTATTATGGCAATAATAAACTTGTAAGTTTCTACCAGCTAAGTATAAACTTACATGTGTATAAGAATGTTATTGGGATGAATTGACATATCTGGACCCAAAAGGTCAAATCTACATACCCTTTTAAAGATACAAAGGGCAAAAACACACAAAAAGGGCCCTAGAATACTGCATTAATCTCGAGCTGACATTCACAACTAAATGGCTGCAATATTATTCCATGACCAATTTATTTTATAAGCTGCAACATCATCCTGGGATATGATTATGAAACCAGCCCGGTTACATTCATGGATGTGTAAGAGCTCAAGTGTATTGGATTTAAACACCATATTTTCCCCTGGATCAAATATTTAATTAAAAGAGAAAGGGTTTTTAAAATACCATGGACTCCATGAAGGAAATAAGCTTTAATTGCGTCAGACACCTTTGACATTGAATTTCAAAGGGCTGTCAGTAAATGTTAAATAAATTTCCTCTGGATCTATTGACAAAAGCTGTTAGTGCATGTTCATCAAAAGTTTCCTTAAAATGCCATACATGATGAAAGAAGCATTAGTTTACTGAAGTTTCTACACACACTAAAGCTTATGCTGCAGCACATAGTGAGAGGAGAAAATAAATTCACAAGTGTTATTAGCAACGCTTGAAAGGCTACATACACTGCTGTAACAAAAACTGATGTTCAATCGGAAAATTTTTTCTTTTTGTTTTTTTGCAAGCTTCTTCTTTATTCTAAGAAATATGCAGACTGTAGTGTCATTTTAGTCTTAGTTTAGAAGACCACAATAAAACTATATGAGCTTTAAAAGGTAAATTAATAAAAGCTTCAAAACTGGAACAGCTGAAAATGACTCTGTCCAAATCTGACAGTTAACATAATGGTTATAAATATTATCTTTAAAATGAAAAAGAAAGCAATAAAATTACTAATTTTAAATACTTTGCACATCTGAATGCATTTATTCATTGTGTATTTTATTTTAGTAGTGAGATTGAAACAGATAAAAGTGTGTAATGTGTAACTATTTTAGATTGGATTACATCAAATTGCTATTATGGTCCAAAAATTTTAATGTTTCCTCCAGTGGACAATTCTAAATAACATTAAGACATTTTTACATACTGTACAATTGAGGCACACTGACTAACATGAACAGGCAGCTGTGCAGCAGTCCTGTGTGACTTTGACTGAATATAAATTACTACATTTACAACAAATAGAAAAGTTTTGTCTTTTCTGTTGAACCCATTATGTATTTTTTTACAAACAAGCTGTGTTACCCTGCCTTAACTGATGTTGTCATTTTATAAGACAGAGGGCTTACATTATAGACCCATCTGTTAATCTTGTGTATCAAAAGTACTATGTAATTTGCATTATTTTTTTTTTAACAAGGGCTTTGAAACAGGACTTCAAACCCTGAGGTTGTGGGTTGAAATTGTATTTTGTTAAAACAAAAGAAATGTTGCCACATGTATTAAATTTTGTAAGTCGCCTTGAAATAGTCAAATAGTATGTAATAATCACATTATAGGTCAATGGAACGGAACGGCATACTATTTAAGATGCTATACACAATTGTCCATGAGTAAAACATTCTTGCATTGATCAATTCATACTTTTCCTAATGAATTGGTTCTTACTGATGGCCTTTGTAAAACACAATTTTATAGGAAGGTGTATTCTTTTGAATTGAAACGGATAATTAGCTATGTTCGATATAAGCTTTCGGGTGGACGTCCGCACACCTTTGAACTGCTGCACAGCTATTATTGTACTGTTCACTCACCCTCCTCTGCAGCAGTTTGGAAGAGCCTTTCAGCTGTTATCGTGCCATTCACCCTTTGGTAAAGTACCCACGGCTCTCAAAACTCCACGGGTCAGTTCCCAATTCACCCATTGACACCAGCTCATCGTTTATGTGTTGGCGCTCAGTACATTACGAGGTCTGCTTGCTCATTGTTTGAGTAAGAGTGCTTCGTGGTACTCACTACTGGATTGCAGGAGGTCGACAAAGTTGAATAGATAACCCAGATGACAGCTGGTACGTATTTGAAAGTCCTGGTCGCCAACTGCAAAAAACAACGCTTGCTAACCATTGAGCTTTGCATCTTCCTTTAGGTTTGCCGAATTTTCTGTTTTCATCACATCTGTTTTTTTCCTGTCAAAGAAACTGCCCCATCTGCATTTGTCCCTCCACCTTTTTGGTTATTAGTGTTATTTGCATTAGAACTCAACAATTAGAGTCCAAAAAGTCACTTCTCTTGAAATAAATGGATGGGGAAAGCAATTATGTAAGAGCATAGTATATAAGACTGAATTGATTGAATAATAGTATTTGCAGATTATTATTGTAAAGAACTAACATTATCAGCTTGCAGATATACACAAACAATCGCTGCAATCCCTGATCTTCTTGCCCATGATAGTCAATGGTAAATATTGTATTTAAGATATACAGTATGTACAACTTATGAAACCCCCAGGAACACAGACCCCCGCTCTTCCATTTTACATACAGGTACGAGCTGCATGAAAGCCCATTCTTCAGATTTTCATCTGTGTGTAACAGTCACAAAGGGGCTTAAATCCCTGATCTGTGCAAATCTTACAGACACCCCAGGAATTGGAAGTGCAGTTGATGTGTAAACAGAAGATTGGACCACGTTGCAGGATTACAGTTTTCTTGATGCTGATTACTAAGCAGTATAACATACAACAGACTGAGCCTGCAATTCAGTTTATTCATACCCAAGTAGCCACCTTTGCTTCCATATATTTTAAGACTGGGATTAAAATATTTAAGATTATTGGCACGTTTCATATTCCCATTATACAATAAACCAGTTCTTTCTCAAGTTCTAATTTATTTATATAATTTTTAACAAACTACTATGTGAAAACTAATATTAATAACTGGATTATTAGAACCTATTTCAGTTTTTTTTTCTTTTTTTGGGTATACTGATAGTGATTTTATGCTAGTATTGGTCATTTTTAATTGCTAATTACTGGGTACTACTATATCCAATAATTGTTATGTTTAAAAAAATTTAACAACAGTTAGTTAAAGACCCTACACCACTAAAACACATCAGTCAATGCCCTTTTTACATCTGTTCAACTGAAATCTACAATTTTCAGAGCAATGACATGTAGATTCCAGAAGAAGCCTGTATTTATTTAGATCTGTTGCAGGCTCCATTAATAAACATGAAGAGATAATAACAGATTTCCCTTCTAATTTTTAAAAGACTCTTGTCACTACATACAATAATTGAGTTGAGTTTTTTGTGATCTGTCAGTATCTTTCTAGGGAATCTCCTATAAATTAAAGTTTTCTGTTTTGTACACATATCAGGAACATTTTCAAAGCTCAAAGAACCCATTTCATTTACATTGAACCTTTCCCATAATTAATTATTTCTTTGTCAAGCAAGGATTCTAGGAATAACTACACAACCCAGGAAAATGACATTACAGAACCATTATTTTAAGAGTGTGCTGTGTATGAAAGCTATTGAGCCATCACAAGCCTATTTGTGCTCTGTTTTTAACTCTGTTGTAAAGTGCTGTTAAAAAGCACATGCAGTGTTCTCTATAATGTTTGGGACATGCTCCAAAGCTTAAAATTACAAATCAAATAATTCAGATGTGTTTAAAGTGCACGTTGCAAAAATTTAATTCAAGGGTATTTTCATTCATTTAAGTCACACCATGTAGAAATTACAACACGTTTTATACTGGGGACATAGCAATGGTCAGTATATTAAAGCTGTCATATTTAGGACTTTGCTGCATATCCCTTGCATGCAATGACTTCTTGAAGTCTGTGATTCATAGACATTACCAGGTGCCAAGTATCTTCTCTTGTGATGCTCTTCCATGGCTCTAATGCCACCATCTTTACCTCCTGTTTGATTCAGGGGCTGGTGCCCTTAAGTTTTCTCTTCAGCATATGGAAGGCATGCTCAGGAGACTTTCTTGGTAATTCAAAGATGTTTTAGTTTGAAAAACTCCTGTGTTGCCTTAGCAGTATGTTTGCTATCATTATCTTGTTGTAGGATAAGGTTTGGAGGCATTTACTGGAACTTGAGCAGATAAGAAGTTTCTGTACACCTCAGACTTCATTGTGCCACTTGCACCAGTAGTTACATCATCAATGAAGATAAGGGTGCCATTACCAAGTCAAAATACTCCCATCCCTATTTTTAACAGATGAGGTGGTATGCTTTGGATCTTGGGCAGTTCCTTTTTACCTCCACACTTTGCTCTTGCCATCACTTTGATACAGGCTCATCATTGTCTCATCTGTCCACAAGACCATTTTCTAGAATTCTGCAGGTTCTTTTAAGTACTTTTTCGCAAACTGTGTTGTGGAAAAAACCTACCTCTGTTTTCAAAGAAGTCATTCACAGAGACCAGATGAGAATGTAGATCAATTCTTTATTTGCACATAGATATGCACAAATGGCTTGGTCCACGGAGTGAGCAATTGAACAACTTGTCTGCTTTAATGCTTTTCTGTTAACATTACCTCATCTGATACATCACGTCATCTGACTCTTAATATGCATAGCTTTATTATTTCATCCAATCATCTGGTGTCACTAGTTTTTGCAGACTCCTGTAGACTCTCCCATTTACCTGAATGCTGCCTTGATGAAAGGGGAGTCCTGCAAACTTTTCTATTGACTTAATGAAGATTCATAGGAGGAGTCTTTGGGCTATCCTATTACTTTATCCATGTTTTCTAGAATGGGTGTTCATTACTCATTTACCTCCTTTTAAACATGGACAATCAAGCTGCTGGTTTTGCCTAACATGAGACAGACCTCGCATGCTCAAGCTTTAAGCTACATTTAGTTAACCCTTTAGTTCCTTTCTGTCCATTTTCTTATGTTATAATTATTCATTGTTACAACTTCATGTATGTATATACTGTAATAATTTGTAAAGATTATATATTAACTAAAAATTCCACAAATGTAATTTGGGAATCCTGTTGTTGTGGTTAACTATCAGTTTCCATCTTGCAGTGGGGACTTTGTACTTGTGTTTGTGAAGTCTTCTGCAGATAATACCTGAAGATCCGGACTGTGAGACCGGTGATAGGGACATTTTCTTTACCATAGTGAGGATTCTTCTGTCATCTGCAATGTAGGTCTTCCTTCGCCTACCAGTCCATTTGCGATTACTGAGCTTACCAGTGCATTCTTTCTTCTTAATGATACTCCACAAAGCTGATTCAGATAATCCAAAGATTTTACTAATGTCTCTTTTTTATTCTTGTTTTTCAGCCTTTTAAAGGCTTCTTTGACTTTCATTCGCACAGCTCTTTGTCCCCATGTTGAACAATAACAACTGTAGACACTAAAGGTAGTCTGTAGGTAGAAGCATGACTAGGAATCTTATGCCTGCACTGATGAAGCAATGAAACACACCCGAGTAATCACAAATAGCTGTGACAAGAATTGTCCCAGACATTATGGTGCCCTGAAATGGGGGGAGCCAATGTATAAAAGTGTTGTTATTTCTATGTGGCAGGGCTGAAATGTATGCAGTTCTTTAATGAAAGTCTGCAATGTGAACGGTAAATAAAGGAAAGATATCTCTTTGTCTCAAATATTATGGAGGGCACAGTACTTTATGTATTCTACTAACATACAGTATGTAATGATATTCTATTATCTCTGTTATTTTTGAGTATGACTCATTGTTACAAAAATATTTAAAAAGTGCTGGGATGTACCAACATTACCATTTGGATCTTTTAGCCACTGCATCTCCAGCCAGCTCAGGGGTGCCGGGTCATGACATCTCTTCTGGCAGCATGAGGCCAAAGCCAGGAAACCAACAATTGATGGGGCCCTAATCTATCACATCTATCTATCTATTGTGTGTACACTCACAAACTCACTGATACTCACATTGTGCTAGTTCAGAATTGCAAATGATGCTAGCTGACATATCTTTTGGATATGGTAGAAAACTCAAAGTAAGTAATGGGCCACCATGCTAAACTTTCAGAACCAGCACTTTTAAAATTATTCTTTAAGAATGGTTCTCATTAGATTTATTTTTCTTACAGGCATCAAAGAATATACTTCTGGAGTTAAATAAGTGCATAAGTAGTGCTTACAAATGGTGGTTAATAGCATTTGTGGGTAATTTTAATTCTTATATGATTTTATGTCAATATACAGCAACACAGAGAAAACAGTGGAAATGGTAGCTATTTCAAAATAAAATCAAAGGGTAATTTTTGTACATATTTCTTTCTGAAAATGTCTTAGTTTTGTCAGGTACACATGAAAGATTGAAAAGAAGGAATCCATCCATAGATCCGTTATGTGCTGAACATATATACTAAGATCATCAAAGATGGCTTTTAGCAATAATGAACATATCAATTTTCAACTTATGAAAGTAGAGTTTAATGACGTGTTGACAACTGAACGATGAGCTGGAAGCATGCCCAGCTTAGTTTGGCAATGTTAACAAAGAATAATATTCCTTTTGTCACATGACACACTCAGCTGTATTATGAAGGTGTCCTCAACAAAGTACTTCAGCACAGCTGTACTTGCTCCTGTTTACTCTATCTTTCAAAATTGGAAGATTAAGAAACATGAAAGTTATTTGCATAGAAATAGCCTGTCAAAATTGAAAACAAACAAATACATAAAGAAGAACATTGCAAGCATAAGTGAGTGTCTTTATTTGGCCAAGTAATGCCAGAAAGATTTAAATTTTCTACTGAGACTACAAGAGTTTTATAAAGTAGGAGTAGATAAAATTAAATCTAGATTTCTGATGTTTCAGAACTAGCAGTGCACTTTTACAGATGCTTCAGCTGACCTCTGGATTAGTAAAATGTCTGAAGAGACTGAAAATACAAAAAAGTGAACATACCTTCTTTCAGTTACAAGTTTATATTAGCATTTATTCTGTGTGTGATTTGATGATATTCTATTATTTTAAAACGTTTATTTCATAACACATTTTTCATTCTGGGTGGCATGGTGTCAGAGTGTGGTTAGAAATACTGCCTCAGTGCACAAGGAGATGTGCACCTGGTCTGTTCTTTCTCTGTCTTGAGATGCCAGGATCGACTTGTGTTCAAAAGGATTTTATCCTGGTAATGTTCTTTTATTACTCATTTTAAAAAATGTGCATGTTATATTAATTGGCTGTTTATGAGAGAGTTTAGGACAAGGTTTCAAGAGTAACAGGCTGATTCCATGGCTACTAGGGATGTATTTTTCTGAAAGATTAAAAGAGCTGAGCCTTTGCAGTTTAAGCAAAAGAAGATTAAGAGGAGACATGATTGAAGTGTTTAAAATTATGAAGGGAATTATTACAGTGAATCGAGGCTGTTATTTTAAAATGAGTTCATCAAAAACACGGCAACAGAGTTGGAAACTTGTTAAGTGTAAATTTTACACAGACATTACAAGTTTTTTTTTACACAGAGAACCACAGACACATGGAAGAGGTTACCAAGAGGTATGGTAGACAGTAGGACTTTAGGGACTTTCAAAACTAGACTTGATGTTATTTTGGAAGAATTAAACGGATTGGACTGGCAAGCTTTGTTGAGCTGAATGGCCTTTGCTTGTCCTGATTGTTCAAATGTGGTTGGCTTATACCTTACATCCAGTTTGACAAAGCAGGTTATGGTTCTCTGTGACCAGGAGATGTAACATTTCTGCTTACAAAATGGATGGATATGATATGTGGACAGCAGATATAATGTTAAAAATGTATTTGATATTATTATAAACATAGGCTGTATGGTAGCACAGCACTTAACTCTGCTTCCTCTTAATGCTGTCCTGTTCTGGTTTGAATCCCATGCTTGGCCGGTGTCTAGTGGAGTCTGCATGTTCTAAAGATATGTATTGGGTTAAAAGCCATTTCTAATCAGTGTGGTTGTAGGCATGAATGTGAGTCAACCCAGTGATGGACTCATTTCATGTCTGGTGTATTTTCCCTCCTTGCACCTACCTAGATTCTGATCCCCAGCTACTGCAAACTAAATTATTAGGATTAAAAATGCATTAATATGAACATTATCATTGTAAAATATCACTAGGAATAATGTGCTTAGAATAATCATATATTTTAAGAAAACTATACAGCCACTTTCATTAGAGAAGTGTTTTAGGAACTGATTTCTGAAATGTCAAATAAAGAGAGAATATTGCTCCTTGTCTATATACATTTCTTTACACATTCTCAACTTGCTTGCTTAGATTAATCGAAAATAAGCAAAAAAAAAACAAAACTTTCCATAATAAATGCAGTAAATCAGAATAATTTAGAAAAGTTTACCTTGGTTCAGTATTTCAAATTAATTTACCATTAGAATAAATTATCTTACTTATATGCCCTCTCTTTAAGATTTAAATAATTTAGTTTTTATTCATTATTTTCTATTTTTCTTTGACATTATATCATTGTGATCTTTATGTTTAGTTGTTTTTCTGGCCATTTATTTAGTCTAAAAGTAACAAGTACCGGAAGTGGCATGAATGCTTTAATAACAAACATATCAGTTGTACAGTACGGTCCTGCACTGTTATGAAATATTAGCCTAGACCAGAATGGTACCAACGTGCAGGGGAGAAAAGTGTTTTGGCAAGGGGATGGTGCACATTTCAGTGGCCCTAGAATTGTGTCTCTGCTTTGTGCAGATGAAGTTGTTCTGTTTGCTTCATCAGGCTATGAACCCCAGCATGCACTGGGGTTGGTTTGTGACTAAATGTGAAGTAGCAAGGGTGAGGATCAGCACCACCAAATCTGAGGTCATAGTCCTTAGTAGGAAAAAGGTGGACTATCTTTTTTTGAAAGGGAAGTGAATTACTGCCTTAAGTGGGGAAGTTTAAGTATCTTAAGAGTCTTGTTCACAAGTGAGGAAGAAAGGGATGGTGAGACTGAAAGGTAGATCGGGGCAGCAATTATGTGGTCTTACTATCAATCTGTAGTAGTGAAAAACCTAACCAGAAGGCAAAGCTCTCGATTTACCTTTCAATCATTGTTCCTACCATAAGTTTTGAGTAATGAAAGAAAAGACCTGATTGCAGGTACAAGCACTGGGAGGCTGGACTCTCTGTTAGAGAGAGGATTAAAGGCACAGTCATCCAGGAGAGTCTCGGTGTAGAGGCACTGACCCTCTGCATCAAGAGGAGCCAGTAGAGATGGTTAATGCATCTGATAAAGATGCCTTCCTGACACCTCCATGAGGAGGCTTTTATGGGCACAATCTGATGAAGATTCTGGCCCAGCTGAGAGTATTATATATCCAAGATGGCCTGGAAGAACCTTGGGTTCCCACAGTATGAGCGTTGGCAAGTGTGGCTGGGGAAAAGGACATATGGGCCTCACTGCTAAAACTGTTTTCCCGATGAACCAGTCTTGGATAAGCAGTGGAAAAATTAACAAATAAATGATAAATAAAAACAGTAAATAGAAATTAAATAAATTCTATGAAATGCTACTATCATCATTATTAATAGACTAGCAAAATACCCGCGCTTCGCAGCGGAGAAGTAGTGTGTTAAAGAAGTTATGAAAAAGAAAACATTTTAAAAATAACGTAACATGATTGTCAATGTAATTGTTTTGTCACTGTTATGAGTGTTGCTGTCATCAAGGATTTGATTCATTATTTCTTTCAATCAGGTTCGTATTTGGAGGATGTGTTGTGTTCAAGTTATAGTCCGTGTTTGTCAACCGTTGTAAAGATAACAGGTTTCATTCATTGAAGTGTTCACTACCCAAATCAGAACTCGTGAATCTAAGATGTTTAACAAGCATTCTCGGTATTAAGTTGTAGATTTGCCTGCGAATATTTAGCAGCAGCGGGTATATGAACTTAATTTAAACTTAAGCTTTACACCTTGCTTTTCTATTGATATGTCTACAAAGGCTTGTTCAGATTCAGAGGGTTGTTCCTTTCTTACTGCATCAATAAACAGCTCATCTTCCTCTTTATCTGAGATATCACACACTGTATGCACGGGTTTACCTTTCCCAGTCCTGCAAAGTCAGTTCACGTGAGCCGCTCAGAGTACATGCATCGAAGGTTCTCAGCTGTGCTTGTGCTATCTTGTGAGATCTTGCGATGTCCACGGCTTTATTTAATGTTAGCTCAGACCCGGCACTTAAAAGTTTCTCTCGCACTTTTGCTGAGTTTGTGCCAAACACTATTCTATCCCTGACCATCTCATCTTTGTTTGCATAAGCACAGTCCTTCACCAGCAATTTTAACTCCGTTATAGCAATTTTAACTCCGTTACAAAGTGATCAAAAGTCTCGTTTATACCCTGTGTCTTCACATTAAACTTGTATCTCGCGAATATAGTATTCGTCATAGGCATGACAAACGCCAGTGGCAGCATGTCTATGAACTTAATTTAAACTTAAGGTTTACACCGTGCTGTGTTTCCACCGTAGCTGCACCTATGAATATGCTTGTATGCGTCACTCGCTTCATATTCTTTTGCTGCCTTCTCAATTGTGTAATGCGTTTTTTGTTCAGCGCTCTTTGGAGATCTTGCTTGTTCTCTGCATACTGCGTTCACAGTCAGTTCACGTCAGCCGCTCGTAGTACATGCATCGGTTCTCAGCTGTGCTTGTGCTATGTCGTGCGAGCTTGCGATGTCCACAGCTTTATTTAATGTTAGCTAAGACCCGGCACTTAAAAGTTTCTCTCACACTTTCGCTGAGTTTGTGCCAAACACTAGTCTATCCCTGACCATTTCATCTTCGTTTGCATAAGCACAGTCCTTCACCCGCGAATATTTAGCGGCAGCATGTCTACTGGATTGCTGCTGACGGACAGCCTTATATGGGCAGGCACTCAATTACGTGGGAGGTGGACGATTAGGACGCAACTCCGCCTCACACGGCGACCGAGGTGCAGGCTATGGCCGTATATATGTACGTAAGTAGGTTCCAGTTATGACCGTTACGCATAGAATTTCGAAATGAAACCTGCCTAACTTTTGTAAGTAAGCTGTAAGGAATGAGCCTGCCAAATTTCAGCCTTCTACCTACAACGGAAGTTGGAGAGTTAGTGATGAGTCAGTGAGTCAGTCAGTCAGTGAGGGCTTTGCCTTTTATTAGTATAGATAAAATGGGTAAGTTACAAGTGTAAAGTTTATGTCATCCACACATCACTGTACATATATAAAAGAGATGAAAAGGAACTTTATTTTGCAGGAACCGACAACTTTTCGTGTTTCTGTTTACTGGGGAATTTCTAAAGGTTTTTGCATTCTCCATTGCATTTACTTCGTGGTTCTACATCCCAAACCTTGTACGTATAGAACCATGAGTTCCAAGAGAAAGCAAAGAAGTGGCAATAAAAGATTGCTTGATAAGAAGATAAGGCCACTTTTAATTCTTTTTAATAGAAATAAATAACATTTAGTTACAAAATGTATCTCACTAGTAGACTCAAATCCCTTCATGGAAACAGTTTATTTATATACACTGCACATCTTTGTACTAAATGATTAATCTTTGTGATCTTTTAATGTAGGAAAGGCAGTCAGCCATTCTTCATTGATTTACTCATAAAATGGTATAATATTTTATCTATAGCTCCAAGTAATGAACAATTAAATATTCAATAAACAGACCCATTTTTTGCAGAATGTATACATTTACAAATAAAGTTAGGAAGTAAGTAGGTTTATCAATTATGTAGCAGCATGTTCATTCCTGAACACACACTGAACTTAAATCCACATGGGAAGTAAGGTGGACACAAGTGGTAACATGAAAGGCGGAAGCAGAAGAATTAGATGCAGTAGGCATGCACATGTTTATAAGAATAAAATGTTGTCTATGACTGAACACTTTTTTAGTCAGTGGTATACAAAGTAACTTCGAGTGGGAGAACTTGTCAAGGCTCTCTTCTGTTTGCAAAGTCCAAAACACTCGTTTTCCTTTTTCTTTGGGGCTGCACTGTTACCCACACAGAGACACACCCCTATAAATTAAGACAAAATCAAATATATATAATTAAAAAAAATATATCACACATGACTGTCTGGTTTAACATATATGTAGAATTAAGTCCCTCAATGCACTAGTCTCATTTGAACACATAGTTTGGTTTTGACAGTAACAGTCATCTATTTTTACTATGTTGTCTGAGACCCTCATCCACTAACTGCCCTATTTGAAAATAGAGTTTCTCCAATGGAATTCCAGTCCCAACATATTATTTTCAAGTAGCTGACTTTCGTTAAATTAGTACCTTATCAACTAATTTGGCTGAAATGTACTTTATAGTGGCTAAGGCATGTATTATACAATCTGAACCTGGAAAGACTAATGCTTACACAGTGGAGATTTGCTTAGGTATACTATTCAAGCCCAGCCACCTGGATATTTGAGTCAGGAGTGCTAACAACTGAACCATTGTTCCACTCTTTAGAAAAAATATTTAAACATAATTGTTTTTAATTAATTAAACAAGTACAATGAACAGGTTTTTTGCATTTCTCTACTCTCTGATCATCATTACTTACTGTAAATGGGAGCAAAATTTCCAGTGCAGGAAAATACAGTTCATAGTAACTTAGACTCCTTGACCCACCAAGGAGTCTGGAGTCTGTATTAGACAAAACACAAGTTCACATTTTCTTTGTCTTATTTTTAACACCATTTTTTAGTCACAGAGTATCCATCTGACACAAGGGTACAAGATTTTATGAATGACTGATGAGACTGAAAAGTATGAAAGGGTAAACTGTCAAAAATGGAAATGTTTGATAATTTTGGCAGTCGGAATGTCCAGCAATGATTAAACGTCCAGAAAAACATCAAATTTTTGAATTATTGATATTTTCTTACAAAATTTAAAGCAATCTTATTTCACACTAGAGTACATTTTAATCAAATAATACATCAACACATTTTACAAGAATGTCTGGCCTCGTTGTATTTTTTAGAAAACTATGATTAATTAGTCAAAACAATCCATTTGGAATTTAATAATGAATACATGTAATCTTTTTTACAAGGTCTGAAATGTAGTTATGATGCAATTGAATGATTAATAAGGGCATTATATATGATACTTGATTTAAAATCAGTATATTGATGCTTAATTGTTAACATTTTATTCATTTTTTATTATTAGAACTGTGATTTTCTTTGAAAATGAGTATGACTTTGTCTGTTACAGCTAACAATGGAGCCCCAGGGGGTTAATTTGTCAAGGAATTCTGATCTATCTGCTGTTTGTCACTCTAAATGGGATTGCCTCCCATGCCAATAGACTTCTGCCTCCTAGCAGGTGATTTCAACAGCCTGCCAATGTCTATGCTGTCATGATAGTGCTTGTTTAGTTCGTGGAATTTGGTGAAGCTGGTACTCCAGACATGAGACACAAAACCACTGCGACTCTTCATTGATCCTGGATCAGTAGAGTTAGTGCATTCTATTGTTTTACTCATCCCAAGTTGTGCTCCTGATAAATATATAAGAACCAGCTCACACGCCTCATGACAATATGCCCAAGGTACCAGTAAAAGTTGGTGGGTCTCTCCTTGATAAACTGCTACCCAGTATACTAAATAATTTTCAGTTACAAAATGCAGCCTTTCAGGAGATGCATCTAATGTGTGTTGGCTGAAACAACAGGGTTCCTTATATTTTTTATGGAGTCGATCATCATTTTCTCCCTTTTAAAGAGACTGGGCTGTTTTTCAAACATAAACTTCAAAGCTTTTAGTGGGTCACATGTGACTTTGTGATTGGTCTCTGATTGTGCAGAGGAGTACACTTGTTCTAAGAGAGTTATTGACTCATTTCCTGTATTGCTTTCCACAGGACTGATATCCCATCCATTTCTTACCCCTGAAACATCAGAGAGCATACAGCTGTAGGAAACATAGGGTGTGAGTCTGAATATGCACTGGTGAGGGAAAATGATAATGTTGTTGCCAAAATTGACCAAAGCTGTTACTTAACTCACGATTATTGGTACCATACCTGCAAAAGGAGGAGCTATCCCCAGTCAAATAATAATACAGTTTCCCTCTATCCCCCAACCCCACACCCACCTTCATCACACATAGGTTCATCCAGCAAAAGACAGTTTGGCACTCTGTGCCCTTATAGCAGCAATGAGGCAGAGGGGGCATTTAGTTTACAGAGTTCAGTATCAATATGTTTTCTCATTGAGCTTCTCTTCCTTCGTGGAGAGGTAGTATTCAGTTATGTCCATGAGCTCTTCCATAGTCTTCCAGAAATATTTACACAACAACCTGACAAGAGATTCTAGTATTTAGATAATTACAACAGTCAATCTCAACAACATACTCTGTCAAAATCTTACCCAACTGCAGCAAGCAGATCATCTTCCCAGAAATATCCAATGCATGCAAGTAGACTGGCCATGAGCTTTTGAAGTGCCAGTTTCTACATTTCTTTGCTTTTAGATCTAATGTGATCCTATATTGAGCAATTAGGCGTTCATCAAAATCATAATAAGCTTTCTGTGCTTCTCCAAACAATAATTACACTACAATATGAATCCATTCCTGTTGAGATGAGCAGTACCTAAGCGTGATATATTCAAATATTAATGTAGAAGTGTCTATCTTTCAGTAAAATTGACAGAAAACTGTTGAAAAGTGATACAACCATTTTAATTACACTGCAAGATCTAATAAAACACAGTCAACTTGTTCAGGGGTATAGAGAAGTTACAAGCCAAAGCCAGACATAAATTCACCCTCCAAAAAGTTTTTTCAATGTTAGCAAACTTGTTTTTTTATTTTAAGGTTTTATTCAAAATAAATTGACAATCAAAGTTCCTTTTAGAAACAAGTGTACATTTATATTTCCCACATTCTAAGTTGAAATAAAGTATAACTAAGCCTCTAACACTGGTTCTTGTCCATCTCTGTAAATATGAGCCAATTTAAAGCTATATTTTAATTATACAAAGGTCCAAAAAAAAAAGTATAATTTATGCTTTCATTTGTCAATTAGTATTTTGTATTGCCTAGGCAGCAAACAAGATTGACTCAAATGAAATGAATGTATTTGATGCCTAATTGTTAAGTTAACATTTTATTAAACTGCTTTACTCATTGTTATTGTATTTACTTCAATGCTGGAAGGCAATATAATGAGCTGCAAATTCCTTTGCCAACGAAGCAGTAATTAATTCTAAATCTCACTAACGTGTTCTTTGGTGTTAGCACCACAGGACATAACAAGTTTCACCTTTGTACCCAACAGTTACAGATTTAATTGTTTCCTGTTCTGTGGGTTGAAGCTTCTATACATAAGAAGGCTTTATTTTTAACTCTGAAAAAATATACTGTGTTGGGTGGGGGTTGTTAGTCTAAATTAAACTTGAAATATAAGACCAAATTCTGAATGTGTATTATGTTTCATCTTAGCATATACCAGAGTATACAAAACTGCTTTAAGCTTTTTCAGCATGTACATAAATACCATATTCTTAATCAAATGCTGCATTTTATACAATACATAAGGTTCTTAAAAGTTAATAAAGGCACTATATATTGTATGTTCTAAATATACAAATATATGGCTAAGCTATAAACTTAGGCTAGTTAGCAAAGAAGAAGAGGAAAATAAAGTCTCACTTTGTAGAAATCCTGCAGAAAATGAAGGGTAGTCAATGTGATTTTAGTAAAGGTATATGATGGACTAAGGTTGGCTTTGTCACCAGTGATGCCACTGTGTCCATACCCTCCATAAACTTCAGAAATCCCTTATTTGAAGGTAGCTTACAGTACATGTTTGAATTCAGCTTTGTAGGTAATAAAAATAAACATTTAAATGTAAATTTTACAGTAACTACTTTCTCTTTTTTAATTAATTTTTCTTCTCCGCTCCTAACAATCCTTGTAATATAGTTCATTAATTAAAATATACCTGTATGATATTCTTAATTGAAGAATTCTAATGCAATACAAAATAGATATGTCATCAGTAATCAGACTAAAGTACTTTGTTTTTATTTTATATCTGAATTTATTATTTTGATATTGTAAATTCTCAGCTTTATTAAGAATATATGTATTCTTTTATTCTTAAAAGCAGAATCAATTTGATGTCACTCAAATTTTTTTTAAGTAGAAAATTGAATTTTTATTCTTTATTTGGTTATTCATTTAATCTGTTTTACAAGTTCTGGTATTCCACTACAGGTTCATTCCTGGGCCTAACCCAATGGCACTGGACACAAAGAAGCAGCCACTCATACAGGGCCGGTGTGAGGTCACAAAGTATTTTAAATGTCACATTTTTGCGATTTGGGAGAAAACTCACATAAACACAGGGATGACCAGCCAACTCTCCAACACAGCAATGAATCCTGGTTTCTTGACTTATGAGGCAGCAGCATTGATCTACAGTAAGTTGTTGTCTTATTTACTTTTAAATTTATTATTAATCATTAATTTTTGGTGTATTAAATAATCATTTTAAAATAATGAAGGAAATGAAGGTTATAATTCATATTTTTCATAATACACAAAAAATGTACGTCCTCAAGTATCACATATAGGATTTACAAAAAAAAAAAGTGTATTTTGTTTACAGATCTTTAAATGACTTAGAGAACTCTCAGAACACTAAAATAGCTTACATATTTTATTTTCCTTATTACTTTACCCTTACAGCCTAACAGGCACACTTAAGGGCAGGAGCCTGTGCCTGCAAATACAGAATGCAGGCAATACAAAGAACTGAATACAGGTTTAAGTAAAGTGACAGCTGCCATCAGAGATAAGGTAATTCTCATAAAAAGCTTCAGCTAAGATCAAAGCCTTTGCCTGCAGAATCATACTGAAGGGATCCAATTTTTAAAATTCCTTTTCTTGGCTTTTTTGACCTAGTTGTTATTCCATTAGTTTTGTTTGGTAATGGTCTACCTGGTTCCAGGAAAATACTGCTCTTATAATCCATTCTAGGTTCATCATCCATTTTCCTGCTAGAGCACTATTTTCTCAGAACTACACTTTCACGAACAACTGAAAAAACTACAGCAAAAATATCACTGTCTGTATAAGTCCTAGAAGTGTCAAAGGAGAAACTGAGGTTTCACTGTTTTACACCTCATTTTTAATTCTTTACAAAACAAAGTTCAAATTATTGCACAAAACCCAAGTTAAGTAAAGCAGTAATGGAACAAGCAAGAGATAAGAATTCAAGTGGAATACAGAGACAAAATCAGGAACAGAGCAGATGAACAATTATGCTTTAAATGCAACTACCCAGCAACACAATTTTTCCACACTTTCATCAAATCAGACATTTTGCTAAAAGAAACGCACTCAATTTTCCAAACACCTCCCACCCATTTCTATTCCAGAAGAAATACTGATCATTCTTAAAGACTCAGACAACATCTGAACAGTATATAAAAACATCTTAAAGTCTCTTCCTTTCAAAGATCCTAGAGTACAGTGGGAAAGGATCTTTCACTTAATATCTCAGAAAAAGAGTGGAAGGCAGCCATTCACAGAATACATTTCAGCTCCATATGTGCAAAGCATTCAATCACTGAACTTAAACTGTTTCATCAATCACATTTATCTCATTTAAAATTGTCCAAAATGTACCCAGAGCAAGATCCAGCCTGTGAACATTGCAATCTAGCTCTTGCCTCACTGGGCCACATGTTTTGGGCGTGCACCAAACTAACATCTTTAAATGCCTATCAGATAGTCCAAGTGTCACAATCACTTGTAACCCATTAACAGTAATTTTTGGTGTAGATGGGCTTTAAAGTGATGAAGGACAAATTGACTTTAGTTGCCTATGCCACACTACTACTAGAAGAATCCCAAGCCACACTTTTATAAGTCAATTGGAACTGATATTCTACTGTTTGAAACTGGAAAAAAATCAATTTCTCGCTTAGAGGATCTTTTAAATTTTCTTTTTAATTAGATTTACCAATACACTTTTAGAATAAGTACTGTAATTATATTGGGGGAAATGGAAATGTTCCCTCCTTTTTTTCCTAACTATTTTTCCCAAGCTGTTGACTCTCCACTCTTTCTCTCAGGTGGTGGTTGAATTCTGTTTGGTTAGATTTTGTCTTTTTTTTTTTATTCCAGCATCTTTTTTTAACTTTCTGATATATATTTTTTTTACTTTTCTTCTTTTTTTCTAGATTGACCCATCAATCGAAAAACTCTGATCTGGTCACTGCATTTTAAATGTTTTTTAAATTTTAAATTTAAATTTTAAATTTTAAATAGTGTAGAACAGGCTTGTCAATCTCACTACCATTGGTGGGCCGCTTCGACTGCCATACGTGCGTCAGCGGGCCGCACTGTAACAAATACTATTATACTATTATACAAAGTTACTGTAGCTTTCTTTCCAATACTGAAAACTTTAAAAAATGTTACACTTAAAGTTTAAAGAAAAGCAATTTATTTCCATACAATCTCCGTACAACAGCGTACAATTAGAGTCTTAGCCTCTTAGCTAAGTCCTTATATTATTATATTATATTCATTGCTTATATAGGAGTCTTACAGTGTGAGATTTATTTCTTTTGTCCCGACACTTGGCATCTCTTGTTAGTAACCAGTTCATCAATATCAGGCTTGAAATCTTGTGCAGCTGCAACTTTTATGAGGGATGAAAGGTGCTCGACAGTAAGTCTTGAGCGATGTGGGGTTTTGGTAGCTTTCATTAACGAAAACAATTTCTCACAAAGGTAAGTGCTTCCGAACATAGACAGTACTCTTGATGCCAACTTACGGATCTGCACATACGAGGGTGGCAGGTAAGCATACAAGCCTGGCACACCAACTTCGTTGTATTTTGCCATCAGAATAGAATCTGACTGCAGTTCAATCAATTCCATTTGGATATTCCCAGGCGCATTCTCAACGTTGTAAGAGTATGGTGACGTAAACAGCACAAAGTCCTCTTTGTGTGAACTGAAATCGCGAAAACGCACACTGAATTCATTGCTCAGTAATACATGTTGAAAAACAAATCCTCCAAAAATCAGATTTTACTTTACTAAGTTTACTTCAAAGTTAATATTGTAAAATAAGCCGATATGCAAAAAGCCCCCGACCTACATTAATTATACAAACTCAAAATCACAAAAATCTGTTAATAAACAACTCCCCAACTTCTCACGTCCACTTCAGATCTTTAGCTGTAGTCTGCACTAACTGTTCGTTACAATACTTGCACAAAATTACGTAAAACTATAGCAAAAAAAACGTGAAAATATGCGAGCTATTACTACTCGTGATGGTCAGTTCTGCCCAGTGGCCAATCTCAGCAGCCCAGCCAGTAGTGTAGCCCAGTGGTCCGCAACCTTTTTGACACCATGGACCGGTTTACTAGAAGCAAATTTTTCCAGGGACGGATGGGTTGTTGGAGGTTGGAGTTTGTGGGGTGATTATGGGAGGGTTCGTAAGGCAGTTTTACGAACAATTTACAGTACATTTCTATTATTATTAAGTTATAATATAGTAATAGAAATTATACAGCTTACCATAATGCAGAATCAGTGAGAGCCTTGAGCTTGTTTTCCTGCAACCAGACGATCCTATCTGGGGAGGATGGAAGACAGTGACACGCAAAGTGTGTTGCTTATGTTCAGTCTACTCTGTAATCTCGTTTTGGTTGCTGTCACTGCAGAAAACGTGCATCACAAAGATAGGATGTTGGAAATGGAAGCAGCTTCAATAGCTTCTTTCGCGTTAGTTTAATCTTCTCCTATCTACAAGTTATGCTGACTAGAATTTTTCTCAGCATTTCCTTGCGATAATACACTTTCAATTGGGTGGGAGGAATTCAACGTGAACGTTATCTAAATGCGGAAGCATGTTGTGGTCAGCACAGTTATCCTTTTCTTCTTCTTCATATTGTGAGGTTTCTGAACTCTTTTGGGATCTGGGATCCACCCCACCCAACGGGAACGACATGCTGAAGTGCGTCCCGAAGCATTATTGCCAAGTGTGAGATTGTTTGTCCGGGTCCCAAGAGAGTTTAAAAACCTCATATTTTCTTGAAAGAGTGCCGCATTAATTGGAATGTTTCTTGAACAAGCATCACTACAACCACATAAAAACGGCTTTTTCGGCGTCTTCAAATGCAGTAGTTCGCATTCGTTTGCAACCCGAGATTTTTCTTCTTTTTTGCATATATCAAGTATGCCGTTTCTATAGAAGGGTGACAATGAGTTAAATTCCAAAGGATGTTTTTCAAATGTTGACGAGCAATAAGGAAAAGGTATCACTTAAAACCACACAAAACAAAAACAGCAAAAAAACAGTACGAGGAATGTTCGAAGAAAGAACATTTTTTACAATGTTTCTGTTTGGGGATCCGTTGTGCAAATGTCCACAACTGAGCTGTGACCACAGAACTAACTGCTCTGTGGATGATTCATTCAAGCATTTCATGTTCACTTCGTTGTAATGAAAGTATCTGTTGCTGAATGTACTTCGTAGTAACGAGATTTCTGTGGACTCGTGTCATATGGGGAAACTGTCAGAAACATAAAAATACTTTGTTGTAATACTCTCTCACTGCGGTCTCTCCCCTCTCTGCACCGCTGCAAAGACCCGCCCGCCTAGCGTTCTGAAAAGTATCTTTAGTGAAGGGGGCAGCCTTTTTGCTGCAGCCCTTCACTGAGTGAGTCTCCGTTGCTGGTTCTCTCGTGGCTCGGTAGTGGGCCGAGACCGCAGCCTAGCACTTCAGTTGCGACTTCGCAGCTGCAACTATACTAGCAGATGACATTTCCGGTACCGTAATGCCATGGGAAAACGTGCTTTTGTCAGAACGCAGAAGTAAGAAAAGTCAATAAGTAACGTCGAAGATGCAGAATGATTCAATCACAAATGATAGTAATCATTTTGTACAAGTTTAGTGCTAACTAGGATCTGTCATGCGGGCCGCACAGATTTCTGTTGCGGGCCGCACGGGGGCCGCGTGTTTGACATGCCTGGTGTAGAAGCTGTGTTGGGCATCATCCTGAATTAGAGATATAATGCTGCTTGCTAAAGTAAAATTCGATAAAATGAGTAAATGTAAGATCAGTTGGGTGATTATTATCACTTGTCATTTAAGAAGCTTTGCTCATTAAATCATTAGAGCCATATTCAATATTTTATATATAACAGATAACAAAGAAAATGTAAAAGTCTAGCCAAAATGTTAAAGTTTTTGTTTGGTCTAGTGAAAAGTTAAATACTGGCTGTTCAGAAGTAAACACTTTTCACGTAACAAGAGTTACTTTGTTCATTTCTTTATTAACTTTCTTACATCACCAATCTAAAATTTAGAGTCAGAGAAGGCTAGAATGTCAGCAGCACAAAGTAAAAAGAAAATGTCAACCGTATTAACAGGTGCCTGTCAGTCACTGGTCACATGCACATCTATGCTCACTCATATCCAGCCAATTTAACAACCAAAATTACTCATGTTGTGGTTGTGGATCATAGCAATGGCAACTAGTGAAAAACCCTCTGAGACATATTGAGTGATTGCAAACTCCACATAGAAAGGGTCTGTGCTGGGATTCAGGCCCAGTTTTATAGAACTGAGAGAAAGGCCATACTGTCATTCCTGTTGCCATTTATTGAAGTACAGTGCAGATCAAGCATTCTGGGGTTTAGTCCCACATATAGATGTAGACAATGTGGGATTTGCACAGGGTAATACAGTTTCTCTCAAAAATCCCCAAATCCATGCAGATTAGATTAGATTAACTTTTTCAAATTGGCCACATGTACTGTATGTAATTGTACCTTACAATTCACTAATATCCTGGGCAGGTCTGTTTATAACCTTGTGCTGTGTGCTGTCCCTGGTGACCCTGCGTGGATTAAGTGGATATGAGAATGTTATGTGCATATAAAACAAATATATATATAATGATCAACTGTGCATGTATCAAGTTAACTACAGTTAATTTGAATAAGTTCAGCTATGGCTTATTGGATATACTGTATAAAAAATGCAAGCAGCAGAAATTAAATAATCTTCAGAGATGTCATTGGAGGCACATAGGGTACATCAGCTGCCTCAATACATAAAAAGGAAGGCTATACAACTGAGAATGTTGTTAACAAAATCGTATGAAGAGAATGTGAAATAATATTTGCAAACACGCTTTACTTTATCATGCACAATCCCAAACAGATTTCTAATGTCAAGCTATGAGCATGTTATAAAGCAAAAAAAAGATCATAATCATTTAGCACAATTAAACTAACTTCAAAGAGCTCTTACGTTTGAATTAATAATTGCAGTTACTTACATTACTGCACATTTTATACTGTGTATTCATTACAAAAACTGACTGACATAATTGTTTTAGAAATATATGTGTAAAAATGCAGGAACTTCAATACTGCCAAATATACATCTATATAAATATTTTATATAAGAAGGTTGCAAAGGCAAAAAATGCAGCATTCATATGATGTGACATATTTGATGGAAAGGAATTCAATTCAGCTGAGATATTACTGTTCTTAATAGCTTAAGTTAAAATGAAAAAGGTCAATTAGCCTTTAGCTCAGAAAAGAATGTGGGAACTGTTACATGCTAAAAATCTGTTTTAGTTCTTGCAACCTTTCACAAGACTGAATAAAATAAAATGTCTTCTTTTAGTAACATAAGAAATCCATACTAGTACTATTTACCTAACAGGTCAATTTCAAGAAACTCTTTATAGCATTTCAATATTTTTGCACTACAAATTCAGACTGCATTCAATGAAGTAACTGGACCAATGATGAGAGAAATGAACAGTATTTCATACTGGAGAGTGCCCTTTGGCAAGGACTGCACAGTTGTTACAGTTTAATTCCCAACATCTACTAGTATGCTATAAAATGTTAGGGTTTCCATTTTTATGTGTCAGTCACTATTATTAACAATACTACTGTCTGTCACATTCAAACTTAAAAACTATAATTACTTCAGTGTTCCAGTTACTAAAGTATACTTTTCATGTTCAATGAGAAGTTAAGTAGAGAATTATTAGCTAAAGTGGTCAGCTTCACATGGCTTTCAGTAATGTCTATAGGATTATTAATAATATGAAAGCAGGTATACTGCAATTATTTTTATATCTTTTGGACTTATGACTTGGACGCTGAGCTGTTTGCAAAAATGTTATAAAACTTAAACACCTGGAAGAATGAACACACTGACTGTGTTCTTGTGAAGCTATTTTACGAATTATAAAGACACCACATTCTCAGGCATATTCTTTTGATTCCTTAAATCATTACCTTTTTTTTTAAAACAATGCAGCAGAGAACTTTACTTGATGTAGTTTTAAAATTACACAAGAACATAATTAACTACCCACACATTGTCTGAATACACATTTTCCAGCCCCTCTTCCTGCCGCACCAGGGGCCTCATTCATAAATGGTGCGTACACACAGAAATGTTGCGTAAGAACGTTTCCATGTTCAAATCACGATGTATAAAACCTAAACTTGGCGTAAAGCCATGCACATTTCCACAGTACCTCATACCTTGTCGTACGCAAGTTCTCCGCTCGGTTTTGCAGACTGGCGGCACCCAGCGTCAAAGCAGTGCTACTGTTCCTGTGTGGTTACTCTTTATTTTCCTGATGTGGCTTTATAAATACACTAAAACTAACCGCATACTGTTGATTAGTGCAATGCATCTGATTGTAATTAACTTGTTACAATATAATGGTCCAGGGAATAGCCATAGTATTCCAAATACCATAACTGCTTTAGCGTTGTTATTCTCACTGCACCATCTTCTTCTTTGTCTTCTTTCAGCTGCTCCCTTTAAGGGTTACTACAGCGGATCATCTTTTTCCATATTACTCTCACTGCACCACTCGGAGTATTTATATCACTGTATCTGAGTGGGGAATAACAGCAGCAGCTGATCGGAAAAAGAATTAGCAGTATTACAGCATCAAGCCCACGCTGCCTCAGCCACGGCAAAACGTTTCAAAGCCTTTCCTGTACGGACCTTGTGGTTCAGAAACAGTTTCATCCCATAAACTATAAACGCACTCAATCAATTGCTCCTTGTAGAACTGTTTGTACTTATAAGTACAATTACCCCACTGTAAACTTGCACTACAGTTATAATATTGCACAACCTGCGCCACTTTATAAAGCGTGTATTTACATATGATGATGGTATCATTTGTAAGATGAAATGCAGCAAAATATGTTGATTATATTATACAGATAAATCTTTAACTTCATTTAAATAATCTGTATTGTTAACAATTAAATTATTATTACACTATTATTAAACATGTGAGGACATGGTGCCACAGCGCTAGCAAGTTCACGTATTGTTCCTGCCTTGTGTGTATATTTGCTGAGGCTGCTGCCACACTGGAAGGATAGATGGATAAAATAATTAAGCACGTACTATGAAGATATTTCAATGTTCCTTAAAAGTTTTGAAGAATCGTCGTTGTAAGCTTACAGATGGCTTAACGTCTATTACAGAGCTGATTGTGTGGTGATTGGGTATTTGGGGAAAGAAAAGTAAGGACAGGAATTGAAGGTTAGTACGTTTGAAAGAGACAGTACTGCTGCAATAAATTATTTCGAAGGTTGCGCATGGCACAGCATCATCTCGTGTGAGACATGAACAATCACTGCGCCATCGTGTTTCCATGTTTAATAACATGCTTTAATTTCAATCATCATGAAAATGATACCATGTATACATCTCAGTATTTTATTCAGAGAGCTGTAATATCAAAAATGTAATGGATTCTGTGTCCTGTCGGAGAAAGAGGAAGAATGGAAGCACGTAGTGATTCACACACACAGAGCACAAAGAAGATCAAATACAAAACAAAGCATTTAACATGCTACATTAGTTACGATGGGATTTGAGAAACTAGTAAATTAAATGATTTTAAGATGAAGTTTATGATGTTCTACTTTAATGACAAAATAAACTACGTGATTAAAGTGGAAATTTCAAGATTAAAGTTGACATTTCGTGCTTTTTTCCCACTGTGTGCCTATTTTTTTTTGTCTGTACCCTAATAAGCTCAGACAGTGGGCTACAACTCGTCTTTTCACTGCAACTTTAATATGTGACTTCTTTTTTATTTTGGAACTGTGCAACTTTGTTAGCGTGAGCTTTCGAGTTTCTCCGACACGCTATGTCACTCGAACAACTTCCTTTTGTTGTTTATTCCACTGTTTAAATCAATAAATAGTATGCTTTTCCTTTGCCTCCACTTGGTATTCGCTGAAATTCTTATATTTTCCCCCGTGCTTTTCCCATTGTCTTTTCACAGAAGGCTGAGCTTAAGGGCGATTTATATTGATTTGCATATTCATAGAGGCGTAATTCTGGGATGAGTTGGGGGCGGGACAGAAGGCACGTGCACGAGCGTTACTTTTCACGCTGACCGGGATTTATGGAGCGGAAGAACTTGGAAGTTGAAGTACGCACAGATTCTTGCATCTAGATTTTTCTGTGCGTAAGCACATTTCGGCTTTTGTGCTTACGTCATGTTATAGTGCGAATTCTACGCACGGCGTTATGCATGAGGCCCCAGATGCAAACCAGTTATCCCTGGATGTGACACCACAACTGTACAGGCCTTTTTCACTTTTTCAAATGGGAATAAATATGTGTTTTTTACATCCAACAAGTTAGCAGCTTTGTTTTTTCTGGGCATAAAATAATGTAATGTAAATGTAATCGTAACAAAGTCAATAACATTAGAAGCAATGTTAGGCACAATTACCTTAACAATATGGTCTAATGCTACTTTATAGTGAAAAATGTCCTGAGGAGGTTTACAGCTACAGAGCTGAGGTACAATTATATCTGTGTGCATTCTTCACAGCTAGAAGTACAGGTGGATTGAGTTATTTGTTCTGTATCATGAAGTGAGCTAAAAGTTGGGAAGGGATTGGAAAGTTTGGGATATAAATTTACTCTCTTAGCTGTTAGGCCCAACTGTATGTCTAGAAATGAATTCCAATGCTACAGCAAGGCATGCTGTTTCCCTAACATGGACAGTTAAGAGTGTAACTTTGGTTTCAGTTTTGGTGGTCATTTCATAATGATTTGGTTCGTTTACTTATACCTAGTAAAAATGCCACGAATCTGTGATCTCCAACCTTAACTTCAGAAAGCAACGTGTTAAATTCCATCCTATTTAGGTGTGATAATTTGTTGAGGCTCCTTGTCTCAAATTTACCTAAAGGAAAGACTAAATGTAGCTATAAGAATAAAATGTTTTGCTAAGAGTTTCAGGTTCCAGATGTGTACACTTCAAATACAATTCTGGTTTCTCCATGTTGTGGAAAATGCCCTAAGCCAGCAATATGCTCTATTTAACGATAAACTTTCTCTTTAGTCACACATACTCATATTTGTCAATATCATGCACTACATGTTTTTCATTTTTTGCCAAGATTGATTATGTTTAAGTTATACATAAGTTTAAACATTTAAATGTTTTATTTTTGTGCACTGCCTGACATTCTTCTTGATTATAAGATATTTAAGACCAGACCAAGTGTAAACTGGCATCTGAACCTCCCTTGAATAAAGGAATAACTTTGCAAAAATGATCCTATTCCTGTGAAGAAAAAAAAAAAAACGAAAGAAGTTTAGGCTTCAACTAATGTTAGTTTTGTTGACCATAAGAGTTAATCTATCACTCTGTCTTCCCACATATTCAATTTGAGCTTAAAAGTACTCCACAACTTTGTAAAAATTTCACAATTAATTCCACTATTTAAATGGACTTTCATAGTCTTTAAAACTCTATTTACATGTTTATCCTTCAAACTTGTATTTTTTCACTTAGATGTATACCCCTTCTATTATTTTCTATTGGAGTTCCAGTTTTAGTGCAGTGAGCATTTACCTTTCCTTCAACATAGTCATGTTCCCCTTGGATCCTAATAAGATTCCAACTCTATGTTCTGCAGAATTTAAGTATTGCTTCTGAGTCATAAACTAGATTCACCATCCACAAAGTAGATGGCATTTTGCTTTGCTTTCTAAATAAAAATGGTTAATAGTACATACTGTAAAATTCACCAAAGCATTTTTTCACAGCTGTGTTCACTAAATATTTTCCTGGAGATTTGCCATGTGGTTGGCTTAGACAAACTTTTTTTTCTCAGTGTCCCATGATGCTCTGGAAGGCCAGTGACATCACAGAGCAGTAACAGCCATGTACAGAACTTTCACACATGTGTACTGTAAGCATACTCCACCTTACATTTTATGTCACTGCCCAATTACTCCAAGCCGCATTGGCACCCCACGTGTGCTAAAAAAACGGGGTACATTTGCTGACCATAATCAGAGTATTATGAAAATGCTTTGCTGTTCTATAGTGCCACAATAAAATGTAACTTGTTTTTGTATAGCTCTCTTCATTAAGTGCAGGTGCAGATCGCTGTGAACAAATATTCAGGTGAACTGCAAATATAAATTATACTAATTGTTAAATACAACATGAGTACATATAAAGATACTAATTTGTTAAAACACGTAGAATGCAAAGTAGAAACTGATGAACATAAATAGAAACCAACAATATCTGCCCATTAATTAAGTGATGAATTATGGCCAGGTGACAACAATGGAGATGAAAATTGTAAAAGAGAAAGTAAAAAAAAAAAGTTAGACACAATCTTAGTTAATCAAATTTAGACAATCTTGGGGACCTTGTCCAAGAAGCAGCCTACCCCCCCTACTGAGCATTCCATAGTAGAGTCTGTGCTAAGCTGTCCAGTCTGATATGAGTACCTTTCCAAACAAGCTGACTTTTACATATGCAGAATAGCAGCCTGACAGGACAGCAGTGGCACCAAGTTCCACATTAACATACCAAGAAAAGAAACAAAATAGAAGAGGGTTAGTCACAGTTTATACATATTTAAAAACTGAAAATTAAAGAGCATCTGATATATTAGGAGGCAAATCATTCCACAGCCTCAGAGCCATGTAACTCAAAGCTCTACTTCCCACTGTTATTTTATTAGAATCTTAAGTACACCAGCATCTTAAGGTCTTAATATGTGCTCTAGTTTGTAAGTAACAATAACTTCAGATAAGTAAACAGGATCTGGGCCATTTAAGGTTTTATATGTTAAAAGCAGGATTATGAAATCAGCTCTAAGCTTAACTGGGAGCCAGTGCATGGACTTGAAAACTGGAGTTATAACTGTATGTTCATACTAACTGGGTCATATAATAATTCTTTCAACAGCATTTTGAATGAACTGAAAGCTGCATAAAGAAAAATGAACAGCCAGTGAATAAATCACTAAAGTAGTCGTACTACTAGAAATAAATGCATGAATTAATTTATCAGTATCCTGCATATTTAGAAAGTGTCTTAATTTTAAACATTTGTAATATGCAAAAAACAAAGTTTTGGATAGTTTTGTAATGTGTTTTATAAACAATGGTGCTAGGGTCAAAAATAATGCCTGAATTGCACACTAATTCCATTAAACTAACGGTGATCCAAACTAAGTTAAAAAGTGATAGAATGTTACAGTCAGAATCATTCTCCCATATAAATAACACTTCCACTTTTTCTGTATTCAGAGACAAGTAGTTCTCATACTTCCAGTCCTTTACCTCACTGACACAATTAATTAAAGACAACATCAGAGAAAAGTTATTATGTCTAAAAGAAGTATAATCGGGGTCATTTGCATAAGAGTGAAAATTGGTGTTATGTTTTCTAATGACAGTTCCCAATGGAAGAATGTAAAGTGAAAACAATAAAGGTTTCGGTATTGAGGCCTGTGGGACACCATATATAACATCTGAGTATAATAATGGAATACTTTTAACATTTCTTTTTGTTCTGGAATCCATTTGATAAAAAGAGCTCATCCAGGCAAAGACAGTGCTTGTGAGCCCAATGAAATTTTATAGCCTGTGTAATAAAATAGAATGGTCAATGGTATCACAGGCTGCGCTCAAATCTAACAACATAATTACTGTGGAATTTCCTTCATCAGTGGATATTAGAATGTTGCTTAAACACAGGTTAGAACTGTTTCTGTGACTGGTGCGAAAGTCATGGTGGAAATTCTCAAGTAAATTGTGATGTTTAAGGTGCCTGACCAACACTGAGTGGCAACTACTTTTTCATTGTTCTACAGAGAAAAGGTACATTTGAAATGAGTCTATAATAATTAAGCATATGTGGGTCTAGCTTTGTTTTTTAATTAACTACTAACTGACACTTTTAATGCATTAGGAACAGCACCATTTAGTAATGAACTATTTGATAATGCTATGAATGAGTACTGCCAGAACATCAATTAAGCATTTTAATAGATTAATTGTATGCTGTCTTCACTATAGGATTAAGTACATTATGTTATGATTCTCACTATATAGCACAAATCATATGGTGGCAAGAACTGCACACCGAGTATACAACACTGATCCTTTGCCACACACAGCCCTTAGAGAAGTGCAGGTACAGAGCAGCACAGTAGCGCAAACCTATCTTCAAGTCCTTGTCCTCATGTGCCAGATCCATATAAGGAAATCAAGCACGAGCGGAACACATACACAGTTAGCCACAAGATGGAACAGCAGTCAAAACAAACCCTCCCCCTTCCCGAGTAAGAAAATATATGAGACCCTGTGAAATAACAATAATAATAATAAAAGATTTATTACTATTTACAAGGTGTCTCTATCTTCTTGATGGAAGAATAAAATTTGAGACATCTGCACAAAAAACAAGCCAGCTGTGTGGATACCACCGAGTCTTTATGCCGACCAAAATGTGACATCATAAAATTCTGTGTGGCATTCCAATCAGTACCCCCACGATTGGATCTCTGTGAACACAATGATATATACATTCACTGGCCACTTTATTAGGTACATACTGCTAATAAAGGGTTGGACCCCATTTTGCCTTCAGAACTGCCTTAATTCTTTGTGACATGAATTCAACAAGGTGCTGGAAACATTATTCAGATGTTTTGGTCCATACTAGCATGATAGCATCACACAGTTGCTGCAGATTTGTTGGCTGCACATCCATGATGTGAATCTCCCGTTCTACCACATTTCAAAGGTGCTCTATTGGATTGAGATCTTGTGACTGTGGAGGCCATTTCAGTACACTGAACTCATTGTCATGTTCAAGAAACCAGTTTCAGATGATTTGAGCTGTGTGATATGGTGTGTTATCCATCTGAAGTTGCTATCTATAGATCGGTACATTGCAGTCATAAAGGGATGGACATGGTCAGCAACAATACACAGGTAGGCTGTGGCATTTAAACAATGCTTAAATGATACTATGGTGCCCACAGTGTGCCAATAAAATATGCCCCACACCATTATACCACCACCAGCAGCCTAAACCATTAATCAAAGAAAGCATGGATCCATGCTTTTATGTTGTTGATGTTACATTCTGAAGCGACCATTGGAATATCGCAACAGAAATCAAGACTCATCAGCCCAGATATTGTTTTTCTGATCTTCTGTTGTCCAATTTTGGTAAGTCTGTGTGAGTTGTAGTTTCTGTTGCCTGTTCTTAGTTGACAGGAGTGGCACACAGTGTGGTCTCTTGCTTCTGTAACCCATTTGCATACCTTGGTTGTAAAGAAAACAGCTCTGGCCATTCTCCTCTGACCTCCAGCATCAACAAGGCATTTTTACCCAGGGAAGTACTGCTCACTGGATATTTTCCCTTTTTCTGACAGTTCTCTGTAAACCCTAGAGATTGTTGTACATGCAAATCCCAGTAGATCACAGTTGTCTGAAATGCTCAGACCAGTCCGTCTGGCACCAACAACCATGTTACGTTCAAAATCACTTAAAACACCTTTCTTCCCCCTTCTGAACTTGAGCAGGTTTTCTTGATAATGTCTTCATGCCTAAACGCATTGAGTTGCTGCCATGTAATTGGCTGATATTTGTGTTAACAAGCAGTTGGACAGGTATGCCTAATGAAGTGGGCAATGAGTGTATACTGTATATTTTTACTTATTGCTAGTCTGTGGCCATTAGCGTTATTTTGTTTGTGACTATTGTCACATCTGCATCTTTTGTTGCTTCAGGCATGGTGGCTTATTAGTTAGCACTGCTGCCTCACAGCCCAGCTCACATTTTTGGCCACAGCAATCGGTTCAACATAGTTTGCAGACACTTCCCTAGCCCTTAGGGACACTTAATAGACCACTGCACCATTACAATACTCACAATACTAATTCAGTTCCACCTTACCTATTGATTTTAATGCATTTCAGTGAATTTGACGAAGTTCCTAATCATTCCCACATTTTCACTGGACTTGCAGTGAAACAAACTCCTTGGTGTTTACTCATTACTAACAGTGAATTAAAAATATTGGTAGATGAAGAATACCTCTTAATTATATATAAAAGATATGTAATTTAAGATTAATTTAGAGTAAAGTGCATTTGTAAAGCTAATTTGCAATATATATTTGTAAGGTGTTATGTTTGTAGCAGGCATTTGTATGAATCTTTTTTTTATGTATTAGTGCAAGTGGTTTAAGCGTTCATTATAAACATATGTTTTCTATTCCATGAGAAAACTATTGCAAATTGAAGTGGTTGCAAATCGTGTTGATGGGCTAAAATAATTAAAACTTTCCTAGTAAAACTTAGAGAAAAAAATAAAGATATTTATTTCAGCAATATAAATGGGCCAATTATTGCATCTACAGTATGTGTGATTAACAAACAAAATCAAATGGTTTCTATAAACAACACATTACAATATATCTTCTAGCACTGTAGCTATACAAATAAATTACCTCAACAATTATACTTAATGAAAATTCAACTAAATAGACACAGTCTATTAGAATTAAATGTAAGTGCTAGATTTCCTTTAAACAGAACACTCATTAAAGACTGATCATTTTTATAAACACTCAGCAAAATTGTTTTTTAATTTGTTTACATCACTGGAAATGCACAATATATTTTGATTAATGTATTGCCACTGATTTAAAGTCAAGAAATAATTAGTAGCTGGGTAATGAAGTCTATAGCACATTATAAGGTATTCATTTGGAAAAATGCATGACTGCATTCCATGTAAAAATCCTTTATTACCACATTTCTGAGATTATTTGAAGACCAGTATAAAGATACCTGTTGAAAAGCTATTAAAGGTATGAGTATTCAAACTTTGGATAATTGGAAACATTGATATAAGTTATTATTATAACCACAAACTTCTTTGCCTGTTTCTCCTAATAGTGTCCTATCTACCTCCTAGGTCAGTGAATTGTTACTCTCTCATAAGAAAACAGTATTAGGATGGGTTATCATGGACAGTCAGATGTAATGAGGGTTTGATAACCATCTGCATATGGATTTCTACATTCCTTTACATTTTATTGTAAATGTCTCAATATGTTTAATAAACAATTTTTGTATTAAAGGTATCATGGGAAATACATATACAAATGTAATAATTGTAGTAAGGCTTAATGCATCAGAGAGACCATGCTCTCTGCCATGGCTATGACCCTTCCAATGAGTTGCATGGCCCAGAAACTTTTGCAAAGCACCCAGGATACCTTGGGATTGCTTTCCATTGTAAAAGAGCATGATTACTGAAAAGTGTGAGTTCTTCTTTTTAACCAGCTAAATTCCAAATGTTGCATGGTTACTTTTAGTGCCTTGGTTTCGTAGACTCCACTGCTTCTATCTCTGCCACAATTTCCAACTCTCTTACATAACTGGATGGTCCACTTTCATTTTCCTTTTCAACAGTAGGTCCCTTTTATTTATTATCTGTGACCTTAGAGTAATTTGCAAAATGGGCAGGAAGTCAAAATATAAAAGACAGGTACAACTACAGGTACTTCAGACCAAATTCAGAATTCAATATTTGATGCTTCTTATGCAATGGTGTCATTGTGATAAAAATGAGAAAAGCCCATTGAAATTTATGATAGGCAAAAAATAGGAGTGACAAATACGGAAACAAGTCTTTTCAGCCTTCAGCAATACATATTTTAATCTGCTTTATTTTTCATTGAGACTTTCATCAGAGTTTCCAATTTGTGAATGTGTTTTCATTTTTAATATTTTATCTGTCTCCACAAATATTTTCAACATGATTGAAATCTCCTGGTCAGTCAATATCTGGCCTAATGACTTTATTAATGTATAAATGAGTATTGATATTGGTATGTGTTTGCCCTGTGATAGACTACCTGATTTCTGTCTTATGCCTGATGCAACTGGAATAGGTTTCAGCCCTTTAATGGAAAAAGTAATCTCAGAAAATGATTTTAAAAACTGTTGTGTTTCTTACATCAGTCACTATAATTTTGAAAGACTACAAACATTGGATAGCTTTTTTCTTCAGTAGTATGTTGACATTCAAGTATTACACCATGTTAATTTAAAAAGAATTCTTCAACCAGAAAAAAGAACAAAGATGGAAAGCGCCTACAAGTAAATTATGCACAAACATTAGAAAGTTTTTCTTCACACAAAAAAGCAACAGATAAATGTATTTGTAGCACTGCTGACAATTGTACTTTGGAGACATTTAAATCTGTATTTGATAACAAAAACTGACTGATTAACTTTCTTTGGGTGAATAGCCTGTCAAAACTGCTATAGTTATCTTATATTAAAAATGTAAATTTTCAGATCCTGTTTATGGTTAATTGGTTCGTTCATATCTAATTTCTAATGATTTGTTTAAAACTACAAGCTGGTTAAATCTATTTAATTACATTTCAGTTATTTTTGCACAACCAGACCAATCTGTGAAAACTGGTGGTAAAGGTCCATGGTGGTAACCCTGGCATCTGGCACTAAAAGCATATTTAAAATTCCCACACATAAAAACAAACCAAAACTCATTTAAAGCATAGCACATTAATACGAATTTTTAAAAATACATTGTTAAAACAAGCAATAAATAATAGTCCGTTAAAAGTTTGATATTGAAAAAGCCTTTCTGGCTTTTGTACATGGGTTCTTTTAATGTCTGGTACAAACTCTGTGTTGCTGTTCTAAAATCTTCATTCCTCACTACCACTATTTCATTCCACCACTGCCACCTAATTAGTTATTCTTGGGTTACCCGCAGCTGGCATAATCCGTTTTTGCTTCTGCATATCGATAGTCAGAACCAGAATGGCTAGGGCTATGAGGACACATAACAACACAGACTGATGCAAACCAAATTGCTTAGTGTATTTATTAAATACAACGGGCATTGTCAAAAACAAATTACATTGCAGTATTTTCTTTCAATAAATAAATAATCCCATAAAACAGTGATTTTTCTCAGAGGGAGTTAAGATCAGTTATTAGACATATATAAATGAAAAACGTGTGTATGGAGCAGTCCGCTTGCACTTTTACATTTTTTTGCATGCACCTCACTTCTCACGACAAAAGACCTGTGTGTAGCAAACACTGCCATGTAACAACGAACTTGTGCTAATGACACAGATGAATAGACACAACATTGAAATAAAGCAAATGTAGCTGCTCAACAAAGTGCAAGTGAAACATCTCAGCAACAAAAGGCAAAGCTGTGAAGTTTTCACTAAAAACATTGCCTATCTGGAGCTATTTTCTCGAGGCAAAGATTTATAGGACTCATGCCAGTGATATTGCTAAGATATGGTATCGCCAGTGTCTTCTGAACGAAAGCCAGTGGGGCAGCAAGCTCAGGTGGGTCCACATCCTTGGCACTGGGTAATTCCTAACACCTCTCCAAGTTCACGAATATAGTAAAACTGCTAGAGAGTCTTCGGTTTGTTTATTGTCCCGAAGACCCCACACAGCTAGTCAATAAATAGGCAATAAATAATCTTAAGGAATAAAAACAGGAACAAAATCAGATAAATAAAAGTGGGGCTTTTTCTCTTCTGTAAACCTTGAAGCCTTATTGATTTTTCTCTAAACCCCATAACACACAGCTCAATCATCAGATCTCCTAGGTTAGATTAGATTCGATAGAACTTTATTAATCCTGTACGGAAATTTAAATGCATACAGCAGCAGAAGTACAGTAATCCCTCGCTGTATCGCGCTTCGACTTTCGCGGCTTCACTCTATCGCGGATTTTATATGAAAGCATAACTAAATATATAACGCGAATTTTTCGCTGCTTCGCGGGTTCTGCGGACAATGTGTCTTTTTACTTCCTGTATATGCTTCCTCAGTTGGTTTGCCCAGTTGATTTCATACAAGGGACGCTATTGGCGGATGGCTGAGAAGCTAACCAATCAGAGCACGCAGTTAAGTTCTCCTGACTGAGAAGCTAACCAATCAGAGCACGCAGGAGCTATGCAGTGTTAACCAGGAAGTCTCATCTCGCTCATTCAGCATCAACGTGCTTCGCTGTGTAAAGAGTTGTGCTCTTTAGTGTTTATCTTTTTGCATAGTCAAGCCCTTCATTATGGCTCCAAAACAATCTGCTACTGCTTCAGGTGCCGTGCCCAAGCGCAAGAAGAAGATGTTAACGATTGCCGAAAAGGTAAACGTTTTGGATTTGTTGAAGGCTACGATTCTTTTTATTTAAAAAGTAGGAAAGGAATATAAGATCTACGGCTGCAGCGTCCTTTTAACCAGGGTGCAAAACGAGTTGTAAGTGGATGTAATAAGGCAGTAGTCTGGATGGAATCTGCTTTAGGGATTTGGATTGAAGACTGCCAGAAGAAGAACAACGGCAGTGCTACACAATCGCCTGAAGTGGCTCCTTTACAAGGGCTGTAACGCTCTCCTTTGTTGTGCAGTAAAATTAAACTCATTGTTATCGGACAAGTCATCGTGTCATTGTTGGTGAGTAACCATAAATAATTAATACATTTACTGTATACTATTTTTCTTGCAATGTACGTATTTATTGCTGGTGACCTGTCTATCGTAATGGCTGTAACATATGTGATATCGGAGACACTCAATATCTTTAAAATAATATTTAGGTTTTACTGTATATAAACAGTGTGTGTTTATATACATAATTTCAATGAATCTTACCTAATATCTAAGAGAATACAAAGGGATTATGCTGTATAACGCTGCGGGGAATATTTATAAACAGTGCGGGAGAGTTTATAAGGGCTTAAAATATATAAAAATAACCATACAAACATATGGTTTCTACTTCGTGGATTTTCACCTATCGCGGGGGGGTCTGGAACACAACCCCCGCGATGGAGGAGGGATTACTGTATACAAAAAGAAGAACACAGAATCACAGGACAGATAATACAGTCAATCACTCAATAAATACATTTAACAAGTACATCTGGTTGAAGCATTGAATTGTCTGATAGCAATGGGCTGATGAAATAAATTGTTCATACTGTGTGAAGTATTTGTATTATACTGTAGTACTGTACAACATTATATAGTGTAGAACAAACTGTGTTTATGGCCTCCTTTTTTGTGTACTCTAGCAATCTGTTTAATGGTAGTCAATTACTGAATTGTGTGTCATCTTTTGTAGAGAAAATCCTTGAAATAAGCAAGACACACTCCTCATGAGGTCATCTTTATTGATGAGACAGGCTTCAACCTCACTTAAAGAAGGAAAAGGGGAGGAACATAATTAGCCAACAGGTCCTTGTGAATGTCCCTTCGCCAGTAAGGGGGGAATGTGACAGCGTGTGCCACCAGGGGTCCTCCACAGACATGCAATCCTTGGTGCATACAACACCATGCTTCTACTGGCTTTCCTCAGTGGTCTCTGAGATTATGTATAACAGCTCAACTAGAGGGAGTCAGCACAATCAGAGCAGCCATGGTATGTTGCAATTTGGGGTAATGTCAGTTTCCACAGGGATGCTCTGGTTTATGACTGGTCCCTCAACAAACCCTCGATTCAGCAACATCTTTAAGCCTGCACATTCTCCTTTACTAACTGCTATAGAGGAGTTTTTTTCAGCATGGTGCTGGAAGGACTATGACCAAGACCCCAACATTTGTGTTTACATCCTCCAGACCATGGAGGAAGCTTGTTTGGACTTCACAGTTGATGATTACCAGGGACGAATAAGGCATGCAAAGGTTTTTTTTTCCTCACTGCCTGGCCATGGCTCATATTGCATGTGATGTCGATGAGACTATCTGGCCTTCTCTGAAGAGAATTTTCTTTTTCTTTCTAATTCTTTATGTATTGCATCGCACATTAAAGGATATATTATTTTTAGAAAATTTCTACATCTGTTGTTTATATAGTTTTCATTATGTAAAGACATTGTAGAGAGGCATAAGTAACATTAGTCATTGCAATAACATGTGTGGCGGACGGCCACTTGTATGGACCGGGGGAGCAAGCCTGGTCAGGACGGTACCTCCCCTGGAACGCTAGATGACAGCCCTCTCTGGGTTGCAGCGGTGCTGAGGACAGGGCTTCATGGGAGATGGAGTTTGGTGCAGCCCTTTTGGGATGCATGGACGCTGCCAGGGGGTGCTGTAGCTGCTGCTGAGCTCTACAGAGCAGCTCTTCTACCACACCCGGAAGTGCTGCTGGAAAACAGTCATCAAGCACCTGGAGCACTTCCGGGTACGTTATAAAAGGAGCCAGCAGCCACTACTCCAGGGATCAAAGTCGGGAGGAGGGAGACGAAGCTTGCCAGGAGGAGTGGAGGAGGAAAAGAAGAAGAAGAAAAGTAAAAGTATTGTGTTTGTGCTGTGATTGGGGCTGTGTTGTGGGCTCGTGGAAATGGGGAAGACATTCTCCATGAAGGGAAAGAAAATAAAAAATGTTTGTGTGCTTTAAACCCGTGCCCTACGCCTGTCTGTGTCAGGGCTGATCTTTACACAGGTTTTTACAGTAGTGTTTTGAATTGATCTCAGTATGGTGTAGGGCTGTATTGTAGTGTATGTGTTTTGAGGGCTTTTGTGTGATGTCTGAAGGAAAAGTTTTGACTGGAGAGTTTGGCTTGGACCAGGATGTTTGAAGCTTAGGGCACTATTTTTAAATAGCTGTATGAAATAAACATTTACACAAGTAGTGAGGTACTTAATTGGGTACTTACTTACAGACAAACTAAATTTGATACGTATGCACGATATGTCATTTTTTGTAGTATCTTTGTGTAATTCTTCAAGTTCACTGAGTTGAATATTCAAATAATTATTGCTCAGCAAATAAATTAAGCCATATGATTCTCTGATCCTTTGGTTACTAACAATTGAAATACATGTTAGAAAACAATACAAAAGAAAATTAGGGCTTTAAATAAATACAGTTAAAACATTCAGATTTAGACAAAAAACAAAATTGAAATAAGTTTGATGATTGATATGATCTGTCACTATCAACAACTGGTCACTAAAATTAAAAAGAAAATGAGTTATCCTGATTGAGTTCAAAGAATGAGCAACTTTTTAAAATATATTACATACTCAATATTGCAAACAAATCAAACTTGCACCCTTTTCCCTCCTTTGATCCCTAGCAATAATTCTCCTTTCTTCATTATTAAAATCTACCCATCTGATGTTTGCATTAGTGTTTTGCTTTCTGGTTAATTTGAAGATCTCATGCTGAAATGTCCTTTTTTAACACAATTTTCTCTTCACAGCATGCATTCTCCAATAGTTTTAGCCGTATCCTCTTGTGATTGAAGTGCCGAATAAATTCTTGTAGAAATTCAGGTTGTATCTTTTTCTTTTAACTACTTTTTTCTTTAGAATTTTACCTGTGTAGAGTTATTATTTCTGATATGTATAGTAAGGATTCAGTTGGTATCATAAAGCATATACATCCTGGGTCACTTGAGCATGAGATAGTTACAAAGGAAATGACAGTACAGAGCTGTTAAAAGCCAGCATGAATAAAGTGCTTATTTACAACAGTAATTGAAAACTGCAGAATGGCAGAATGAGTATAAACCTCTCCTCTTGGGAAACTGTATTTATAGACGCTAATAAAAAGTCTCATGAAAAAGTCAGAGAAGTTATCAAAAAAAAAAAAAAAATAGGCAGCAGATGCTACTTAGGAAAAAAAGAGAAATCTCATAAAATATCCTCTTAGTAAACTTCCTGCAGCATACTCAGAGGAGATAACAAAATAATAACAATCATCAACATATATATAAACAAGAGACATGTCAGACTTTTCAGAATTTTTCAAGAATTAAGGAAAATCATTACCTTGCCCCCAAAACCCTTCTCTCCATAAATCATTTTAGTGAGCCGTCCCTTTGCTCAATTCACACCACTGATTCTTTGAACTGTTTTGGGAAATGTGTTTTCTTCAACTGCAGCTTATATGTGTAATTATTAATATATATGCTGCATTGAATATTTGAAGCATTTTTGTTATTGACATTACATATTATGGATGGACAAACCAGTTCACCACTAAATATTACTAATTAGTAGTAGTAGTAAAATTAACATTTAAAACTTTCAACATCACACTTATCACTTGTTCAAACTGTCAACTGCTTGTGTGTTTACATCAGTTTTAATGTATGTTTTGTGCTTTTACAAATGGTTTCTGCTACCAGTACCTGAGCTAAAGTGTATTTTCCCACATTCAGGTTATCTCATGTACACCTGACTGACCTATGACACTGCAGTAGCACATTTCTTAAACTGCAAGTATACACCAAAGTAATCCTCATTTTCGCTGATGCAGCCCTTTCAAAGTTGGCCTCTGGTGGTCTCTAAGCAAAAATGCTTGCAGACTGTAAGTACCATCTTGTGCTCTTATTTCTCACAAAGGCACTTTGTATATTTTTACTGTTGGCCTTTCATAAAATGTTATGGAAAAACCTAGATGCATAGCAGCTGGGATTCAACTTGACAACAATAGTATTTATATTTTATTTTATAACTGTGGTCTGTTTATACCAGTATATTTTAAAATGAAAAAAACTTTATCTTATGTTTCTGTATAGCTGTGTTGCAAACATACGAAAATATACTCAAGCCATGATGCCAAGTCTGAAGCATTTAAAAGTATTTAGAAAGTAAAGAATACGCTAAAGCTGAGATGCAGTAGCATAAGGAAAAGTCCTACTTCACTAATCCATGGTAATATACCATATGTCCCAAATTTTAATTAAAATAAATAATTCCCAGGATAAGTGTTTTTACTTTTCTTTTTTATATTTTCATAAATTAATTAATAAATCTACTGTACAATATTTAACAAGAATGTGATACTGCTGAAGTGAGTAACATTTACATCTATTTTACATAGTGATGTTGTTCTGAATTGTAGCATGTGCATTTTTTAAATTATTCTACTGTACAAAAACATATAAAAACATAGTGAAAACTTGTGATAATGTTATCATTTTTACAAAAAAAAGTCCAATCAAGTCATTACAGTATATCTAAAAGGTACCATTAATAATATTAACTGATCCTTGTATCTAAGTTGCCAAATATACTTTAATGTCAGTGTATCTCCCAAATACTTGAATGTTCATTATTCTATAAATATACATTATGTTGAAGTTGACATAAAATATTATTTTTTATCTTCACCATTCATTATTCTGTTCAGACACTAATTGCAGTGATGTCATTAAAAATTGGCAGCAACACTCTTTAGTTTGAGGGTATCTGAAAATTAGAATCATGACTCACCTCACAGCAATCATCACTATACCTGTGCACTTTCAAGCTACTAAAAAATTATTATTTATCCATTGATACTGTTAATTAGAATTCTTGTTTTCCTTTCTTTAATTTCCAGAAAGCTTTACCATATGCTATGATGTTAGCCCAACTTTGTTCATATTACTGTATAACCATTCTTTTACCTTGATGTATCATGTAGCTTTGCTCCTCTGAGATTTCCACATTTCTACAGCTACTGAGATGGCAAGGTTCAAGCATTAAGTATAAAACCTACTATGCAGAAAAAAAAATCATAATCCAGGAATCTTCACTTTAAAGCCTTTTAGTGAAATCCAAAATAAAAGTAATTCACATGAATGGAACGAGAAAATTCATAGCATAAATAAAAAAGGAAAATATTTCTTACCTGTAATCTTTTAATTTTGTGCTTCTGCAGGATATTATTATTTAGCAGACACCTTTATCCAAGGCAACTTACATCTTATATCTTTGTTGTGTTTCTACACAGGTTACTGTATATGTTGCAGTTTATGCTAAATGAATGATCTGTGGTTGTGTAGCATAATATGTAGTAAATGCATTTTTTATTTTAACTTCAGCAAGAGCTATTTGCCATTACATTGAAAATTACAGTAGTTTAATATTTTATTGTTATGAGAGTCGTAAAAACTTCAAGCAATTCAGCTGGGCAGCAGCATGGGCGCTAACTGCCTGCCTTGTTATGGCCAACAGACTCGTTTGAATAGTCTGGTGACAAAAAGACAGAAAGAACAACTGTTAAGATTTAATCAGTAACAAACCAGAAAATGTGTCAGTCTTTTAACAAAGAAGATAAAAACCAAACAGTCTTCTCAAGAGATTGTGGTTTGCTAAGAATACCAGAGGGTTAAACTGTTACTGTAGTTTGACTCTAATTGAGAGGAGTCATTTACTTGGTTGTAATAGGTCAAAACGCTTTTGCAGACAACTGAGTTTAGATGTGAAGCCTATGAATTGAAAACCAGAATGTCAAAGCCTTAATCAGTAAACTGCATTTGTTCACAGGTCAGATCCATAATCTCAGACAAAGAGCTACTGCTGCTGCTCTGGAATTTATAAGCTTGACTTCCTGACAAAAATTGTGGTGCCACTTGGAGGCGGTCCTTAACAACCTGTAACGTCACTTAGGAACCTATTATCTGTCCCCAGAGATTCTAAAATGGTGGTGGGACATCCATAAAGATTAAACTGAAAAAAATACAATTATCTTTCAGGGAAATAAAACAATACATAAGTGAAAATAAATCTTGAAATTTCAGCTATCAATATATTAAAGTCTTCTGAACTGAAAAAACTAATGCAAAAAAAGTGTAATTAATGGATCAAAAAAGGTTTTCTAATTCTTAACCGTTTTTTCTGAAAAACCCTTTGTGATTAAAAAAAAAAAATTTGAAAAATCTGGCAAGTAAATATCATCACACAAAAATATATAACAATTTACATATGGTATATACTATACACTTTGGATGCCAAAAATAATTACCCCATTTCTACTTATTTATTTAAATCAAAATATTTTAGTAAAAGAGCTTTTGATGATAAATTCACCTAAATTAATGTAAATGCTGTCAGAAAATAGTATTTATATGTTTGCAGGTACAAAAACATCAATTTTATAGATAATGCTCTTAAAACACAATTTATTGTTCACATATAGGTAATTTTCTGTTAAATTTTAGATGACCTTTTATGTTTTTAAGAGAATGTATTTTACCTTTACTGTCCATAATATTTCTACCTTTGAGCTCATATACTTTTTTATAATCTACTATTACTAATATGCTACTGCAGCACTTAGAATCTTTAACCAATTTTCTAGTCATGAAGCAAGTCACAAATAGTGGAACCTTTTAGTCACCAGTGAAAAAGTTAGTGTACCCCATATAGAAATTGTGGAATTTTTCAACATAATTGAACAGGCAAACAATGCCTACAGATAAAGATGATATACTTGAATAAAAGCTGCTTTTCCAATCATTTGTTGAACAAAAATTTAACAGATGTAATAGTTTAATGGAGAAAATTGGCCTCAGCAGATAGTAATACTGGTAATACCCCCTGCAGCAGAAATTACATCTTGTAGGTGTTTTGCATAACTGCCCACCAGTCTCTGACATCAACTCAGTAAAATTTTGAACCAGTGATCCATTTAAATTCCTATCATTTGCAAGATGTTTGTGTGGTTTCTTGCATGTACTGCTCATTTCAAATCCCCCACAACATTTCAAGAGGATTCAAATCATGGCCTGGTGGATTTGCTAGTGTGCTTCGGATCGCTATCATGTTGAATGGTCCATTTCTGGTTCTGGTTTGACACCTACATTTGCAAGAGTAACCTGCAGATAAATTTATTTGGGGTTCTTGGAGGCTTCTTTTAGTATCAAACATTCAGCTCTTTGCTAGGCGGCCAGTCTTAGACAAATTAGCAGTCATGTGAAATCTACACCATTCGTTGGTGATTTACCTTACAGTAGAATGACTGATTTCAAATAATTTGGTGATCTCTTTAAAGTACTTGCCAGACTCACAGTCTTGTTTCTGAGGGCCTCTTTTGATCTTGGAATGATGACACGACAAATATCAATAGCAAAGAGAGCAGCAGACACTGGATACTGTATTTGTGGTTTAAATAAGATGTGTTCCACCTGCATACTCTCCCTAAGGAGGTTATAACCAGTGGCACCTAATCTGGACGTCCCGATTCTAATTTTATAAGTTTGAAGTGGTAATATATTTACAGGTGTACTTGCTGTTTTCACATAACAAATCCACATTTTTTTGTTAATTTAGATTATGAGAATGAATGTAAGTGTTTTGTGTCATTATTTCAGGTGTATCACTGTTACTTGTAGACACTGTTTGCATGAAAATATACTGTTTTCCTGTTCAAATAAAGGCCAGCTTAACATCAGTTGTAGAAGTCAATGTTGGAAGGGACAGCCCCCCTGGAGTATATAACGCATGATGTAGTATTGTACAAAAGTGTGCCAAATGCCTAATATTGCAGCAAAGCTGTATTTGAGTTGAACAGGCCAGTATCAGTTTTACATGGTGAAAGGAGAACAAACAAGATGGTGTACTGTGGACGAAGCCATTCATAAGTGAATGCATATCACTTGCCGTGTTTTCACAGACATGGCAGACTTGACAAAGTATGCAAATGCAAGATTAAACAGCTTTCTTTGCACGTGTATGCATTTGCCATCAAATCATGTGATTTCATATGTGTGACTGTTGTGTGTATGTAACTCAATACATGAACCAGCATTTCAGTATAGCTGAGGTCAAAATTATATTTTTGTCTCTTAAAAGTGTGCCTCATTTAAGGTCAAGTCCCATGCTGCATCAGCCCTTCCATTTTCACAAAGAAGGCTAAATATTTATTCCCACATTTGCATTTTTTTTTTAGATTTGACGTATCTGTGAAACCTTTGTAAGTGAGCCACTATCAACCTCTTCACTCTGGTACAATTGCTCCATCCAATTCACATGTTCTCCTTTCTCCACATCATATTCATGCTGACTATGTACTTCATATTCTATAGTGTGTGAAAAATATTGCAATGGCATTTCAAGTGAGCTTATAGTCATTTTTTAATTCACAATTGTTTGGTGTAGACAGACAGCAATTCACATCTGGGAAAACAATTTTCAGTAATGTAGCTAACAGAGGCAGGAGAGGATTTATAGAGGTTGAAAAAGGAAATGGAAATGCAGTCAAGTGTGAGCCCGGAGGAAACAGAGACAGCGATTCAGACCTAGGTGTTTTCAATGGCATGGCTTGAGGTGGTAATAAGGGGATCTTTTGTATAAAAGACCCTCTGATTAACTCATTGACTATTAAGATCTACTTGGCTATTTTCAGACAAACTAAGGAAAATCAGTTTTCCCTAATGAATAAATCTAATGACCCTGATGCTCAGTAAAGTTAATATTCACCTATCCATCCATCCATCCCGCTATATCCTAACTACCGGGTCACGGGGGTCTGCTGGAGCCCAATCCTAGCCAACACAAGGTGCAAGGCAGGAAACAAACCCTGGGCAGGGCACACACACGCACCCACACACTAGGGACAATTTAGAATCACCAATGCACCTAACCTGCATGTCGAGGAAACCGGAGTACCCGGAGGAAACCCACGCAGACATGGGGAGAACATGCAAACTCCACACAGGTAGGACCCAGGAAGTGAACCCTGGTCTCCTAACTGCGAGGCAGCAGCTCTACCCACTGTGCCACCGTGCCGCCCATATTCACCTAAAATGTTAATTTAATGGTGAAAAAAATCAGAAAAAACAGGATGATGTTTCACATTAAAATAGTGAAAAGTGGAAGTCTTAGCACCACTCTCCACAATGTTGCAGAATAATGTAGATGGTAGGTGTACGACTAAAAATCTTAAGCCTCATTATTTAAATCCTACCTACTTATTTAGGTATCTTGATTTTCTTTATGTTTCATATATAAAATATGTGCCGATGGATGAATAACACTACTACAAAAGTAATATCAAAAAATGATTACTATAAAAAAATTTTAATTGAAAAATATTGTTGCACATTATTCTAAAAAAATGTATGGTTTTCACACTGTTAAATGTTATCTTTGATAATTTCTTATGCCTTAAGGTAAGCATTTATTTTATCCTATATTGTTTCTTGGAAACATAACATCTTTTGATTTCTCTTGAACTTCCATTGCCATATTATTTATTCTGTAATTTAAACTGATTAAACACAAAAGTCCCTTCTGAAATCATAATATATGTATCTATCTATACTACATTGTTCTTGACCCTGAACTATTATTTAGTTGGGAGTTTAAAATGATCTGTTTAGTTTATAAGTGTCAATAATGTTCTATAAACTTCTCTGTTCCTACATATACTGTGTTATCCATTCTATGAAAAAAATAAATTTACTTGCAGAATGAAAACCATAAATACTACTAGTATACAAGAACATGTTGTTGTCATTATATGCTTTCTGTGTTCATGTAATATTTTACAATATGTTACCAAAGTACAAACACCTGCTTTCATGATAGTTTTCAATACTAATTTCCAAGTTGTTACTTTATGTAGTATGGCTGTGCTTGTGTGTGAACTTTAATGGATTACAGTTATGTCCAAGGTATGTCAATTTTCTGGTGAGTTTGGCTTTTGATACTGATTTATAAGACCCAACATTAAACTGAATTTGACGATAGATAAATTTACATTTTGAATTGACTGCACTCATTTGGTAAATTTATGGTTTAGTCTGTGCTAAAACTGTCTGTGTCCCAAAACACTAGCATTTATGTTAATTACTGTTCTTAAGTATTTTTTAGTTTTGCCTCACTGATTACCTGTACTGTAAAATTTGTTAAGCTAATAGGTAACTTCGTAGAAAGTCAAATATTAAGCACTTAACACATGCAGTTTTTTGGTACTTAGAATCAGAATGTTTCACATTTGACTAATCATACCAGCAGAGTTTGCATTCTATAACCCATTCAGACCTGTAACTGCTCTTGAAGTAGCTTTCCTGTTTTATGGTGAAACAGTTTGAGGTGGCCTTCCTAAAGTATAAAATCCTTCATTACAATATGCCAATGTTTTTCTTGGAGACCTACAGTTCTGTCACATTTTGTGTTCTTGCTCTTTATACTGTATTCCTGCACTTACCTACCTGAAAGGAGACAGCTTACAGCTTCAATGCATGTACACCCAGGATTATGGTCCAGTTTCATCCATTATTAATTGCTACTGTGAGTCATCTTTTTAAAGAAGGCACCCCCTTATATATATCCCAGAATAGATCTACAAGGCAAACTGATGAGCAGATTTAAATATATTAGATACTATATTCAGTCATTATAGTCTTTAACATTAATTAGGCCAAAGGGCAAGCAATACAAATGAGTGTGACAATCACACTGTACAACCTGGATGTTTAGCAGCTATCACAGGTGGTGGTGATAGAAACACCCAGTGTGCAGTGGTGTTCAACCAAGTCCTCAGTCTTCATCAAAATTCTTACGTAGTCAATATTATGTTAGCTGAGAATGTCCTACCTAATACAAATGTATTATCTTAAGTACATTAACATCTTAAAGTTGAAAAGAACAATAACTAAAATGCACTCTTAATAATGCTACTACTTAATGAAGTCATATATCCCCTACATTCCCTCAAAACTTTTTAAGCTTTTTTTTTTGTCTGTAAACTATGTTTAGGGCACAACCAGATCTAGGCCATGTATAATGAAATTTTTGTACTTTATAAACTTTTTTTTATAATGAACCGCACCAAGCAGCAAAAGATGTCCTTTGATGTGTGCTTCTCCATAATCAGACCTCTAACTTGTTAGAATGCTCTTTTGTGTTCACATTGTATCTTACTTTTAAAACTCTCTAGCTGAACTATGGGGCTTTTCAGAAAGAAAGGTTATTTATCCTTACAGATTAATTTAAAGCAGGTAATCCACTTTTGAAACTCTATAAACAAACTGTGGGACTTTGCAGAGAAAGAGAGAAGGGGAGAGAGTGGATATTTATCCTCACAGATTGATTTTAAACAGGCAATCAAGTAATTTCTCACACAGATAGAGTCCATCAATAAGTAGAGGGACTTGTTGTCGTAATGCATTATATGTGAGTAAATGTATTCTGTTTTTAGAAAGAGGATAAGTACTTTTTTCAATCTAATGCATTTTGCTTTTCATTGTGTTTTGAAAGTTTAAAGCTTTTTAAAACTGATGTTTTTTATTTTGATTTGAAGTGGTACAGAAAGCTTTGTAGGCCTCTTAAGAATTTATATTCAGGTTCAAAATATGAAATACCAAATTGGGAAAGATATTGGTAGTTGAATACTTTCTCATTTCATTGCATATATTTATTTAATAGAGTGGACACAAAATAGCATTACTACATTCATGCACTTTTCTAAACCTACTTTCTTCATTACAAGATCACAATGAGAGAAAATCTATTTAATCAACATTAAAAACACATACAAAGCAGGGACCATACTTAGAAGGAAAGCCAATCTATCAAAAGGCTCACTCAAACACACAACTGTGCCCACACTACTGGATCACCAGCCTAATACATGTGGGATGTGGAAGAAGACAGGATTAACTGGAGAAAATGCATACATGTATTGGGGAGAAGTGCAAAGATCATACAGGTGGTAGCTAGAACAGAAATCAAAATGGGTCACTTTGCCTAAGGAAGCATTTACATTGTTTTAAAATAACAATGAAGAAAATTTCACAGCATGCAGGAACTTGCAGAGCACAGCTCCTAAATTATTGTCTTATCTTGCTTCTCTGCTAACCCGGACATGCACATCAGGGAACCGGTGATAGCAACTGTGCTTTATTTCCATACCTGCTGTGGAGGGCTTTCAATCACTGAACACTATCATTCATTACAGTTTTTCATTCTTTCTAATAATCATTCTATCAATTAAAACATATTTTACACAGCTTGACACTGACTGCTAACAGCTGATGAAGACTAACGTTTTACAAGGGATTCACCAATACTTAACAAGACTTGGGGATTTTCTGAATGACAAATAGAGTGTTACTAAACTCTTTTAGAAGATAAAGATTCCACAATGCACTTAATGTGTGAAAACAAAATAAATGGTGAAAATGTATGTGTAAAAGAATTCACAGCTGCATATGTTCCAATATACAAGCAGGCACTTGAGCCCAACTCTCCTACTGTACAGTGTATGTATTTTAAATATGAAATATCAGCATGCAGAAGAATGGCTTGAGTGAAGATTACGTTGACTCAACTTTGTACTTTCACTGTGAACTTTTATTTATTTATTAACATCACAACTAAATGAAAATGACTGGGAGGCCCAAAGTAGCCTAGTATCTCCAAATCCACTTGTTAAATAACCAGTATGCTTTGTAGAGACATCCATCCATCCTTTTTCCAAACCTGCTTATTCTTAGCTGGGTCACAGGGAAGCTGGACCCTATCCCTGCAAGCACTGGGAACAAGACAATAATAATCCCTGGACAGGGAACCAGATCATCACAGGGTGAATGCACTTACACACAAACACACGCTTGGTGCAATTTAGCAACACCAATCCACCCAACAACTATGACTTTGGACTGAAGGAGGAAACAGAAGTAAATGGAGGAAACCCACACAGATTTAAGGAGTATATGCAAACTCCACACAAAGAGCACTGGAAATGTGAATCCCGTTCTCCTAGTTTCAAGGCAGCAGACCTGCTACTGCACCACCGCATCACTTTAGAGACAAACTATATAGTTTTTTATGATTGCTAGAAATATTTAAGTGTGTAAAATTAGATCTTCTAACTGTATGAATTATCTCTTCAGGGTTCATCAACATCATCTGGTTTTCTTTGTCATGCTGTCTTCACTTCCTTCTTTATAATGATGGAGGCACCTCTTTAAGTTACCAAACCCATAACAAAAGTAACAAAAAAGCAAATTCATGCCCAAAGTAATATTTTCCTACATATAAATTCTAGCTGCCTCTCCAAATATACATATTTAGGATCTGGTTTACAAGATGGAGTGGTTCATCCACCTAGCCAAAGGCCAAATACTGTGCCACAGACAAAAAAACTGTGTACCAGTCCTCTCCAAAACTCTTTCCTATGCTATCATAGAACTCTGGCCACACTACATATCTCCAGATTACTTAGAATGTTTTGACAAGTTCTTGTTTATAGGAAAGTTTAAAAATGATCCTTTTACCGCCTACATTAAGCACTGTGATTTTCATAGTACAAATTAAAACTAGTTTAAGTTTGTAAGATGCATAATGTGTGCTGATTCTAGAGCCATGTATTGGTTCACCAAAGAATTACTCAGGCCTCCTATTTTTGAAGGCAGTGGTGGTACATTTATGTATTACACTGATCACTTTTAGTTCCAGGATTAACCAAATATTTACCTACATTTTCAAAAAGAACTTTCATTGAGTTTTCTACTAATTTCTCTTGCAATGTTGTCTACAATACCTTCACTTGCACATCATATGCTTTTCTTTCTTGAGAAAGATCAACATAAAGTTTCCCACATCCAAAGACAGTCTAAGGCAAGGAAGTATCTATTTTTTTTTCTAAAGTTTGTTCTTGTGACTAGTGTTGACTGCTGCAAGCATTATTCTTTACATGTTCATACTGTTCTTCATGCAGCTTTCAGTTACTTCAAAATGCTGATACAAGAATTATCACAAGAACCAGAAAGTATGTACATACAACTCCACTTTTTAAGTCCTTACTCAGGTTCCCAGGTAAGTTTAGGGCTTATTTCAAAATCCTCCTTTTAATATATAAAACATTAAATGGCCAAGGCCCTACATAATTTTCTGAACTTATCATTACTTACAAACCAGAATGCACATTGAGTTGTCAAAATGCAATCCTACTTACTGTATGATTCCAGAAATTATTAAAATGACTGTTGCCCATTCAGTCCCAGTTTTTAATCCCAGGCTGGGGACTCCCTACTTTAGTCTAGCATACACTGACTAGAGCTGTTGATTAGCTGTGCATACTGCATCACTGTTTCTTAGTCATTTATACAGAAATATAAGTAAAACAAAATATATTTAAAAGGTAATATGTACCCTCCTGTAATCTGTTTCTATTCTCAGTATCATGATGTGGGCCTTGGTGCCACTGTTCTATTGCCAAGCTGTTCTCCTGCATAAACAAAGGTCATCTGAAATACAGGAGCATTGGAATCATCAAAGGAAAGATTCCCTCATCAGACTGGACGGCCATCAGAGACTCCACTATAGAATGCCCAGAAGCAGGTAAGCAGTTAGTTTTCTGAGGTCTCCAGGACTGTTACTGTGTCTGACTTTGTCTTTCTCTTTTACAATTTTATTCTCCTCAATTGTCAACTGGCCATAGTTCATCAACTAATTAATGAACAGATAGTGTTGGTATTTAGTAATTCCTATAATCTATACTTATACTTACCACTGTAATAGGTCTGATCAGTGAGGACAGTGAGACAGCCTACAGGGAGGAGGTCAGACTCCTGGCAGAATGGTGTCAGGACAACAACCTCACCCTCAATTTTAGCAAAAGTAAGGAGATGATTGTGGATTTCCGCAAACAGGCAACAGAGCACAGCGCCATCTACATCGGAGGTGAGGCTGTGGAGCAGGTCAGCAGCTTTAGGTTCCTCAGAGTCACCCTCACTGATGACCTTAAATGGTCAAGTCACACTGCGGCAGTAGTCAAGAAAGCCAAACAACACCTCTACTTCCTCAGAAGACTGAGTAAAGCCCGGATGTCCCCCACACCCCTGTGCAGATTCTACAGGTGTACTGTGGAATCCATCCTGACAGGATGCATCACATCCTGGTACAGCAATTGCTCATTTCAGGACTGCAGAGCTCTGCAGCGTGTGGTGAACACACCACAGCAGATCACGGGCACACAACTCCCTGCGATCCATGACATCCACACTACATGCTGCCACAGGAAAGTGAACCATATCAGGCGGGACCCCAGCCACCCTGCAATGTCACTTTTCACCCTCCTCCCATCTGGGAAGCAACTAAAGTCCATTCGGACACACACCTCCAGGTTCAAGAACAGTTTCTACCCAACTGCAATCAGACTCATGAACAATCAGTAACCTTGTGTCACCTCCACTGCTACCTGAACATATACTTCTGCCACTGTCTCTGTTTATTCCAAGGATTCTGGTTTTATTTATTTACTTATTTATATTCATTTATTTATTATGTGTGGTGTTTTTTTTGTCTGTGTTCACTGTCTGCGGAGGCACATGCAAGCAAGCATTTCATTGTACATGGTACTTCATCTTATCATCCTAAGAGGAAAGTTTATATCCAATAATGATAAGTCTGTTCTTGGAATCAATGCCAATTCTCTATCTGCTGATGCCGTCATTACCTCAGTCTCATGATTCATCATCATTAGATTTTAGACCTTTTACAATTAATCTTGTTCCATTGTACAATCCATGTTTCAGGTTGAGATTACTCAGCAACATCACAATAGCAACCACATTTACTTTCAAAAGATGGACGGGCATATCGGAAGGTGTCACACTGTTAAGAAATTCTGTTGGAATGTTCTTCCTTTCAAATTATCTTGTAAGTCAATTGAGTAGTCACTAATCTAAAATTGGCATTCACCTTCTAAAATATGCAATACTTCATCATTAATTCAATCAACATATCCATTCTTGGTACATAAGTTTGCAAGCGTAGATGTAGATTATACCATGTCGACTGAAATAGTTTCACCGCAGGTGTCTCTAACAATAGAACAATATATTCAAACTCATTAGGAATTTCAATCACATTTTTACCAATACAGTGCATGAGTGTTGTACAGACTACCATCGACAAGTTTTTAAAGCCACTCACTATATTATGGGTCTTCAGATCTGATACTACTCACTTTTGTTTAAAATATTGCCAATGGCAGGCCCCATTGAATGTTGAATAATTGTAAGACAATGGTGAATGTCTATTAATAACAGTAGAACCTTTCCACCAAAAGGACCATCAAGTTGTATCATTTCTCATAACAGCTTATCTGTGCAATTAAATGTATGGCCGGATGCCATTGTACACTCAACAATAATCAGTATAGTTAAGGATAGTTAAGCCCATTCTAGAAAGCAAATGTTTCATTAAGGGAGAACTGAAAATTTACACTAAGAATGGAACATACGTCCCGCCAAGTAACACATTTGCAGCAAATCCAACAGAAGCAGAGGGTTGAACAATTTCACTTTGCCCTTTAACACAGTGCAGCAGGGTCTTATACAAATATGTTTTAACACCACTACCTGGACCATTCAAAATTTGGCATTTATGACTGGAGTTGGTATTGTCCATCACAATAATTATTTGATAAAAGGCATACCGGTGCTCAATATTTAGTGTAGTGATCATTTTACCCACTACCTTCCTTTTGTTGATTGCATTAAACTGAATGTAAAATGTAATGAAAATTGAAAATTTCTCCAGCAAATCTGATGTAGGATCACAGAAGTTCAAGCATTGTATTCCATTAGGCATCAATGCTTCTTGAACATCTTTTACTTCATATGATTCATAATCGTTACATTCGCCATCAGGCTTCTTGCTCTGGGATGTCAGGCAGTGTGCCTTGGGACATTAGGAAAAGTCTGGAAAGTAAGCACTTGCTATCACAGCATAGATTGTGTGCATTATCCAATTAATTAATGAAAATTGCATAATTTTTTATGCAAAACCAATAACAAAAGCAATGACTCTATGCAATACTGCCTAATGACAGTAAATGAAATTATGAAAATGACAACTTTGAAATATAAAACATGACTAGGATACAAATTAAAAAGAATGTATCATACTGCATGTGGCATAATAAATAAATGAAGGAAGAAAACAACATGGAATTCCAAATAATTAAACATTCAAAATTAAATTATTTCTTTATGCTAAGAAGTAGAGGAGGTGTTATTTTAAAAAAAAAAAACTACTGCTCCTTCCAGAATTTATTGCATTGTTATGACATCACTATTGACTACTAACTACTGACTGACTGTTGGGTGCTGCACTTATTGCAAGAAGCAACCAAGTTAATGTAATGCAAATTAATTTTAATGTACTGATGTTCACTTTAGTGAACACACATGTACAACACATTCAGTTGTACACAGCTAGCTCTGTATTACATATGTTGAGGCATGATGCACACCAAGGTAACGTATAAAGTGCACATAGTATCTCGAAGATAACAGTTAAACTCTTCCATAAAGGAATATATTATTTTATATGTGTGAAAACACTTTGAGAGGAATTAGAAGAGAATGACCAGACTCAGTAATGCTAGCAAACAGGCATCAAATGTAAATGTGATATGCAGAAGGACATCCATGAATTCACAATATGTTGGACCTTGTGGCAAATGGGCTACAACAGCAGAAAACCACATTGTCTTTCACTCCTGTCACTTAAGCAAAGATTGCTGGATGAAAGAAGATTGGAAGACTGGAAAACTGTCACCTTGGGCGTCATGTATAAATGGTGCGTATGCACAAAAATGTTGCGTACGCCCGTTTCCAAGCTCACTTTGAGATGTATGAAAACCAAACTTGGCATGAAGCCACAAACATTTTCACAGATGGGTACTCCCTTGCATACACACGTTTATGCTTGTTTTTTCACTGGCCACACCCAGGCATCAAAGCAGTACTACTGTTTCTGTGGTCTGCTTTTCTTTTTTTGATTCTTATCTATGACTAGCAAAATACCCACGCTTCGCAGCAGCGAAATACTGCCTTAAAATTTTTATTAAGAAGAAAAGTAAACCTTTTTAAACTGAGGGAAAATATACCAATAATTATTTGTTAAGGATCTCTTTGTATGCCACGTTGTCAGTTCGGCCCTCCGGTTGTAATATGACCAAGCTGTGCACTGAGCTTACTCTTGAGCTTGCAACATACAGTTGGCCATGTGAAAAGCAATCTTTCCTCAAATCTCACAGCTTGGATTGCTGCTGTCATAATCGGTTTGAGTTTCATGGTTTGTTTTAATTACGGTAGTATTTGCAGGTGTTCAAGTGACATTCGGCATCTGTCAAGCGTTGTAAGCATACAACCGGTTTCATCGATAACTTCACATCCAGCTTTTGAGAGTTTAAACATTCATAAACATCAAAGTGTCCACTACTCAGATCGTCACCTGTGAATCTAAGATGTTTAAGAGGCATTGGCGGTTGTCGAAAGGTGTAAAATATTTGGCCATTTCAGTACACTTGAAAGAGACAACCGAACAATTCAGCGGCAGCCATCAGCTCACATGCAGAAGCATAGGTGAAGGGCTTAAGCATTTCACTCTTATAGTGCTCCTGTGTAATATAATTATCTCCTGTACTGTCATCAGTCCGTAAGTAGAATTCAGTTAGCGTTGGGAACCCGCGTACCAAATTTCTTGAGGATGCGCCCATAGGTAACAAAGACCGTTGGAAAGTTCAATATGGCGGCAAACAGTGGCGTCATACCACCAAAATAAGTACATACATCGGTTTCGGTTAGCGCAGGGAAGCCGCCTACCAAATTTCGTGAAGATGGGACCATAAATAAGAAAGTTTAACATGGCGGACGTTGTCGACCGTTATGACCATTACGCGTAGAATTTCGAAATGAAACCTGCTTAACTTTTGTAAGTAACCGGTAAGGAATGAGTCTGCCAAATTTCAGCCTTCTACCTACACGGGAAGTTGGAGAATTAATGATGAGTGAGTGAGTGAGTCAGTCATTCAGTCAGTGAGGGTTTTGCCTTTTATTAGTATAGATGTGGGTTTTATCAAACATACATTGTTTACAGATTTAATTCACTTGATTGTAATCATTCTGTAACAATATAATGATGCACAGAATGGCCAAACTATTCCAATTACCATGGCTGCTTTAGTGTTGTTAGAAGACATCACAAATGGAAGAATCAGAAGAGAGTGTGTATTTACAGATGATGATGACTATCTTCTAAGTCAATTTTGATTTCCAACTGCTATCCTCTTGGAGTTGTGTGCTGAAATGGCGCCGGCTTTACAAAGGCAGACTTTGAGGAATTGTGCTCTACCTGCTCGTTTGCAAGTTTCACTCTCAGGCATTTAGCCGCAGGAGCTTTTCAACTTGAACTTTCTGATCGATCGGGTATTTTGCAGTCATCACTGAATCATGCCATACCAGCTGTACAGGATGGTATTATCCGCTTGTCAACAACATATATAAGATTTCTTACACTGTGATTAAACTGGCAAACATAAAAGGACAATTCGCAGCAATGTCCAGTTGTAATGTAATGTAATCGGAGAAGTGAACTACACACACATTGCTATTGCAACGATGCTGGACAAGTTACATCAGCGTGGAATGAATCACCAAAAGAATGAGCTGACATTAAATAATATATAGCTGGAAAACCTATAAAAGAGGCAGCTCCGCACAGTTGCAGGTGCTTTTTCCAACTAGTGTGGCAAAAGGCAAGCAGTCCTTTTAAGAACAGTGAGTCACCTCAAAGTAAAGAGCAGAGAATCAGTCTGTTGTGGCACTCATTGCTATCGCTACGCTATAAAGGCACTTTCAAAGAATTAATTTGCTTATGTAACTAAAAAGCATTTACATTCTATTAATGTGCTGCTCTATAGTGCACAGAAAGTGTTTGCAGTGTGCAAGCATGTACCTGAACAGATGCACTATGATGAACCTGACCCTGACCCACCAAATGATCGGTCAAGTCGGGCAACATTACAACTTTGTTTGATTGTAATTAGAAAAATGTAAAAACAGGTAATCAGATACAGCATTTATTTTTTAACCAATTCATTTAATTTGTGGTCAATATCACATAGTACAGCCCTTACATTCCTTAATTCATTGCCCACATCTCCTACAGCATCAACTACTGCATTTTGTGACTCCAGAACAGCATCCGTCAGCACACTGCCAGTTGGCCTCTCACCAGTTGCAGAGATGTGTGTGCAGCCAGTGCCCGAAGACGTACTTGGCACAGCAGCACCATCACCACCTGAACATCGAATGGGGGTCAGCTTTTGAAATATTGCCTGAGACAGAAGAAATAGACAGTGGACTGTGTCTCACCTTTTCACGCCCACTGTGATATCTGACCACTTTTTTGTTCTTTCGGGCACTGTGCGACTTTCTGAACCTGAACCTTCAAGTGTCTCTGCCACGTTTGTGTTTCTTATACCACTGCGTAAGCCAACAAATAGTACATTTTTCTTTGCCTCCACTTTGCATTTGCTGGAGTTCGTCTTTTTTTCACGTGCCTTTTCCATTGTTATTTAACCAAACACTGAAAGGAAGGTGATATTTATATTGATTTTTGAAATTCTGAGTGGAGTCAGAGTAGGGCTGTAGGTGTGAACACATGCGTTAAATTTCACGTTCGTTGGGGTTTGTAAGGTTCAAGTGCATGGAACTTGGCCTACACACAGCTTTATACATCTGGATTTTTTTCCATATTTGTCCGTACGTCATGTTTTAGTGTGAATTATATGCACGGCATTATACATGAGGTCCCTGGTCTCAAGAATCTAAATTTCTGGCACAGCATGCAAATATTAAGAGTTAGAATTTGGCAAAAAAAACATGGATCAAATAGTCCAACCTGACCTTGTGTCAATGGTAACAGAGGAAATGTGTGGGGAATTGAGTGTCATGGGAATGTAAAGTGCACTTAGTCATCATTGCTGACGATATGCATTCTTTTATGGCCATATTTTAGCCATTTCCAGAGAATAATATTTTCACAAAGAATGACATTTATACTGTACCCTGTGGTTTACTTTTGGGCAATATTTGAATCACTTTAAGGGTAAGAACTTTGCCATGAATTCCAGTAGCCTCCAGACTGCTGTGCCCTCTGAACAGTGATTACTGTATGTCTAAAATATTTATGTACTCCAGAAAGCTCTTGGCCACCTGACGTTTACTATATGTGGAAGGGAACAACTAAATGTTCACGGATGTCACCAAGTGGAGTGATTTTCTAAGGCTACAACTTGGTAGGATGCACATGTTTTTATAATCCTTCAAGTTTCACTGGTTCACATCTTACACCTCGAATGTTTCTTAAAATTCAATGTCTTCAAAAGTGTTTCTTTGGGGACAAAACAACATATCATCTCCATAATCCTTGGTGTATTATTTCAGATGTATTTCCCATAACCTATATTTTGAAGCTATTTGCAATATCTGTTAACTCTCTCAAAGTTTATTGCTTAGAGTCTCCACTCTGGTTTCTTGTAATTTCATGTTATCTAGGAATTCTATTTTTCAATCTTGGGACTGCCACTACCAGAGACATAGACTGTTGTGATCTTGTGAAGCAGTGCCTGTAATTCATTGGAGGACCGAGTGACTGAGTTATAGGAAAAAATGATTAAGTAAAAGCTCTGCACTGTGGCTGAAGCAAGAAACAGGAAATTGCATTCACTACCTGTTCAAGAATAAATTGCATGATAAATGCAAATAAAATAAATATTTCTTAGAATATGGCCAGGATCTCAGCAGCTTACTGGAAGTGAAGTGTAGTGGAAGTTAACAACTTTAAGTCTGTCATCTCTCAAAAGTTATACAAGAGCAAATGAATCAATACAAGCTAGAACCTGTATTGTAAAATTAACACCTGCCCCCCACACAACCCACCGCCAACTCAAACCGACTGTTTTGATCATCCTATATCAACTGCATACAATTTAACAGACAGAGTATTATATACTAAATGAGTATATGTATATATACTAAATGAGTACATTTCAATTTCTATGTTTTCCTCATTCTATATATTCTATTTTCTATATATTCTATATATATATATATAATCATCACAGTCTAACACCAAGTCATTTAAGCTTCAGGGATATCAATCTGTCCAGTAAGGAAGCATAACAGATTGTGAATCAACTTCATCTACTTTGGTGCAAATGAAAGTGACAACAGGTGCACTGGAAAGGCAACAGCAATACACCCATCAAAAAGGGCATGGTTATGTATATGGTGGCCACAGACAATTGCTTTCTCCTTATCCTTCCTGGAACTTTTTTCTCTAGTTTTGCATTTTTCTAGTGTCCTTGTCACTACCAGTAGAATGAGGTGGTACCTGCAGCCAATTCCGGTTGCACTTGCATTCCAGCTCCTTCAGTATGGCACATCCATATGTGCTGTCTCAAGAGCACGGAGTAGATACCAGGAGATGGGCCATTACACAGAAACAGACTTCATGAGGGTGGAATGATGGCCTGACGTCCCCTAGTGGGACCTGTGCTCACAGCCTTTCACCATGCAGCTTGATTGGCATTTGCCACAGAATACCACAATTGGCTGCTCCACTATTGGTGCCATATTTTCTTCACAGATGAGAGCAAGTTCACACTGAGCACATATGACAGATGTGAAAGAATCTGAAGATAGCATGGTGCAGCCTGCAACATCGACCAGCATGACTAGTTTGTCAGTGGGTCAGTGATGGTCTGGGGAAGCATATCTTGGAGCATCGTACAGACCTCCACATCCTTGGCAATGATACTCTGAGTGCTGTTAGGTACTAGGATGAAATCTTCTGAGCCATTGTCAGAACTTACACTGGTGCAGTGGGCCCTGGCTTCCCCCAAGGCAGGAAATCGGTGCCTTGTGTGACCAGAATGTGTAGGCAGTTCCTGGATCGCAAAAACGTTAATGCCATTGACTGGCTCACACATCCTCCAAACCAGAATCCATCTGAGAACCTCTGAGTTGTTATGTATCTGTGCATCTGACTCCGCTAAGTAGTGTCACAGACTGTCCAGGAGCTCACAGATGCCCTGATCCAGGTCTGGGAAGAGATCTCCCAGGACATCATCTGCCACATCATCAGAAGCATGCCCAGATATTGTTGGGAGTGCATACAAGCATGTGGGGTTCATATACACTACTCAGTCACATTATGAGTTGATGTGGTGAAACTCACACAAATTGGATCAGCCTGTGATTTCAATTTTTGACTTTAAACTGCATTGCAATGTTGAATCCAGCCCTAAATGGGTTGGTGATTTTGGTTTCCATTGACTGTTGTTACAAATCATTTTGTTCTCAACAAATTACGCAGTGCTATTCAGTAAAGATTTTCCATATGTTATATTTTTTTTTTTTTTACATTTTTGAGCAGTGTATGTATATAAAAACTGCTCACAAAATTAAAGGAACACTTTGAAAACACATCAGATCCCACTGGGAAAAAAAATCATGCTGAATATCTATAGTGATATGGACTGGGTAATGTGTTAAGAACGAAAGGATGCCACATTGTTTGATGGAAATGAAAATGATCAACCTACAGAGGGCTGAATTCAAAGACACCCGAAAATCAAAGTGAAAAAATGATGTGGCAGGCTAGTCCATTTTGCCAAAATTTCAATGCAGCAACTCAAAATCATACTCAATAGATGGGGCATGCTTTAAATGAGATGACGGGTGGTGTCCTGTGGGATCTCCTCCCAGATCTGGACCAGGGCATCACTGAGCTGCTGGACAGTCTGAGGTGCAACCTGATGGTATCAGATGGACCGAAACATAATGTCCCAGAGGTGTTCTATTGGATTTAGGTCAGGTGAGCGTGGGGGCCAGTCAATGGTATCAATTCCTTCATCCTCCAGAAACTGCCTGCATACTCTCGCCGCATGAGGCACAGCATTGTCGTGCATGAGGAGGAACACAGGACCCAGGACCAGCATAGGGTCTGACAATGGGTCCAAGGATTTCATCCCGATACCTAATGGCAGTAAATATGCCATTGCCTAGCCTGTAGAGGTCTGTGTGTCCCTCTATGGATGTGCCTCCCCACACCATCACTGACCCACCACCAAACTGGTCATGCTGAACGATGTTACAGGCAGCATAACATTCTCCACAGCTTTTCCAGACTCTTTCACATCTGTCACATGTGCTCAGGGTGAACCTGCTCTCATCTGTGAAAAGCACAGGGTGCCAGTGGTGAACCAATCAATCCTGGTATTCATGGCAAATGCCAATCGAGCTCCATGGTACCTGGCAGTGAGCACAAGGCCCACTAGAGGACGTCAGGCCCTCAGGCCACCCTGATGAAGTCTGCTTCTGATTGTTTGGTCAGAGACATTAACATAAGTGGGCTACATTTTGTAGGGCTCTGGCAGTGCTCATCCAGTTCCTCCTTGCCCAAAGGAGAAGATATCTGTCCTGCTGATGGGTTAAAGACCTTCTACAGCCCCGTCCAGCTCTCCTAGAATAACTGCCGGTCTCCTGGAATCTCCTTCATGACTTTGAGACTGTGCTGGGAGACACAGCAAACCTTCTGGCAATGGGACGTATTGATGTGCCATTCTGGAGACGTTGGACTACCTGTGCAACCTCTGTATGGTCCAGGTACTGTATTGCTTCATGATACTTGACCATAGCCAAATATAAACTAGTGAAAAAACAGAAAAGATGAGGAGGGAAAAATGTCAGTGGCCTCCACCTGTTAAACCATTCCTGTTTTGGGGGGTCGTCTCATTTTTGCCCCTCTAGTGCACCTGTTGTTAATTTCATTAACACCAAAGCAGCTGAAACTGATTAACAGCCCCCTTTGCTACTTAACTAACCAGATCAATATTCCAGAAGTTCCATTGACTTGATACTATACTCTGATTAATAACTGTTCCTTTAAAATTTATATTATCTATATATATATATATATATATATGTACATACTATATATATATAGATATATATATGTATTTTTTTTGTGTAAAAATGTTTGGAGTCTTGCAACTATGGATACAGTATAATTTCTTTACCAACTCTTTTTTTACTAACAGAGCAAGTTCTGCCCTTTACAATGTGCATAATGATACAAAACCCATGGGTTTTCAGTAATGGATATGTATGCTATGGATACTTATTTGAAAACATTAAAAGCAGAGGAATAAAATCCTTTTCTTTGTGGTGCTTTAAAAACAGAAAACTACACATATTAATCATAACAGTTTTTTTCCTGAGTGTTCCTGACACATTCTCTGACACTTTTATAGTGTCTGGAAGATTATTCCAACACCTGTGGAAATAAAAATAACTATCAAAGTGCACTTATTTTAGCAAAAACATTACTGAATTTTGCAACTGACTCTGATATAAAATGTGTACAATGTAACCATTTCTCCAGCTGCAAAAATTCTAAAAGAGAAATGTCTGACCTTTATTTTGAGGTGTACGGCATCAATATTGACTGAAAAATAATTAAGTTACAATCAGTTACATCAAAGTAACAGAAAATGGACAAAAATGAGGCTGAGTTTAATTAAATACAGACACAACTCAGCTCAGGTGACATCATAGCTTGGCAGGCAGAAAGTGATGTCAACGGCAAGGAAAGGTTCCTAGAGGGAAAGTCATAGACTGGCAAGCCAGCATCACAATACTGTATGGTCATGCAATGTGCCATCTTGCAAATAGTGTTTATTAGTTGTTGACATTTTATTAAGTGCTGGGTGTTGGAGATTTGACCATATACAATCATTTCCAACCTGCTAAATCCTAAAACAGCATCACAGGGGTCTGCTGGAGCCAATCCTAGCTGACCATATATATATATATATATATATATATATATATATATATATATATATAAATAAAATTTAAATAAATATATTTTGATATGTTTCAATTTATAAACAAATAGTCTTCTAAAAAGAACTTTTATTAGGTTTACTATTGTTTAAACATTATATAGTAATTTATTACAAATGAGTATAAGCATTTAAATTGGCATTTCATAATTATGTTGCAATAAATGCCTGTGTAAAGAGCTCTTAAAATTTAATTTCAATAAGTAAGTCAGGGAGTTCCCTTTCCTTGTTTTTCTCCATTCCCTCTGATTATATAGCCAGAATATATTGTATCCTAACAGTTCTAATCAGCAGCTTACATCACAGTATGATAGCATAACTGTGTTTTGTTTTATCCATTCGATACTCTTTATAAAAAGCATGACTATATATTTTTACATATTGAAAACCAACATCTATCTTTTTAAAATGATTGAATTTGGTTTCTAAAGTGTTTTCTATGAGGTTCTTTTACCTTTTTAATGATATCTTGTCCGATGGATCTGAGTTTCAAGCCAGAGTACTTAACAGAAAAACTGCATCGCTATTGGAATTAGATTATTCTAGTGTACCATCTGTGAACAACAATCTCTATATATAATCTTCATTTGGATCTTGATCTTTGTTTGTCCACAAATGAATTAGAAGAAGAAGCACTAGATGGCAGTAGAGAGACAGCTAAAACATAGGCATTACATTAAGAATCTCCTCCAGGCTTATACTACTGAAGACTGTAGTATTGACTTTAAAATTCTACTTATGGTTTACAAAGCCTTAAATAATCTCGCCCCATCTTATATATCGGAATGTCTGACACCCTATATTCCAAATCGTAACCTCAGATCCTCAAATGAGTGTCTCCTTAGAATTCCAAGAACAAAACTTAAAAGAAGTGGTGAGGCGGCCTTCTGCTGCTATGCACCGAAAATCTGGAATAGCCTGCCAATAGGAATTCGTCAGGCTAATACAGTAGAGCACTTTAAAACACTGCTGAAAACATATTACTTTAACATGGCCTTTCTATAACTTCAATTTAACTTAATTTAACTTAATCCTGATACTCTGTATGCACAATTTCCTCATAATAACTATTCATGGTGGCTCTAAAATCCGTACTGACCCCTACTCTCTTTTCTGTTTCTTTTTCCGGTTTCTTTGTGGTGGTGGCCTGCGCCACCTCCACCTACTCAAAGCTTCATGATGCTCCAACAATGATGGATGGATTAAAAGGCAGAATTCTACGTGACCATCATCATCAAGCCTTTCCGTGAGAACCCTAAATCCAAAGAGGACTGTTTCATTTATGTTAGGTAGAATGCCCAGAGGGGACTGGGCGGTCTAATGGTCTGGAATCCCTACAGATTTTTTTTTTTTTTTTCTCCAGCCGTCTGGAGTTTTTTTTTTTTGTTTTTTCTGTCCCCCTGGCCATTGGACCTTACTCTTATTCGATGTTAATTAATGCTGATTTATTTTGTTTTCTTATTGTGTCTTTTATTTTTCTATTCTTTATTATGTAAAGCACTTTGAGCTACTGTTTGTATGAAAATGTGCTATATAAATAAATGTTGTTGTTGTTGTTGTTACTCCAGTCACACCTCAAAACACAGACATTCAAACTAAACAAATTGTTGTGGTTTAAATTAACTAAATAGATCTTCATTTAGATCTTGATCTTTGTTTGTCTGCGAATTCCACACATGCGTAGACCACCTTCCAGTTTAGTATGTTGTTGTTACTCACGGATGTCAACAATGTGCTGGAACAACGAAAGGGTGGTGGACAGTGTTACGCTGGTTAGCTCCCGAGGCCTGGTTAGAGAATGAGATTGCCGAAGATAAAAGGTACGTGCCTACGTAACATATGAATGAAAGAAAGACAGTGGGTAAAATGAATGACAACGTAACAGCACGTTCTAGAAATTATTATTGTTACGTTGTAGCCGGCGAGTGCTGCGCGTCTCACAGTTGTACCGTGCCTTGCTCACATGTCAGTGAAGTGATCCCTATTAATGCTTTATGCTCCATGTATATTGGATTGCCACAAAGCAACCTGCGAGATTGGAGAAAGGTTGAGAAGACATCGTGAGAGAAAACGATAGCGTCGTGAAAATGAGATGGACTGTGAACGGACAGAAGCAGAAATGCTCCTACATCACCACATAATTACTATTCGGACAGTGATTCCGAGTAGGCCGTTCCTATCGAATCAATGTCCAAGGGTTTTCTTTTGTAATTTTGTTTCCCTTATAAAAAATCATAATGCTGTGCGATGAAGGGCCCAGTTCACGACTGGCAGCCGCGTTTAAACAGGGAGCCCCTCACAGACAACTTTAACACGCGCAACGTAGTTGGCCGTACATGGCTAGTGCATCTATATCTTTCATCAGAGGACGTCTGTTTAAATATTTTGCCCTTCATATTTCATACATGATCAGAGGAGAAAAAAGGAGGAGAATATTTGTGTAAATGGGAAGAAGCACTTGGGCTGTCAGATTAGCAATTGTGTTATCAGTTATTATAGGTTTTTTGGGTGTAGTAACTATGTTTCTTCTACTTTATGTCATTATCTACATTATAATAGGAAACTAAAGTAGAAAAATATGAGTAAGACATTTTTGGTAGCCTTGAAATTGTACACTCTAATGGATGACATTACTATGTGGACAATTGCCTACTCCTTAATGAGCATACTCATGAATAAATGGATGAGGAGTCTGAGTCAATCTGGCAAAGGTATGAATTGTTCTCATTTGCTGGATAGAATGTGGTACTTTTTAATTACATGTCTATGAACTGTATCACTTATTTTTTGTTTTATCATGAAGCAAATGTGATATATAGTGTTCCACAGATGGTTTTGAGAAGAAGGCTATAATGGTGTCTAAAGTATTCAAACACAGCTTCACATTGACGAGGACAGTAAATAGGAGTCTAGATAATTACTAAACATAGTATGTAGAAACTTACCATATACAGTAAATTTACAGCGTATAGTGATATTTATAGTTTCCTAAGACAGATGTTCAGTTAGCAAGCCTCATGGATGATGATGTTGTATTGTGGTTATGAGTGAGAGATAATACTGCTTATTTTTAAAAGCTTATGCATAATGTCTATTCCATTTTCTTTATAGTTCAGTTGCATGCAAGGCAAGAATCGATAAAAATATTTTTTATGCAATGACTGAATTATCTCTGAAAACTCTGTGGGCAGAAAAACCTCTAACTTCTAATTTGTTGATGACACCACCATCATTGATCATTGATCAGCTTACAGAGACGGGATTTACCAGCTTACATAAAGTTCCTAGGAGAACAATGTTACCCTTAATGACCGTGAAACCAATGAGGTGGTCATAGACTTCAGAAAGCAGAGGCCGATTACTATCTTATATCAAAGGTGATATTTTTGAGAGGGGGGGAGCAGCTTAAACCTTTTCTGGAGTGGTTAAGTTCAACTAAATGGCAGGTGTAGTTCTTTTGCAGTTTGCTCCTTATTGTTATGTTTTAACCAGGGTTTGTTCCCTGACTTAAATATGCTTTCATTTTTGTTGTCATTCTTGTTATTTTGGAATTATTTCCTTTGTATTCTCTGTTATTTATTATTAATGTAGTTTTTTTTTTGGTTATTATCCTTGTGTTTTACAGGAGGAACCCCAACAGATGCGGCCCCAATGATGTCACTATTGGGGGACTGGCCTTAGCCTTTATTTTTCAGGCTGAGGTGTACAACCCTCAGAGGTTCACTAAGAGTTGTGGAGTATTGTTCATCTTTGAGAATGCTGTTCTGAATTTCTGGGTTTGTGGCTATTTTGCACTTCTATTTTTAGGATTACTGAATAGCAATTTAGATGTGAATGGCTAGGGTTGCCTGTTTAGGCATAGCCACTTTTCCTTATTTTTACATTTTCCTGTGCTGTGCCATTTTCTTTTCCAGTTCTCTTTTTGATGTTATTTGTTAAATTACTGAATTATTAAAGAACATTGTTTTGTTTTATCCAATTAAGTCAGACATTTCTAGTTATCCTCTCTCTTAAGTTTTTCTATATTTAAAGCATTTTGAATTTTTAAAAACCTGAGCCCCATTTTTTGGCCTGTGCAGGCCTTGAAACACATCTTTTGAGTTTAGCACCAAGCTGCCTTGGGTGAGGCCTGTTCGTGAGGCAGTGAAGTCCTGGAACCTCACGTATAAAATCTTGCTTAGATTTCATACTAAAATTTTGCTTACACTTGAAAGGCAAAAAACTGCACACGTGCAAAAGAAATGGATTTATAAAACTGAACATACAGTATGCAATATTCCATGCCAAATCTATACTAATAAAAGGCAAAGCCCTCACTGACTCACTGATTACTAATTCTCCAACTTCCCGTGTAGGTAGCAGGCTGAAATTTGGCAGGCTCATTACTTACAAAAGTTAAGCAGGTTTCATTTCGAAATTCTACGGGTAACGGTCATAACTGAATCCTACTTACGTACATACAGTATATACGTCCATAGCCTGCAGCTCGGTTGCCGTGTGAGGCGGCGTTGCGTCCCCCATCCCCACGCCTCCCATGTAGTTGGCTGCCTGCCTATATAAGGCCGTCCGTCGCTCCAGTCTCTTCATTCCCTTCCTTGCTTCGCCATGGTATTCATGTCTCCCTGCTGATAACGGCAGCCTTTTTATTTAATCCACGGCTTCTCTGCTGTTTTATTGTGCTGATAATTGCAGCCTTTTTATTTAATCCACAGCTTCTCCACTGTTTTATTGTTCGTTTATTATGATTATAGTTATTGTGTAGGTATTTTAGACTTAGTTTACTGTTCAGGTACCCATTTCCTTTACCGTTCCAACTGTACCCCCATTAACATGTCTATCGAGGTGATCACCATCGATCAAAGAACTGTCACTTACGGAGTGGTTTCCATGCCTGGAGATGCCGCCTGCCTTTTCCATTCTCTGTGTTACATATTGCACGGCCATATCAGGCTCGCTCTTGATATCCGGAGGAACATTGTGTCTTATGTATTGAGTGACTGGGACAGGTTCAAGGTGCGGACTGATGATGGTACAGGAGATAATTATACTACACAGGAGCACTATAAGAGTGAAATGCTTAAGCCCTTCACCTATGCTTCTGCATGTGAGTTGATGGCTGCCGCTGAATTGTTCGGTTGTCGCTTTCAAGTGTACCGAAATGGCCAAATATTTTACACCTTTGGAGAACCGCCAATGCCTCTTAAACATTTTAGATTCACAGGTGACGATTTGAGTAGTGGACACTTTGATGTTTATGAATGTTTCAACTCTCAAAAGCTGGATGCGAAGTTATCGATGAAACCGGTTGTATGCTTACAACGCTTGACAGATGCCGAATGTCACTTCAACACAATAAGTCCTGCAAATACTAATGTAATTTAAACAAACCATGAAACTCAAACCAATTATGACAGCAGCAATCCAAGCTGTGAGAAAACAGTAATAAGGAGGCGTGTCAGATGTCGTGGTACATTTTCTGATGCAGCTAGACGGAAACAACTTCGTGACGCTGCCGCCAAAATACTCGCAGAAAAATCCACAAGTTAATAGACACGCTGTCGCTAAATACTCACAGGCAAATCCACAAGTTCATAGAGACGCTGTCGCTAAATACTCGCAGGCAAATCCACAACTTAATAGAGATGC
>JANRMT010028174.1:113946785-113957081 GCA_026402145.1 Polypterus bichir lapradei | reverse complement strand
GATGCTGTCGCTAAATACTCGCAGGCAAATCCACAACTTAATAGAGACGCTGCTGCTAAACACTCACAGGCAATTCTACAAGTTCATAGACACGCTGCCACTAAATATTCACAGGCAAATCCACAAGTTAATACTGGGAATGCCTGTTAAACATCTTAGATTCATGAGTAGCGATTTAGGTAGTGAACACTTCGATGAATGAAACCTGTTATTTTTACAACGGTTGACAAACACGGAATGTAACTTGAACACAACACGTCCTCCAAATACGAACCTGATTGAAAGAAATAATGATAATCAAATCCTTGATGACAGCAACACTCATAACAGTGACAAAACAATTGCATTGACAATCATGCTACGTTATTTTTAAAATGTTTCCTTTTCTTTTTCATAACTTCTTTAACACACTACTTCTCCGCTGCGAAGTGCGGGTATTTTGCTAGTTCCTTTATAAATCTCAAACCAACCTATAACTATGTGTGTGGGATCTAATCACCATGTACATTTGGCCATGTTCCTGAATGACATCTTTACCAGAAACTATAGGAGAACACAGAAAACAAAACCTCAGTGAATATGAACTTGAGGTATTACTGACTGAAGAGGAGAACTGAAACAACATTCTTTTTTTTCATCTCTTTATGGGGTTACAAATAAAATTCAAAAAACAGATGTTGGAGCAAGTGACAGCAGCTGAGTGGCGGTAACAATCATGCAGCAGACACAAAAAGAAACAAGAGTATGAATTGATGCTGGTGTTATGGGTAGAACTGCAATATATTAAAAACATTGTTATTGAACTTCATTTTGTTAATGTTAAATGTTAATATTGCAATACATTGAAATATATTTATTTTCACTGTAGAACCCCTCTGAAATGTCATTACGTTGATGTCCTCAGGGGCAGGGTCTGGATCATCCATGAGCTCATCTGGCCTATCTTAAGTGATAAAGGCAGTTCATATTTCTACGCTATGTTGTGCAGTACTGGACAAGCCATTATAATGTGGCAAGCCTTTGTAGGGCTGTACAGCAGTGTTCAAACCTCACCATTTGTCTTTGAATGAACCAAAGGAACTATTTTATCATTGACCGTCTGTGGGAGTGCCTTTCATTATATCTTCTCTCTTGTGGTGTTTATGGGTTGGTAAGTGGTGTGAGGAGCCAGGCTATGAGGGGTTTCACTATCACCAGAAAGAAAGATTATACAAGTTGAATTGTGTGTTGTATGATAGCAATGATTTTTTGGTTCATGATGACAACTCACTTATAAACCAATTTCCCTTTCCTACAGCTGTCCTGTTGGAGGTGTGTACTGAATAGGAGCCTACATTACAGAGTCTATCATGCAGAAATCACAAAATCCCACTCCCATTACAGGTTTTTACAACTGTAGTGTATTTGGTGACAGGCACTTTTTAGAGTGAACTGGCTGACCACTCGGGGATCTTGCATGCATCCCTGAGCCATGTCTCACTATCTGTATGGGATGGTATAATTAACATGCTGCCCACATACATCTAATTTCCTTATGGTAAGAGGAAGCAATCCAAGCACAAAAGGCCTCTTGCAGCAATTGCTGATTTTCCTGATGTAACTGGTACAATTGATACCAGACACATTGTGAAATGCAAAATCACATAATTAATTTGCTTTTGTAAACAGAAAACACTTTCATTCAATTGATATAAGAGCTAATAAACATTGCTCAAATGTGTCTGACTAATGTTGTTGTGATGTGGCCTGGCTGAACCCACAATTATTTAATTTTATCAAATAGTAGAGTGGTAAACATACTTCAGGGTAATGCTATGGTTGGCATCTTTGTAACACAGCCATTGTCAGTTACATCGTACACCACAGAACACCATTTTTATAAATAAAATAGATAGGCTACACACTCAGGCAATTAACATTAGGTGTATTCATTAGGCGTTACTGCCTCCATTGATTATAGCAGTATTGCGAGAACGTTAGTTAGCTGTGATATAATTAGTTCAGGAACATCGGAAAGTGACTGGTCCGTCATTAGAATGCACAATTAAGCAAGATTTTTGTTCATTTCACTGTCCTGCCACCTGGAGTTGCTAAAATGCCAATTCCAAAAAAGTCTGCATAGGACCTATTAATAGTCAAAATTTGCAGTAACATTAAACCAAATTTCACACCAATTTGTGTTTTATAAATCCAGACCTTAGCGTAAGAAATGGCTTATGCGTTTCCAAGCGTGAGTATGTTTTATACTTGAAGCCACTGGTCTGGTTTTTGTTTTTTTTAGGCCTGTTTAAACTGAGTGTGCACAAGTCCAGCACACAAAAAGGCTTTTCATTTGTCAACGGGAAACTCTTCCCAAAAGTTCCCACTGGGTGGCATGGTATAAAGACAGTTAAGCACCAATACAACACAATATAACAGCACACAGCACTTCTCTTCTTTCTCTTTCTCTCTCAGTCTTCCATGTTCACTCCTCCTTTGGCAAACTTCGTCCTCAACCACCGGACTCTGGCTCCAGAATGGAAGACATGCAGCTCCTTTAAAGTCACCCCTGGAAGTACTTCTGGTATCCCGAAGGCTATGCCCAGATGCACTTCTGGGTAAGGCTGAAGTTCCAGTTCCCGTAGCTCCTCCTTGCTGCACCCATGGCACCCAACAGGCTCCAATTCGGATGAAGTCCTGTGGGAAACCGGGGGACTGCCATCTGATGCTCTGGGGAAGATAATTCCCGGTGAACATTCTATCCCCCAGCACTTCAAGTGTGGAGGAGTCTCAGCCGGGCAAGGGTTCCAGTCGTCTGCTACATCAGGCACATCAAAGGACTTAAGGACATGTTGTACTTTGACAGCCTTGGAAAATTAAACCTTTTTAGACTCGAGCAGAGGAGACTGTGCGAGGACCCAATCCGGGTCTTCAAAATCCTCAAAGGCATTGATAAAGTAGATCCAGCAGAATTTGGAAGTGCATTTATGACTGAAGCCAGAAAATACTTCTTTATGCAAAGATTATAAATCTGGAACAAACTACTGAGACATGTATGTGAAGCAGAAACTTTGACAACAAGAAGTGTTTGGATAAGATAATGAGGCAGCAATCCTGTTAATGTAGATAAACAAATGAGCCTGCACTACAATGAATGGTCTCCTCCCCTTTGACACATTTATTACGTACTTATGGTTTAAGTTAACATACAACTTTTTCCACTTCATCAAGTGCAAATTACAACAGTGTTAAACCAGATAGATACTACATATTTATGGCGACATAACTAAGACAAGTGTATCTTAGGATGATACTGTACTCAATGCACACTGCACCTGACTTTGAAAATATTTGGAAATGTTTGGAACTGTCCAAATTAGAATTTAACCTAAGGCTGTTATTTGTTAAATTTTTAGAATTTGTCCAAAAGATAGGGGGCAGAATGGCCATCGGGAACGGACCAGTAGTGTTTCTGGACCAGTCGAGCTCAGTCAAATTCTCATAAGTAAATGCACACACATTTAGTAAAGCCATAAAAAGACATCCCTTTCCAAGTGGAATAACCCTGCTTTGTGTGCTGGTATTCGAGAAAAGGAAGTGACCCCTTCCTAAATGGTACAAACTTGTGCATGTGAAATCCAAACAATTCATTAATCCATTTTCTAAACCCACTCACTGCATTTAACAATGTTACAGTGGATGACAAAGGTAAAAGAAAAAAGTAAGGGAGTGCTGAGAAAGCAAGCAATAAGCAAACAAAAACAAAGAAAATGCAGTGCTGAACGTTTCAGTGTAATGTACAAAAATATCAGCTTTATCTAGTACAGGGGAGAAAGGTTATCATTTGTTAACTTAACAAAAAAACATCAAGTCAAGTTTTGAAAGTTCCCAACGTCTTACTGTCTACCACACTACTTGGTAGCTTATTCCAAGTGTCTATCGTTCTTTGTGTAAAGAAAAACTCCCTAATGTTTGTGCGAAGTTTACCCTTAACAAGTTTCCAACTCTGTCCCTGTGTTCTTGATGAACTCATTTTAAAATAACATTCTTAATCCACTGTACTAATTCCCTTCATAATTTTAAACACTTCAATCATGTTTCCTCTTAATCTTCCTTTGCTTAAACTGTATAGGCTCAGCTCTTTTAATCTTTCCTCATAATTCAACCCCTGTAGCCCTGGAATCAGCCCAGTCACTGTTCTCTGGACCTTTTCTAGTGCTGCTATGTCCTTTTTGTAGCCTGGAGACCAAAACTGCACACAGTACTCAAGATGTGGCCTCACCAGTGCATTATAAAGGTTGAGCATAACCTCTTGGACTTGTACTCCATACATCGTGCTATATAACCTAACATTCTGTTAGCCTTCTTAATGGCTTCTGAACACTGTCGGGAAGTCAATAGCTTAGAGTCCACTATGACTCCTAAATCCTTCTTATAAGGTGTACTCTCGATTTTCTGACCGCCCATTTTGTATTCAAACCTAACATTTTTACTTCCTATGTGTAATACTTTACATTTACTGACATTAAATTTCATCTGCCACAAATCTGCCCAAGCCTGTATGCTATCCAAGTCCTTTTGTAATGATATAACAGATTCCAAATTTTCTGCTAATCCACCTATCTTGGTATCATCTGCAAACTTAACCAGCTTGTTAATTATATTCTGATCTAAATCATTTATATATATTAAAAAAAGCAGCGGCCCTAGCACTGACCCAGCACTGTGGAACACCACTCTTAACATCGGCCAGTTCTGATGAGGTTCTTCGCACCATCACCCTCTGCTTCCTGCGTCCAAGCCAATTCTGCACCCATCTAAAAACATCACCCTGAACTCCCACTTCTTTTAATTTGATGCCCAACCTCTCATGTGGCACCTTATCAAATGCTTTCTGAAAGTCCAAGTAAATAATATCATATGCTCCACTTTGATCGTATCCTTTTGTTGCCTCCTTATAAAATTCCAGCATGTTAGTAAAACACGACCTCCCTCTTCTGAACCCATGCTGACTCTTCAGAATAACTCCTGTCCTTGCCAGATGTTGCTCAATCTTATCCTTAATGATTCCTTCCATTAATTTTCCTGTGATGCATGTTAAGCTTACTGGCCTATAGTTGCTTGGATCTGCCCTGTCACCCTTTTTTTATAATGGGATAATATCTGCTATTTTCCACGAAAAAAGTTTTGCCCCGTGTATGACGCACGTTGTGATTGTATAGGAAGTGTTTAGAGCGAGAGAGAGCGTGAGTGTGCGAGCAAGCGAGCGAGAGAAAGAGAGTGCGAGTGCGCGAGCAAGCGATCGAGAGCGATAGCGTGAGCAAGCGATCGAGAGCGTGAGTGAGCAAACGAGAGCGAGAGCGCAAGTGAGCAAGCGAGAGAGAGAGCGCGAGCAAGTGAGCGAGAGACAGAGTGCGAGTGTGCGAGCGAGAGAGAGAGAGCGAGCGAGCCCATTCAGAAGAAGTAAACATTACAGAATTACATTTCCTCGTGTATGACGCGCACCTGATTTTCTAATGCTAATTTTCGGGAAAAAATGTGCGTGTGTTACATGCGTAAATACGGTAATCAGAAAGACCTGAAGTTTCACTTTTCACATCAACCGACCACAGGGTATTTATCCGCTAATGGGATATGCAGGATCAAATATTCAAAGATCACAAAACTTTGAAAAAATGGGGAGTGGTAATATAGGCATGTGGAGGTGTTTTGATGTTGCAGATCATGAATATGAAAATATTTTTGATATATCATTCTTTGCTGGTGGTTCTAGCCCTCCAAGAGCCCCTCCCAGAAGATCAAAATGACAAATTTCAAACACAAACATGTGGGACTTAGTTTTAGACTGTTTCAAGGTCAGTAATTACAAATATGATGCTATGTTTAAGTTTTGATCTTTTACTATTGACGTGGCTCTGTATCAGTGGGTGAAACATTACACATTTCTATTAAAATTAACAATATTTAGACATTTTATTTTAAATATTTGACACAGCCATGCTTGTTTTATTATTATTCAGGAAGTAAATCATTACATTTCTGATGAAAACCCCAAATTAGAGTGGTTTACACTAATTCAGACTTTTCATTAATTCTTTGTTTTTAAAGATAAGGCTTATCCTGAGGGAAAGGATGAAATTAGCTCAACTACAATATCCATGCCAGACACAAGAGAGGGTCATACAGTACATCTGCGTACATGACAGAGGCAACAACAGCTGAGGAGGATAAAGAAAGAGATCCTTGGGCAGATGAAGGGAATGTACAGAAGGCTTCTACAAGCTTTGATTAGTTTGTACATCCCCACTCTAAAGATCTTGATTGCTTTTATCTGCCATCACCTCCAGCAACCCCCAAGACATAGTTTATTGTGGTTTTGGTAAAAATTATTGTAAAGCCTTAACTATCCTCGGGTACTGTTTAGAACAGTGGCTAAATTAACAAATGGCAATTCAGATCAACAGTGCAAAATACCAACAGATATTAGCAGTACAGACTTTATGAACTTCTTCAATGAGAAAATTAAAAATATAAGATCCCAGATCTCAGCATCACAGTACAAACCAAATACTAGCTTAGCAGACCCTGCCGCACATTGCATTCAGCACTTTAGTAATTTTAATCCTGTAACTGAGCAGGAAGTCTTAACTTTAATTACTAAAATGAAGCCCTCTACTTGTTCCCTAGATCCAGTGCCAACAAAACTAGTAAAAAGTGCAATGGATGTTCTTGCAGCACCTATTCTAACCGTTATCAATAGTTCATTACTGCATGACACAGTACCTGATGCACTAAAAGTGTCAGTCATTAAACCTTTACTTAAAAAGTCAGACCTAGACCCACACATACTAAATAATTATAGGCCTATTTCAAATTTACCATTTCTCTCTAAAATACTACAAAAAGTAGTCGCCAGTCAGCTTCAGTCACACCTTACGCATTACAGTTTATTTGAGAAATTCCAGTCTGGTTTTCGCACTGGTCATAGTACAGAAACTGCACTAACACGGGTTGTAAATGACATTCTGATATCCTCTGATGAAGGAAACTCCACTGTAGTTATGTTGTTAGACTTAAGTGCAGCATTTGACACCATTGACCATTCTATTTTACTGCACAGGCTAGAAAATGATGTTGGTCTTACAGGCCCCGTGCTCGCTTGGTTCAGTTCTTATTTATCAAATCGATTCCAATATGTACAGAAATGTGCTGACAGTACTCCATCATTATACACAGAAGTTCAAAATGGTGTCCCACAGGGCTCAGTACTGGGACCTTTACTGTTTTCACTTTACATGCTTCCACTTGGATCTCTCATTAGGAAACATAATGTTAATTTTCACTCGTATGCAGATGACACCCAGTTATACCTTTCATTTAAATCAAATGAAGTTTCTCCGATGTTGTCTTTAATTAGTTGTGTTAGTGAATTAAAGGAGTGGATGAATGAGAACTACCTGTCTTTAAATACAGATAAAACAAAGATGTTAATTGTAGGAGGGAATGACGCTGATCACAGCAATATTTTGTCGACATTTAAATCAGTTGGAATCCCAATTAATTTTACTGAATCAGCCCGCAATCTAGGAGTTATCTTTGATTCTAGCATGTCATTTAAAGCACATATTACAAAGTTGTCCAAAACATGTTTCTTCCATCTTAAAAATGTTAGGAAATTAAGGCGCTTTCTAAATAAACAGGATTGTGAGAAATTAATTCATGCATTTATCTCTAGTAGGATTGACTACTGCAATGTGGTGTTCACTGGCTGTTCAAACTGTTCTTTATACAGCCTCCAGTTAATCCAAAATGCGGCTGCAAGAATTATTACAAGAACAAGAAAATATGAACACATAACTCCAGTTCTTAAATCCTTACACTGGCTCCCTGTTAAGTTTAGGGCAGATTTCAAAATCCTCCTTTTAACATATAAAGCATTAAATGGCCAAGGTCCGGCTTACTTGTCTGAACTTATCATGACTTACAAACCTGAGCGCACATTAAGATCTCAAGATGCCGGTCTGCTTATGATTCCAAGGATTAATAAAATAACAGTGGGAGGTCGAGCCTTCAGTTACAGGGCCCCTAAACTGTGGAATGGTCTTCCTGCTTCTATAAGAGATGCCCCTTCGGTCCCAGCCTTTAAATCCCGGCTAAAGACTCACTACTTCAGTTTAGCATATCCTGACTAGAGCTGCTGATTAACTGTACATACTGAATCTCTGTTGTTAGTCATTAGCACTAAAACATAAGTAACATGATAATTATAATTGAATACTAACCCTCACCTATTCTGTTTCTGTTCTCGGTACTCAAATGTGGCAATTGGTGCCACGGCCCACCTGCCAAGTTGTTTGCCTGCCTATGGTAAAGTCATCCCTGGTGGAGGATCATAGGAATCATGGGAAAGAGGGGACCTTTCATCGGATTGGCTGGCCGAGCAACGTTTCAGCCGTGGAATGGCCAAATGGGGAGGCAGCTTGACGGATGAGGTCTCCAGCACTCTAAAAATATCAAAATCTTATTATGTGATATCATCTACTGTTAAATTCTGCTCTGTACTTCTAAAATTTTTATTATTATGCTGTATTAAGGATTTGTTCTGTTCTGTGTATTGTATTGTATTGACCCCCTTCTTTTGACACCCACTGCACGCCCAACCTACCTGGAAAGGGGTCTCTCTTTGAACTGCCTTTCCCGAGGTTTCTTCCATTTTTCCCTACAAGGTTTTTTTGGGAGTTTTTCCTTGTCTTCTTAGAGAGTCAAGGCTGGGGGGCTGTCAAGAGGCAGAGCCTGTTAAAGCCCATTGTGGCACTTCCTGTGTGATTTTGGGCTATACAAAAATAAACTGTATTGTATTGTATTGTATTGTATAAAGATGAAGCTACCTATATTCTACAAAACAACACTCTTGACAATATGAGAGACAGCTGATTTAGGAGTTGTATGCCTCTTTTCTTTTATTGGCAGTTACTATGGCAGCCTATAATAATGTCCACCCTCCTACCTCTCCTTTAGTGGCAGCTCGTAGCTAAAATTAGTGGGGGTGCTGCTCCAGAAAATTTTTAGCCTTTGTTTTAAAATTGTGTAAAAGGAAACAAACATGTATAAAAAGAAAATTTATTCAGAAACTTGATAAAATCCTAAAAGAACAAAATCAAACATTTTTACTTACTATAACCTAAATTGTTACAGTTCAAGCTTGATATATTCATTTAAAAATGAAATCCATTCTTCTTCTTTTAATTTGCGCGAAAAGATGAATAATTTTCTCCTTGATCTCTGGATGACAACTGAGGAAATTTTTCCCCATTGAAAGCACTGCAAGTGCATTTAGTCTTCCTGAATTCATAGTGCTTCTTAGAAAAGTTTTTATTCTTTTCAATGTTGAAAAGTAGCGTTCTGCCTCAGAAAAAAAATGAATCAAATAGAATAGCTGGAAGCAGGATAATAATCTAATTCTACACTTTATCACATTCAAGAATATGGTACACGGTTTTTAAGCACAACACACGCGGAATAAAAAAAAAAACCACTACCTTCCACCAGCACGCCAGGGTCGGCACTGTGGGAGCGACAGTGCTCTCTCTCCCTCGCTGCCTTGCGTGGAGCTTCCGATGTCCGCATGCGCACAACAGCCAAAAACCACGATGCTGGAACTGTGAAGCACATAGTTCCATACAAAGATTTTTGTATCTTTTTCATAAACTGGGGGATGGCTACTGACATTAAGCTTAAGGATTATATATTGTACAAGTATAAAGAAAGAATTAAGGAAAAAAGGACTCATTATATTAAATGTTATCGATAATATCAAGTGGAAATAAGGGGTGCTGCAGTTCCACAGTGCCTATACGCGAGCTGCCACTGTTCTCCTCACTAGAGTGGGGGTGGTCTAGTCTATATCATGCCACTCCAGGGATGAAAAAGACAGTCCCACTCTGTCCATACCAAAAGCAACAGTCTTGACAAAGATTATTGTTGTGACTTGCCCCTGACTCCATCTTGACATATGCCTACTGCAATTTCTCAACCTCTCCTTTCTATATTTCATTTGCCTTTGTTAATTAGACCCATGTTGGGGCCTCTGCCTACTTTTTGATTATAATTACTCATTTTGTTACTGTTCAGTTCAATTATTATTTACTGCTGAAGAAAAAACATACTGAAGAATTGGTCTCTTAAACAATATGTCCATCCTCATTTGGCCTCTTATGCTGTGTGGAGACATCCATGTTGGTGCACAAAAGTGGATGATAATCTAGTATGGGCTAAATCCAGTGTGTATGTGTGTATATATATATATATATATATATA
>JANRMT010028174.1:113888566-113946685 GCA_026402145.1 Polypterus bichir lapradei | reverse complement strand
ATATATATATATATATATATATATATATATATATATATATATATAGTATGATAAATTAGTCACAAAGACAATCATAAAGGTTTGAGGAATGGCCCCGTATAATGTTTTTCGGTCAAGATGATAAAGAAACTTTTAATCAGACATTCGACAAGTGTCGTTTGGTTCAGTCGGTTTATATATGATGGCTACAGGAAATGACGGAAGCAGGAAGTGACGTCATCTGCAGGAGCTGGAGGTGGCGTCATCATGGTAGAGCCGGAAGTGACGTCATTCTCTGGAGACGGAAGTGATGTCATCATGATGGAGCCGGAAGTGACGTCATTATTGGGAGCCGGACATGACATCATCATATTGGGATCTGAAGTGTATGGTGAACCGATTGAAATATGGGTAGTTGTGGGTATGGAATGATTATTTTTCTTCCTTCGTTCTGCAGGGTCAGAAAGAGAGGCATTCGCATTCTCAGGGGTGGGGATCGATTTGTCCTTAACTCAATTTTCTTTTTGTAAAAACTTGATTGATTTGTATGGATTACAATAAAATTAATAAAAATATAATAAAATAAAAAAGAAAGAGAGGCATTAGCACCATCATACGACCCCCCCATCTTGTAGCCATTCACTCATCTCCGGACCTTTTGATTGCCTCCTTTTCACACGTGTGTGACATGACCCCCCCTCCTGCCCAAACCCATCGGGTCGGGCGGCCTGAACCGAGAGGTTAAAGGTCCGGGAGAGAGCATCCACGTTGGTCTGTAGAGAACCCCGACGATAAGTGACTCTGAACCTGTAAGGTTGCAACTCGAAGAATCACCTAGTGACACAAGGGTTAGACTCCTGATTCAGGGCCATCCACTGTAAGGCGGCATGGTCCGTCACCAGAGTAAACTCCCGTCCCAGTAGGTAGTAACGTAATTGTGTCACAGCCCACTTGATCGCCAAAGCCTCCCGTTCCACCGCCGCATACCTGCTCTCCTTGTCCAACAGTTTCCGGCTGAGGTATAAAACAGGGTGTTCAGCACCCTCGATGCATTGGCTTAACACGGTACCCAGTCCTGTGTCCAATGCATCGGTCTGGAGGATAAAAGGATAAGAAAAGTTAGGAGATTTCAAAACAGGTGCTGAAGTAAGGGCCATCTTTAAGTCACAAAATGCAGCTTCAGTAGAATTGTCCCATACCACTTTAATAAGAGCCTTTTTCTTTGTCAGATTAATCAGAGGCACAGCTCTCTCGGAGAAACAAGGAACAAAACGACGGTAATAACTCGCTAATCCCAAGAAAGCTTGAACCTGCCTCTTAGTAATAGGACGGGGCCAATTAATGATTGCATCAATTTTAGAACACTGTGGTCGAACTGAACCACCTCCCACCAGATAACCTAAATATCTGGCCTCATTCAAGCCAAAGAAACATTTCTTCTGCTTGATATGAAGCCCGGCTTTAGCTAGTGTGAGTAGAACAGATCGTACGTGCAATAAATGATCCTCCCATGTGCCAGAATAGATGACGATATCATCCAGGTAGGCGGCACTATAGGAATTGTGGGGCCGTAACAGTGTATCCACCAGACGTTGAAAGGCCCCGTGCAATCCAAATGGAAGGACCTTGTACTGCAGGTGTCCACTAGGGGTACTAAAGGCAGTTTTCTCTTTAGCAGAATCCGTTAAGGGAATTTGCCAGTACCCTTTTGTCATGTCAAGAGTAGTTAAAAACTGAGCACTACCCAGCCTCTCAAGGAGATCGTCAACTCACGCCATAGGATAGGCATCAAATTTAGAAACCTGATTGAGACGTCGGGAGTCATTACAAAACCTCCACGTCCCATCTGGTTTAGGAATTAAGACGATTGGACTAGACCATGGACTATAACTTTCTTCAATAATGTCCATCTCTAGCATTCGTCGAACTTTCAATTCTACTTCAGCTTTCTTTACCTCAGGAAGTCGGTAGGGTCTTTCTCTGACAATAACCCCAGGGTCTGTGACAATGTCATGCTCAATCAGCACAGTGCGTCCCGGCTGTTCACTTACTACGCCATGCACGGGCAGAATAGCGGACTCCAACTGACTTTTCTGTCTGTCAGATAAATTCGCACCAAAATTAAGGGGTTGATATTCTATGAAAAGGGAGCCTGGCTGACCAGAGGGAAGCTCCGCCTCTCTATCTTTCAATGGTTTCAGCAGGTTGACATGATAAACACGCTCGCTTGGCCGACGATTAGGTTGTTTAACTAAATAGTCGACAAGCCCTTTTCGGTCCTTAATTTCATAGGGCCCTTGCCAATGAGCCAATAATTTAGAATGTGAAGTTGGAACAAGCACCATGACCCGATCCCCCAGAGCGAACTCACAGAGGGTGGTGTTACGGTTATAATAACGCGCCTGTGCTGCTTGAGCCTTTTCCATGTGTTCTTTTAGTACAGGCCAAATTTTATTTAACCTATCGCGTAATTGTGCAATATATTCCAATATATTTGAGGTTGAGAGGACCTCCTCTTCCCACCCCTCTTTTAACATATCCAATAAACCTCGGGGATGTCTTCCATATAGGAGCTCAAAAGGAGAAAACCCTGTGGGGGTCTGTGGGACTTCCCGATAGGCAAAGAGGATGAGGGGGAGTAACTGATCCCAGTTCCTCCCATCCTCGCTAACTACCTTGCGTAGCATCTGTTTAAGGGTCTGATTAAATCGTTCTACCAGGCCATCAGTTTGAGGGTGATAGGCCGACGTTTTCAGATGTGTAATTCTGAGTAACTTAGCCACTTCCCTGAACGTTTCTGAGGTGAAGGGAGTTCCTTGGTCAGTTAAAACCTCTTTGGGAATCCCCACACGAGCGAAAATCCTTACTAACTCCTGTGCGATTGTTTTCGAATTGGCTGAGCACAAGGGAACAGCTTCAGGTAAACGTGTGGCATAATCTACAAGTGCCAATATATATTTATGACCTCGTAGTGAAGTTTCAATGGGTCCCACGAGATCAATTCCCTCTCTTTCAAAGGGCACATCAATTAGGGGAAGAGGAATAAGAGGAGCACGGTCCTTCTTAGGAATCTGACGAATCTGAAACTCCGGACATGAAGAGCAAAATCGTCTGACCTCCTTATTAATTCCTGGCCAATAAAATCTGAACTTGATTCATTATAAAGTTTTTTCGGTCCCCAAATGGGCTCCGAGTAAATGCGAATGAGCTAATTCACATACCTGATGACGGTAGGTGCGTGGAATTAACAACAATTCTTTTATAACTCCCTCATGTTCTGCAACTCTATATAATAAATCATTTTTTATGACAAAAGTAAGGCATTCGTGGTACAGGCTCTGTGGACCCATGTCCATTTACTGAAACTACTGCATTTCTAGCAAATTTCAAGGAATCATCATTCCATTGCTCCCTTTTAAAGGATGAAGGTGTAAATTTAAACTGGGACGTTAAATCGTTAATAGGATCAGGGTTTACCTCACTCGAGTTCCGGAGGACTTACAGAAAGGGGAATACCCACTGCAGTGCCTGAGGTGCCTTCGTCTCCGTTGTCTATGGGATCAATTTCACTATTTTGGGAGTTACTACATGGCGTGGAGGCAATCGGATTAATTGAATTAGCATCCATTATCAGGCCCTCATTTATTACAGGAGCAGATTCTGTTTTTCCACTATTATTTTGTGACCAATCTCGTCCTAAAATCACTGGATAGGGAGGATCTGTCATTACGTCCACTGGTGTAGCCTTCATGACGTCACCTACCGTAATAACACAGGAAGCAGTGCGATAGTATCGGGTGTCCCCATGTATACATTTTAGGCTAATTCTATGATTTAGCCATTGTCACGGAAAAACAAAACGGCGAGCAACAATAGAAATGTTACTCCCGGAATCAAATAAGGCTATCACTTTCTAACTATTCACAATCAACATCCCTGTACAAGGAGAAGATAGAGGGTTAACGACAGCACGATACCTATCTCCCTTTCCCAGAGAACAGTTCATCGGCTCCGGTGTAGGGCAAGCAGTGTAGATGTGTCCCAGCCCTCCACACTTGAAACAGTGCGGAGATGTGACGGCTCGTTCTTTCTTCTTAGCGGAGACATCAGATGTTTGTCAGGAGGGCTCATTAAAAGGCACACGAACCTGTCGGGTTTGGCGAGAGAACCGTTCTGATCCACCTGATTTACAGACACCCCAATGGCGATCTACCACTTCAACCAGACTATCCAAGGAGGTTACCTACTGTTTGCGGACCTGCTGGGCGAGATTATCTGGTAGCGCATTTATGAATGTCTCGATGGTCAGTAACTCAGCCATTCTTTGGGCACTGTTTACATCTGGCCTTAACCAGTGGCCCACTTTGCCCCAGACTTCGTACACTTGAGTACGTATGGCTCTTTCGGGGTCAAACTTCCAGTCACGCCACTCCCTCGCCTGCTGTGTCGCAGATACGCCGTAGCATTTAAAGATTTCTTGCATTAGTAGATCATAATTGGATGCCTACTCCTCAGACAGATCATAATAGGCTCTCTGCACTTCTCCCTTCAGATAGGGAGCCACAATGTATGCCCATTCCGACGGTGGCCAGGCATTCCTTTTTGTGGTTCTCTCGAAGATAAGAAAATAAGATTCTACATCATCTCCTTCAGTTAAAATGGGTAAGTAGAGGAGGTACTGAACGTGATGTCTCCGCTCGGACTGTCGCTGCTGCCCGTGCCTCTGCTTCCGGCAATCGGGTTTGAGTATCTCCCAGCTGAATCTTAACTTGCTGTAATTCAGCTGCGAGAGTGTTCAACATGCTGTTTAGGTCTTGTCCCTCTGTCATTTTCCGAGACAAATATCCTGCCGACTACGCCAATTGTGTTAAATTAGTCACAAAGACAATCATAAAGGTTTGGGGAATGGCCCCGTATAATGTTTTTCAGTTAAGATGATAAAGAAACTTTTTATCAGATATTCGACAAGCGTGGTTTGGTTCAGTCGGTTTATATATGATGGCTACAGGAAATGACGGAAGCAGGAAGTGACGTCATCTGCAGGAGCCGGAAATGACGTCATCATGGTGGAGCAGGAAGTGACGTCATTCTCTGGAGATGGAAGTGATGTCATCATGATGGGGCCGGAAGTGACGTCATCAATGGGAGCCGGAAATGACGTCATCATATTGGGATCTGAAGTATATGGTGAACTGATTGAAATATGGGTAGTTGTGGGTATGGAATGATTATTTTTCTTCCTTCGTTCTGCAGGGTCAGAAAGAGAGGCATTAGCACCATCATACGACCCCCCATCTTGTAGCCATTCACTCACCTCTGGACCTTTTGATTGCCTCCTATTCGCACGTGTGTGATATATACATATATATATATAATACAAAGGGGATGTTGTATGGTTCGGTAAAAATATATATACACATTTACATTTTTGAAATGCTTTTTATACATCTCTCTATTATAAAAAAAAATCCCGTGGAATGAATGACTAGGAGACGATACGTGATCTTCACGTTAAGATCACGAAAGACAAATAAAAGAACCGTGAGACGAAAGAGAACGGGCAAAAAAAAAAATCAGTAGTGTAAAGGGAAGCAGCACACACAGATACAGGTGTCTCAGTGCATATAAAGCATATAAAGGACAATATGTTATAAATGTCGATGAAACGTCGATGAATAAAAGATCGAATTAGCGCAAAAAAAAAGGAAATTAATCATCAGGACCAGGTGTAACAGAAAAAATAGCAGGACAAAGCAAGGTCAGAAATAAAAGGAAAAGAGTAGAAAACAAAGTATTTTCGCATCATTCAATGCACAAAATGTAGATTTACACAATAATGGAACATACGCTATGACAATCTGTGGACCCGCAACAGTTAAAGCAACGACAAGTTTAATTTCAAAGAAAACACAATTCGGCCAGGTATATATTTATGATCATGGAGAAGCGATCATAACGCGAGCAGGAGAGACACTAAGTAGCAAAAAAGGACAGCAGCTGGACAGGCTTTAAAAAGATCGAAGGGCAGCGCGAGAGCAGTCCCACCCCACCCCCCGACAACACGCGCAGCGTTATATGTCCTGCAAGAAAGAATTTAACCATGCCAGGGACTGGAAATAAAGGACAAGTATTGTTTTTACAACGTCATGCGAGATAAGGCAGTGAGCCATCATTTAAAGCAAGTCCACAGACATCTAACCTAGCAGTTGCTGGATTGCTTTTGCCAGACAAGCACCATGTGCTCCCAGCTCTTAAAACAACGATATGAAACAAGCAGAACAGGCAGCTCACAAGCAGCAAAAAGACAGCAAATGCTCCGACGGCATATCTTAGTGTCCGTTCAGCCACTCCCCCCCCCCCATAACACGAGCAGCATTATACGTCTGGCAAGAAAGAGATGTAACCACACACGGGGGCCAGAAATAAAGGACAAGTATTGTTTTTACAAAAGCTTTTAAAGTAAAAGTGAAAATAATGCATATGTTACAACTCCCAAGAAAATAACAATCTTTAAATTGTATATTGCCTGCCTAAGGTAAAGTCATCCCTGATGGAGGATCGCAGGAATCGTTGGAAAGAGGGGTCCTTTCATTGGATTAGCGCTATTTCAGATGTGGAATGGCAAAATGGGGGTGGCAGCTTGATGAATGAGGTCTCCAGGACTTAAAACAAATCCAAATCATATTATGTGATATCATCTCATGTGAAATTCTACTCCGTACTTCTAGAATTTTTATTTTTATACTGTATTGTGGATTTATTCTGTTCTATGTATTATACTGTATTGTATTGTATCGACCCCCTTCTTTTTGACACCCACTGCACACCCAACCTACCTGAAAAGGGGTCTCTCTTTGAACTGCCTTTCCTAAGGTTTCTTCGATTTTTTCCCTGCAAGGGTTTTTTTGGGGAGTTTTTTCTGGTCTTCTTAGAATGTCAAAGCTGGGGGGCTGTCAAGAGGCAGGGCCTGTTAAAGCCCATTGTGGCACTTCTCGTGTGATTTTGAGCTATACAAAAAATAAATTGCATTGTATTGTATATCTGGTAAACCAAACATGGGGGTGGGCGAGCGAAGTGAGCAGGGGGCGGAGCCCCCTAGTCATCCAAAATTAAAAGCAAATGATTTCAGCTTATAGTGTGTTCATTGAAATGTCCTTCAAGACTGCACCAAGCTTAACCATATACAAGTGCAATTCAGATTTGCTGTCCAATTACAAGGCTGGAGGTAAAAAGCTTTTGATTACAGATTGTAAATGGGGAATGAACATAGATCTGTTGTTTTAAACTATATTACAAAAAATCATTAAATAGTTTCCACTGAAGAAGTTTACGTTTATGCTTTCAGGAGAAAAAGTTATAGACATTGTTTTTTAGAGTGATTTTGGTAGACATTTTGCTACACTGATTAGATTTGTAAATTGAAACTGTTAAAAAGATGCACAAGAATTTGTAAATGTTAGGCCTTTCAAAAATACTGATGGAATTCTCCTTCAACATGACATGTACAAGAGCACAAAAGTTTGAAAACTCAGGAAACACTCAGAAAAGTGTGATGTTTTTCTCATCCACCCTACAGCCCGGGTCTTGCTTTCTCAGATGTTTAACCTTTGTGGTCCAAATGTAGGAAATGATTGGGGAGTGATCAAAGGGTTAATGAAGAATTGAAAAAATGGTTGCAAGTTCAGTATTTAAATTGAGACAAATATTTTTTTTTCAAAGATGAAAGCCTGTCGAAGTTGACAGAGATTCTATAATAAATTACTACTAGTAAAAGAAATTGTTGGTAAACTTTTTTAGGAACCTGCATAAATATATTTAGCTGAGTAGAATGGAACTGAATTTCTTTTTAAACACCTCTTGTCTCCATTGACAATACTAGTCAAACTAGACAAATGTCAAACTGAAACTGATAAGTTCATGTTACAAGAATGATTAACTAATAATAGAACACATACATACAAAATACCAATGTACTAGCAAATAGAAAATGGCTTTGCAACTTAAGCAAAATATATACTGTACTTAAATCTGTGATTTTGCTATTGCTCATCACTTTCAAATTGTTTTTGGAATTGCTAGAAACAAATGGTTCCTAAAATAACTTGATTATTGAATGTAAACTGTCGCTGTCATACCTTGTCCCATGCTTAAATTTAAATCATTAACACATACAACCAATGTTTTGGACCTCTACTGGAAAAGGAAGGGAAAAGAGAAAAACAGCCATTTAAGTTGAAGTCAATTAGGGTAATAACAGTGTTGGCTACTCAACTTGAGGAAATAGTAACAACCTACTGACTAGAAGCATAAAATAATTCAACACAACTAAGGAGTTTAAGGAAAATAAAAATACTCTTTCTGATAGAGGAAATCCAAAACCTACTTACTCTACTTAGTCTCTTTCAGAAATATTAATTAATGACTTAAAGCTTGTTATCCAATTCAGAACCATGCTTTCAAATACCTCCAGCTCCTAGGAGAGTAAGGCTGAATGAGTTGTACATGTTTTTACGCCTGAAGAGTCTTACATGCTATGACTTTTTATATCAGAATACCACACACACATTTTATTACTGTACCAAACAGGGAGTCATGTGTTCTCTTTGCCAGAAAGAATAATGTAAACATCAGAATCAATACTAAACAATACAAAAAGAGGTGTCTTGATAGCTGTGTAGTCAATAGAAAGCAGAGGCTAGAATAAAAGAACAAAGTGGGGTGAAGTAAGATTATACTGCTGGGCTGCAATGCACAAATCACTCTTTGCAATGCATGTTTGCTGGTAAAGTGGTCAAAAGAGAAGTGAGAGCCATGGATTCAAATGTTAGCCTGAAATCTACCTGTATGAGGTTTGTGCATTTTTGTTATTTTCTTCACATAAATTAAAGCCATGCTGGTTACTTTACTTGTTGGTTCATAATTGGCCCACTTTTACCAAGTGTGGGTTTGTCTTGTGCATTTCTGTGGCTCCATCATTTCCCTGTTACTTCCAGTTCTGCAAAGGAAGAATCAAAATCCTGCAATCCTATACTGAATGAATTAGATTTCCGGCCTCTACCAGAATGCAAATTGAAGTATATACTGTACACTGTATATTCTTTAATTCATTAATGTTTCAAAAACCACTCATTCCATTACAGTGTTGTAGAGGGCTGGTGCAACATTGGGCATGAAAGAACCATGAATTGGGTGCTTACATAACGTCTGTTTTTCATTTCTATTTATTTAAAACTTGTTTGTAGTAATTATAGCCTGCATGCAAAGCGTTGTGAGAATATTTTTTCAAACATTAGTAAGATTTTTTTTTTCCTACAGGGCGGATAAAAGGAAAAACACTATGTATATACAAATCATTAAAAATATGTCATATGCCAGGATTCTGTGTCAACATAAAAAGTCACTTCAGCTTGATCTCTTTTTCCTGCTTTTGTTGACAACAGCAAAGCTGAATTCCTAATTAAAGGATTGAGAAGTACTTGTACAATACCTTTAATACAATATACAGTGTGATGGTCGGCCAGCAGCTCAATCCGGCCGACACATCCAAGATGGTAGATGGGGTCATCCCTGCAGCTTAGAGGTGCCCTGGATTCCCGCAGGGCACCATGGGAAATGGAGTTCGGCTTTACAGCCCTGCTGGAAGAAGTGGAGTTCTTTTGGGAGGACCGGGCCGCCATCTTTTGGCTGACTGCGATCTGCCTGTGTCAATTTGTCGGCGGATCAGTCACTTCCCGGCCCTCCTTGCCTTTTTTTGTGGTGAGCAGTGCTTCGCCCGCCTCCCCCTTCCCCTTCGGAATGTTCAAGTCCGTCTCTTCGGATACGAAGGCGCAAACAGTGGACCTCCTCCTTCCTAGAAAACATCGAGGTTGATCACGTGTCCCTCGCCGGCCACCGACATGAGGAAGTCCTCTTTAACGCACTTCGGCTCAACCAGGAGCGTGCCACTGTCTTCGGGAAAGTCTCCTTCCTCCCGCGGAGCCTCCAGGTGATCATCTCTGAGGTACATGCATGGGACAACGTGTGTTATTTTAAACGGATTATCGATGACATTCCCGGCACGTACCTCAGAGCAATCGTCTGTCCCTGGATGCTTCTCTGGACTTGTGAGGCTGCTCCATAATTCCTCCCGAGCGTCGGCCATTACGAGCGTGGCTCTTCCGCTGGCATTGTTGCTTTGTTTGCCCTTCTTCCCCATACCAGACTTGGTTAAGGAAGGTTCCTGTGCTTTTGTTGCGTGTCCATATGTCGTCTTCAGGGTGTTCTCTGCCCACAGAAAATTTAGGTACAGGTCCTCTGCAAACGACGTTAGAGAATCCTGCTGGCTACGCCACTGTGATAGATCGGGGGCGCTTTCGCTCCCTTGAACCCTTGTCCAAGACGCCAGACACCAGATAAAACTCCAAAAGTAGACTATATTTATTCTGCACAGTGCACAAAGCACCCTCCTCTCCACAATACTCATTAAATTCACCAATACAATAACAATAATCCAATCCACCACTCCCAGACGCGTTGCCACCCTTCCACCCAGCTCAGCTTGCCTTCTGGGAGCTCCCATAATCCTTATATAATCCCTGACCCGGAAGTGTTCCAATCCCCAGTCCATGTGATCTCCTATCACTTCCGGGGCAGATCAAAAGTCCTTTTCTTCACCCCGGAAGCACGTCATTCCCCTTGTCCATGTGACTCGGACATACTTCCAGGGTGTATGGCAAATAAACATCGTTCCTCCCTGCAGCGTCTCCTAGTGGCCCCCATGGTATCCAGCAGGGCTGTGCATAAAGACTCCAATGTCCATGATGCCCTGCTGGTCTTCGGGGCACCTCCATACTGCTGGGAGGGCTCCACCTGGCAGCTTGGAGGTATTGGCCAGGATGAACGGCCGGCCATACACCACAATATATACTGTATAAATATCTTAGATTCTTACATCTTTCACTGAGCTTCCTGCTGTTCATTTACAGTTGCTTAATAACTTTGCCCTAAGCAGCTGAAATAATTCCATGTCTATTTGTATATTTGTACTGCATAAAGGCTTTCCAGAAGATTCTGCAGCTCAGTATTAGTAGAGGCCTAAAAGAAATTCTGAGTGGGTGCCACAAGCTGTGTTCTTTCCCTTTGCTATTATTTTTAACGTGTTGCTCATTTCAGGAAATACGCTTATTTTTATTGAGTCATGCTGTTCAAGTAACATCATGGTGAGGGAAAGCATTCTTACACTTAATCAAATTTCAACATTCAATTTCTGACTGGTTTAGAAAGTGCTGGACATATGCTGTTCTTGTATATATACATTATATCCACAAACATACATATCAATAGCTCTCTGAATGTTTACTTAGCACCAACAACCACCCCTTAATGTGTCATTTTGCAGTACATGTGATGTTTTAATTTGAGTGTACTGTAATTTATTATATAAAATACTTTGACATCCTGGCCAAAATGAACGACATACACTGTAATAAGGACTGACTGGTTGATTGATTGAATGCATAAGGACATACCCAAAGGAAGAAAATGCTGTAAACACCTTAGGGTAGGTGTTCTGATTGAAGAATCTGGCAGAGAATTAGGAGCAAAAAACTTGTCCATAATAATTCTTCAAATACAACTACTCTGCCAGTTTATGCAATGACTATAAATAATATCTGCATGTTTTTGTAAATCCCTTTAAGATATGTGCCACAGCTGGCAATAAGATATCCTCTAAACAGCTGTACCTCGGATGTGACACATTTGTATGCTATGATATAGCTTCACATATGTGGCTCTCATATAATAAGTACAATGGAGTAAAATTAGACTGTAGGTGTTACTTTATGATATCAGCAATGTAGCAGAAAAGCAGAGGAATAATACATACCGTATAAAGAAGTATTTCTAAACATACAATACATCTGATACATGGAACAAGTTAACAGCTAGTGTGGCACAGAGTAGCACCTTTGAGACCTTCAAATCAAACTTAAAGTCCCCTTTTTGCAAAACATTGTACATTATATGTAAAAAAAGATCAAAATAAATACAGCCTACATATTCCTAACAATATGAATTTAAAAGTCCATTTCAAATTAAATGTTTTTGCTGTATTTTCTTCTTATAGTCTCTGCAATGCAAACATACTTTATTGTTGAAATATCTAAAAAAACAGATAAGATAGAAAAAAACTAATTAGATTTGTAATGCACATGTTAAAAACATACATGTTTAGAAGCCAATATGTTAACAAAGAACATAATAGTTTCCTAAAAGATTCACTCCAGTAATTTGGCACAGATACCAGTTAATGAGAAATTTGCGGGACTTAGTTTGTAAGTGAGCATTATACTTTAAAATACTACTTATTTTTCAGATTTTAAATGCAAACTGAAATGTTTATGGTGTGATTGCTTGTGTGCAAGGATAGGTATTAGTATTGTATATTAATAGTTACATTAATAAACCATTAATTATTTTTATACAGATGTTTTAAAATATGAATTTTTGGCCATATAAAACTTAAACACTTTCAAAATATGCATACCTTCAGTACAGCTTGTACTGGTTTTTCAAGGGTTAATAAAGTATGTTATCATTTTAAGAGAGCAAAACACAAACAATAAAGCACAGTTTAGATACAAAGAATATAGCAATACAGACATTAGGTTCCAAAGAAATGCTCCATCAAACTAACACTCTTTCCCCTTCCTATATTGCTGAAGAGCGTCCCGAAGCGAAGAGAAACTTGCTTGGCTGATAATACACAAGAAAGGTGAGCTCATTGGCTAAATGAAACCTCTGAGGAGAGAGGAACTCACTTAGCCGCTGACAGAAAGCAAAGGCTAGCACGTTGGCAAAACAAAACCGCTGAGGAAAGAGAACCTGGCTTAAAGCAAAACGGACGAGGAAAGAGAACCTTACTTAGCCACTACTCCAGAACCGACCCCCACAGCTCCACCCGCATAGAAGTGAAACAGAACAGTGAGGATGGCCCTGCCTGGCTCCCTACTCCTGACGGCACGCATCCCCCTCCCCTTAGCCTGCAGCTTCTGTCTTGGATTACCGTGAATGTATTTCTCCTGCAAGCGAACTATGATTATTAGTGCAATGAGAGAATCGCAAAATCAGCCGGAATGTTCAAGCAAATTCTAGAAAAAAAGGCCGATCTAAATCTGTTAAGTAGTTCTCTCACTCGCTAGCTAAGTGGATGTAAGATATGTCCAGAATTCCAGTTCAACTGGAGTTTTTTTATGTTTTCTGTTCCCCCTGTTCACCTGCCCTTATCATCAGACTCGCATTTAGGGACTTCAAAATTCTATATTTAAGTACTGTGCTTCTCTTAATAATATATTTATCTATCTAATGTACGTGTGCATTATTTATTTGTTATATACTATTTATTCATTATTATTTTTAGCTATTTTTTTGTAGCTATCTCTTTGCTATGTTGTAAAGTACTTTGAGCTTCATCCTTTGTATGTAAATATGCTACAGAAATAATGTTGTTGTTATGTTATGCTGTTGTTATGCTCAGTTCAGACAGTTATATGACAAGACAGCCCTGCCTAAAAAGGTTTATTAGAGGTCCTGCAGACTTAATTTAGAACAGCATTAAAGAAGTGTTATTACATCTTCAACTGTTCCTCAACAGAACATACAACTTTTTCAGTTACAAGACTTTCCTAAACAGACAGTAATCTATTGAGTTACAGTTTGCAAGATTTAGGTTAGGATTCATCACGTTTTTCAGGAAATGCACAAGGCTGCAGTTATCAGAGGCAAATAAATGTCCAGAAGATTAACTAATAACCAAAGTTAAAGGCAGAATCATGGTCAAATTACAGACAGTGGTTAGTAAAACTGTGCAGCCAGCAAAAATGAGTGTGAAGACCAGAAAACGAAACCAGAAAAAAGAAAACAGGCAAAAAGTTCTAACATTAGGTCTTCTTGGTAGTACTACTAGTACTGTACTACAAAAGCAAAAGACAGAGATATCTAGGGAATAAATTTGCTGAAAACTTGGAACTACTGTATTTACGTGTGTACCACATAAAAATGAGCTTTAGAAAATCAGGTGCGCGTCATACACGAGGAAATGTAATTCTGTAATGTTTACTTCTGCTTGGGCTCGCTTGCTCTCTCTCTCACTCGCGCTCTTGTTTTTGAATCAGTTTGGCGTCATCATTCAGCATGGATAGTAGCAAGTGTTTACGCTTCTTCACGGCGGGAAAGAAACTGAAAGTGATTTTGGAAGCAGAGAAGATAGGAAATCGGGCAGCAGGTTGCAAGAACGATGTTCCAGAGTCATGTGTTCAAGATTGGCGACGGAAGAAAGAAAAACTTTCGTCATGCAACAAAAACAGAAGGGCATTTCACGGAAAATGTGCCCTAAATGCTTCCTATACAATCACAACACATGTCATACACGGGGCAAAAACGATTTTTGCGATTTTCTTTGTAAAAATTAGGGTGCGCGTCTTACACGAGGGCACGTGGTACACGAGTAAAAACGGTATATGCGGACAGATGATCCGCTGTGGCAACCCCTAACGGGAGCAGCCGAAAGAAGAAGAAGATATAGGAAAAGGAAGTGACATTGTAATGCCCTATAACTAGAAACAGCCATAGTATTAACAAACAACATGGCAGTACCAGTGACCAAGGTCATCCAATGGGGGTGAATAGGGCTCAGGATGTCATTGGTGTCATGGCAGGAGGAGGTATTGTCACAGGACATGTGTAACAGGATTCTTGTATGGAGTGGTGGGGACAAGGATTAGTACTGAGCTGATTTAATGCTTGTCTAACTGGCCTGCAAAGTTGTTGCTGATGGTATTGATAACTTAAGGTGTCAGTAGAATCCTTGTCATTGAGATCACTAACCATGTCCTTTTCTTCTTTGCATCTGGTTTTTACAAGGAACCTTTTACAACACCCTTTAAGTGCTAACTTTGTATCCATACTCTTTGGCTGACTATTTCTTGTCATGCACCCACTGTAATAATTTGTTTGTATTCTTGTTTGTGCTTGTTTTTCTTTTATTTCACCAGCTCACTTTTATTTCCAAATATGCTGCATTCAATAATAACTTTTAGCTTGTAACTTATGATAACTGATGTGGATGGAAATGTCTCAAGTTTTAATAGATAATGCATATGCTCCCACTTTAATTTTGGATTTCATTATGAATATACGTAAGTGTTCTTTATTTGTATCGATCTATGTGTGGAGTTGCATGTTCTCCAATTTTTCTTTTTTTTGACGGATTAATCCCGTCCTCCACCACTCCTCAAAGACATTTATGTAAAGTTAGTTGAAACTCAAAACCAGCCCATTATGAGTAAGTAGGAGTGCATAAAAGTGTTATGTGCAGTGCACTCGCATTCTGTTTGTGGTGGGCTCATACTTTGCTGATGCTGACTAGAAAGCCTCCAGCATCTTGTGACGCTAACGCAAGAAATAAGAATATTCATAAAATGGATAGAGGAATTAAAAAAATTAAAACATTCTGATGTCATTTTAACTTTTGCAACTCCATTTTACAAATAACACTTCTTTGTTATGATTTAGAAAAGGGCTTCTCAGCCTCCACAACACAAAATCTGTGTCTGACTCATTTTCATTCTAGCCATTCCTTAATTATATACGTAAGACTAATTCCTACCTTGATTGAACAGCTTGTTTGCTAGTTTCTTTGTCTGGTGTCTAGATGCAAAAATTTCCAGCAGCATGTGTTTTAATTTTCTAAAATTGCAAATATATGTAGTGTTATCCTGACACATCGCACACGGCAGTGGCATTCTCTCCTTCAATCTGCTTGTCACAAATGTGATCCCTTATTACATCTAATTAAATAAGAACTGCAGATTCTGACAGATGCTGGATTCTATATTTTATTTCACCTTCCTTTACATTATGACTGAGCTGCCATTTAAATATCCCATGTCATGCAATGCCAACTTAAAAAAATAGATCACAAGAAATGAACAATAGCTCAATTCTACTTGTAGAATATGAATATACAGTATATGAGCTTCAGTTAATGTCAAAATTGACTATTTTTCACCAAATGGACAATGAATATGCAATTTAAAAGTTCTGGACTGCAATTTAACAACTAATCATTATGAAACTTGCTACATTTTATTTTCATATATCCCCAAGGTTGGGAGCTTGCACTGATAGCGCATTGCCACATCCACCACATAACAAACCGCCTGGATTGGGCACCCAAATGGGTGACACCTCAGCAACACACTGGAACAGTGTGAAGTTTTTTACAGTAGCTGGAGTGCCAATCCTGCCACCAACCCACAAGTTTTTCCTGTAAGCTGGAGGACTTGCTTGGCTAAGAGAAATATTTTGTTTTTCAAATGTACCTGGATAATGTTGATTTATTCATTTTTAATAAACATAACCCAGAAGTATGGAGATTTTCCTCATTTACAATATCTTCAAAAATAAAACACATGAAAATGAATCTGATTTTTGACATCCATCTAAAGACTGCATAAGTGTTAGAAGGCAGTACACATTCAAAACTGTAAGCCTGTCACCTTTGCCCACCTCATAATGACTTCTTAGTAAAAACTGTTATGACAATCTGTGGAGTGAATTAGAAAAAAATGTCATATCTGCATATATATTTTATTTCTGATATTTCTGATATTCATTTTACTTAATGAATAACTTGATGGTATGGTATACTGTTTAAATTTGACATCTTAAAGCCACAGATTGTATTCCTCACCCACCTGTTCACTATGTTGGATTTTGTTTACTCATATTAGGTTAACATGTGTCTCTAATCTGGGCATCTGTGGTCAAGTGTCAATGTGTGCATCGATGTGCTGAGCCTTTGACTATAACTCCTGCCTTAGTTCCAACACTGCTAAGATAGGCTCCTGGTCTCCACAGGTTTATTTTGAATGAAGTAAGTTAGGAAAATGGAAAAAATGAATATATTTTCCTTCATCATCTTTAAAAATAACTGACAACTGAAACGAATTAAAAGTAAAATTAAAATAGTTCCTTCCTACAAAGTTTGTTTATAAGAAATCAAAATAATATATAATACTTCTATGTTAAAACAAATAAGAAAACCCTTGTTCCAGGTTTTCTGTTTATTGCAGTTATCAGTCCTCAAACTCCTGTTGTAAAGATCACGGAAGAGTGCTTTTAATTAAGTAATTTTTCATGTTTGTCATGTTTTAGGACAGAAATCACACAAACTTTCCTGGTCATCTTTCCATTGAAATAGCCTTTCAAAGCTTCAGAGATGTCTTGTACACAGTGACTGATACAGTAGATGGCATTATTTGCAGGTGGCTGTAAACCTTCATAGTAATTCATGGCCCTCGTGCTAGCAGGACAGGGTACAAAATTCAAGGCTATACACAAGGTGAGCTAGAAAGTATTGATAAGTCTGTGAAACAGAGAAGCAGTACATTGGACTTTCATCTACTGTATTCCAGATAATCTCTTCTAAGTACTGTAGGCCTGAAGTGTCATTAATTGTTTAATTGTGGCTATTGCTGTATTCTTCCTTATCACCTTCCCACTTCTTTTAGCATAGAGTTAATGTTTTGTAAATTCTGTAGCCTCATGGTGTTGTATTACAGCAAATAATGAGATATTGGTAGCAACCAAACTGATACATTAAGACAGCGTATTATGTTTTTTACTTACTTATCCGGTTTAGGATTTATTTATTTATAAAGCACTTTAAAAACAACATCAAGGCTGACAAAAGTACCGTACAATAAAAACCCAACATATTAGACACACAATAACCAAAGGGTAAAAGAAACAGAAACACATAAGAACTGAAGAGACTCATAGTAAAAAGTACACAGATAGTCTACATATCATTCTAGGTTAAAGGCCAGGGAGTAAAAGTGTGTTTTTAAATAAGATTTAAAGACAGCAAGTGAAGGAGCCTGCCTAACATGCAACGACAAATTGTTCCAGAGTCTTGGAGCTGAACCTGAAAAAGCCTGATCACCTCGGAGTTTGCATCGTGCCTTAGGAACACATAAAAGCATCTGGTCTGCTGACCTGAGAGAGCGAGACGGCACATAAGGGTGCAGCAGTTCTGACAAATAAAATGGGGAACAACCATTAAAGGACTTAAAAACAAATACAAGGATCTTAAAATGGATTCAAAAACGAACTAGAAGCCAGTGAAGGGAAGCCAAAATCGAGGTAACGTGCTCATGCTTTCTTGTGCCAGTTAAAAATCAAGCAGTGGCATTTTGCAGCAGCTATAGGTGAGCAATGGAGGCCTGGCTAATTCCAAAAAGAAGCGCATTACAGTAATCTAGACGATAGGTTATAAAAGCATGTATCACTGTTTCAAGGCTGCATTTAGACAAAACAGGCTTGATTTTTGACAACCGCCTCAACTGGAAAAAGCAAGATTTTACCACTGTGTTCACATGACTATCAAGTTTTAACGTGGAATCCATTTTCACACATAAATTTGTGATCATGGATTTCTCAGATTGAGCCACAGTGGAAAGATCAATGCAGGGGGTACCACTGGTGCCATTGGGTCTAAATAGCATGACTTCTGTTTTGTTCTCATTAAAATTTAGAAAATTTAATGCCATTCAACTCCTTATGTCAATAAGGCAATCAAGCAGGGGCTGGACAGAACATGGACCAGGGTGCTTCAGAGGGAAATAAACCTGACAGTCGTCTACATAAAAATGAAAGGAAATACAGTGTTTCTGGAAAATAGTGCCGACTGGCAGCAGGTACAAGGAGAACAGAAGAGGTCCCAGGATGGAGCCCTGTGGTACCCCTCCAGGGGAGGGCAACATAGGTGGAAGTAAAATCATCAATGCTAAAACAAAAACGTCTATCTGAGCGATAGGACCTGGGGAGCTGAACCTGTGATGGCCACCCACTGCTCTAGCCTGGAGATGAGGATCTCATGATCTATCGTGTCAAAGGCAGCTGTTAAATCCAGAAAAATAAGTAGTACACAGTCACCAGAGTCCACTGTTAAAAGAATATCATTAAAAACCCTTAACAGAGAGGACCCAGTGCTGTGGTGAGTTTTAAACCCAGACTGGAACACTTCCAGTATTGCATGTTCGTCCAGGAAGGACTTCAATTGGGTGCAGATGACTTTTTCCAAGAGTTTGGACAAAAAAGTTAGCTTGGAAACAGGCCTAAAGTTAGACATAACAGAGTGGTCTAGACCCGTTTTTTCAGCAGCGGTTGCACAACAGCAAAACTACTACTAATAATAGTAAGAATAGGAGGAACCAAGGTAGAAAAGCCCTCTTTAAGAAGTCGAGGAGGGACAAGATCCAGGGGGAGGCTGGTGGCTTTATACTGGAAACCAGCTGCTTTAAAAATGGGAGAATGACAGACTTGAAGTGGTCAAACACAGCCAAGCTGGGTATTAAAATCGATGTTAAAGGGTTGCTGAGAACTAAGACATGTGCTGCCAGAAAAGGGTGCAAAGAAAGAACCGGTCCTCAATCGCAGTCCATTCTTGTACAGAACACACACTTTATTCACAGAATTCAAAGTTGACAAACTTAGCAGTTTGTGAATTTTTGTTTCCATGTAGTCTATTGCCAGTTTGATTTGTTCTGTTTACATATTGTTTTGTTTTTCATGACATTCTTAATTTTTAACATTGCTTTGTTTATATTTCCATTATCATTATCATGCTGCCATTTTGTGACTGTCATTGACAATGGAGTGCCCTGTTGTCATTACATCACTACATGAAGTTGTGACACATGATATTATCACACTAACAATATAAAATCAAACTTTATGTGTTAATTATTGTGATGGTTTGGGTTGTAGCTGCCATCATGTCCTTGAACCTGAGACTGTCAATAGTCATGACCAAAATGAGCCAAGCAATGAGGACCCATAACAACAAAAGTGATGTGCAATTATGCAAAAGTTATTCGATTTTCTGCAACAATGTTCTAAAACAAAAGTGCAGTGCAGTGTAATAATCCATAATAAAATAAATGTATTCATTAAGGTTAATATCACCAATAAATATTTCAATAAATAGGTTGGAAATTGAAGGTAAAAACACCAGTTAGGATCCTTTCATTTAAAACCACGAGACTCTGCCATTGCCACATGAAGATGTAAACAAGCCACCTGCGGGAACAGGTGAATTGCTAGTAGTTCTGGACCGACTAAGACAAGAGGTGACCAAGGTAGAGTCAATGACAAGGCAGTTTTTAATAAAATATTAAATTTTATTACAACAGTCCTTTAAAAATAGTTCAAAGTTTAAATATATGTAGAGTGAAAAAGAAGAAAAACAAAAATAATACCAATAATCAAAATACTCCACCAGCACTATATGCAAAAATCCAAAGTGAAGGACTATTCCAAGAAATAAGGTACTTACTCTATTAAAAACAAATGCAAATGACAAAAAATACTGGCAATGTATTAGCCCAAGAAAGCAAAAACAAAGCTCCTCAGCATTCTGAAACACCAAGATGTTTTATTAACTAAACAGGAGTATTTTAGAGGTCCTAAAGGCATTCAGTCACTGAGACACACAGCCTCTTTCTCTCTACTGTACAGTTCACTCTTTTTCTCTCTCTCTATCGTACCTCAACTAAATCACAAAGCCAAGTTAATGAACCCCTTCTGGATGACTGTTGCAGCCTTATAAAGTGAGTGCCATTTCCTCCATAGACTACTCTGATAGTGGACAACACCAATTACATCCCTGAGAGGAAATGGCCTGCTGCTAAAATTCTAAACAATCAAACAAATGCCTTAACAAAATCAACACAAACAAAAATCTCACTGTTAAAAGCAAATTTATAGACACTTTAAATTGCAAACCAATTAAGCAGTGAAACCCAAAAATGAACTAAGCCAAAACAAACCTTCACTCCCCTGTGTTTGTCAATCCTGTCTCCCAACGTCCTACTCACAAGTGAAGCACTGGCGCCATGTTTAAATGACTTGCTGGTTCTCGCACGTATATTTGTGACCCAGGTCACAGACAAAAGTCCAACCTCATGTTACAAAGATATCTTTTGGTTGACAAGTTAAAATTGCTAGCGTGTGCTTGGCAAAGGGCAATTCAGCTGCTCATGATGCACATGGTGTTTGTGGATGCTCAACTCGGAGTGTCACAGTTATTTTAATCCATTTAGGGAGTTAGGAATTTTTTGTATGTTTTTTGACTAGTATTGATCCTTGTTGTTTTTTTGGGTTTTTGAGTACCAGTTTGTTTGTTTTTTGTTTTTTTTTAGTTCCCTTTAATCAACTGAACATACAACTTCTAGGCCTGTCATTTCCATCAAGGCAGAACACTGACATCATATCTTCATATTGTGGTAGTAAACCAGAGGAACTTAAATGACAACTTAAATGACAGATAACACCACTCAAAAATGTTTCCCATTGCCGCTCTACATGTAGCACTACTGCTCCCCTCAACAGATATATTGTATTTATAAGAATTATGATATGTGTCCAGTGATATGACATGATATGATATGACATGACTTGATGTCTAATTACAGCAACAACATTTATTTATATAGCACATTTTCATACAAATGATGTAGCTCAAAGTGCTTTACAAGATGAAGAAAGAAAAGTTTATAAAATATATATATATACATATTATATAAAAATAAGATTAGGCAATACTAAGTAACAAAGAATGAAGTAAGGTTCGATGGCCAGAATGACAGAAAAAAAACAAAGAAAAGAAAAACTCCAAAGGGCTGAAGAATAAAAAAACAAAATCTGCAGGGGTTCCGAGGCCGCAAGACCGCCCAGCCCCCACTGTGGCAATTATGCAAGATGTCAGGCTTTTTGGGGTTCCCCCCTATTTTTGGCCCTCTAGACCCAAAACACCATCATTGCTGGACCATATTTTGTGCAGGTAATTACACCTTCTTCAGCAGAAATTATCAGAAGGACTTGAAGTTGTACATATCATATCAACTGACCGCCGGGGTTCACCCCCTAATAGGATACATGTGGTGAAAATTACTCCTTTTCACAAGTCTTCAAAAAAATTGGTATCAGTAATGTAGGAATACAGATTATCATTTTATGCTGTTTCGAGGTTTCTGATCATGAATATGATATTTTTATATGATTCTTTACTGGTGGACTTAGCTCTCTGACAACCACTCGTAAAAGGTTAAAAATTGCAAATTTCAAACACAATCATGTCGGGTATGCTTTTAGACTATTTCATGGTCAAATACATCATGAAGCAAATTATTATATTTATTTAATAATAAATTATAAATTATTTATATTTATAGTAAATACAGCATTACAACATTTTTGTTCTGTTGGATAAATGAGTAAGCATGCCTCAAAATTGTTTCTCAAATATGCAACATATTTTTAATAATTATTAAATGTCTAACCTTGATAAAAGTTGCATCTTGTCAAATGACTAGTAAGTCTAAAGTCTTATTAATACTGCTATAGTAAGATTAAATGAAAATTGGGAACATCAGTGTTTATACCTATTAGTTACTGCACACGAGGTATTTTCCAAAAACTGCATTAAAATCTCTTTACTAATGCTTGACTTATTAGGTTTCTTCCTACCCTCCCCTTGAGTTCTTACTCTTACTTTGCTTGAGGAGATATTTTATAAGTTGGGAATGACAAGTCTGAATGTGTCATAACTAATTTATCAATTAAATCTGATTAAATAATTGCTATTTTTTCTGATTGAATATCCTGTCAGAGATTTTTTGGCTCACTTCAAAATGGACAGATTCACTTTGCTTGCAACCCACAATGTTTTTTATTTTTAATTTTATTTTGTTTTGAGTTTTTCTAATTCATCTGAATTCTCGTTCAAACAGATATTCCTAACTTTCTTATTCCAGTGACTACATAACACATATGATATAAGGACAGGATTTTGGCTTGTATCCGAACACACACTCAGATGGTTAGATTCCTGTTTAATGGTTGTTAAGAGCATTCCTGCAGCACAGTAGTTCATCCAATCAAGTAACCTGCTCTAGTGTTATTCAAAACTTGAGACATAGGAATGCAAAAACTCTAACTGTCTGGATTATGTAAATGTCAAAGTGGGCTAAAGGGAATTCAATCATGAGATCCACATGAATAGAGAATTTTTCAAAATATATGATTTCGTCTTCTACAGCTGTATAGAATAATAAAAACAATGAAGAAAGAAGATACTTAAACATCAGGCCTTGTGGTCTTACTGTCCAGGATTGTGATGACAGCAGACAGAGTTTACACCCCAACCTAATGGCAAAACTCTGCCTATCCGACTCTCAAATATTCATGAGTCTTAATGTTCTTTCTTAGAAATATTTACATTTAGGGTACCATTAGAAATGCTAATGAGTCTAAATAGACCAGTTTAGGTCAATGACTGAAATACAGTAACCACCTACCAAACCCCGAGTTAGATGTACTTATAACAGAATAGTACTTACTTTAAAAAAATTGACTTATATTTATAAAACACACACACACAACTTACTCTTTAGCAAGAAGGTAAGGAACTCATAGCATTTCTTCAAACTAAAAATAATACAGGTAGACTTGAAAAATATATTGCCCTGGTATGGTGTGGTTATTTGTCAAAACACACAAGAGGACTGCTATGAACTTTTGTTTGTGCACAAGTATTTTTATATATTATTTGTGCATATTTTATGCATTATTTTTTCTCACTTTTAGAGTTCTTAAATTTGCTTTTCCCATCAATTATTTTACTTATAGTTATGATGGTGACATCAACATGCTTCCATTTTCTGAATATTTTCTTATCTTGGCTCAGCCATTTTATGGTTCAAGTCCATGGGCACAGCCATTTTCTTTGCAATTGGTATTCTCCTTCCCTTTCATGTGACACAGAGATCACTTCATGCAGTGTGTCATCACCCTCTGCTTGTATAAGAGGGCGATGGTGCAGAGTGGCTAGTTATCTGCTTATTTGCCTGAAAAAAAAAACAAATGAAGAACTAGTTAGGTGCAATAAAATGTGTTAGTTTAAGGACTTTTTTGAACAAAAAATCTCTTTGACTACAAGTTTCGGTTTACAGATTCAGTTTTGTTTGATATTTTTGATTATTATTAGAACCTTGCCTTTTTTAGACCTGTGGTTTTCAGCATTTTTCACATTTAGATCATTTTTTGTTTGAGAAATTCCCTATAGTCCTCGTCATGTTTAATTAAAATTAGATCAGAGACTTGGGAAGGAGAGGTGGATCAGAACTTACAATATGAATTTCAGGCTTCTAGATTTATTAACAGTGGAGAACTATGTGGACCAGCGACATGCTTTACCAGCTTTTTATGGACCAGCACTTGGGAATGACTGTGGAAAATAATCGCCTTGCCCTATTCTCATGGACAAGTAAGAATTTTCTATGGACCAGTCATGGCCCAACGACTGACAGTTGGAAAGTACTGTTTTTTTACCATTTTCCTGTCTGTCCCTTTTGGCTCTCTCAATTTCCTTTTTTACCACTGTCTTTTAAGCAATTTATTACCATTGATCAGTTTCTGTAATCGGAGTGATAATAACAGGAAGGATGTACAAAGACAAAAAGAATCAAAGTATTCATAACATGACAAAAGCCCCACTATGCTTTGTGCCTACCTGTGTTGGATGAAGGCTCTTCACTTTCCTATTTCTCAATACCCAAAGTAAACACTCCCTTTCACTTTCCACTTAACTCTCTCTCCCTCTTTCTCTTTTGTCTTTCATGCCAATGTGCCTTTGCCATATTTCATCTTCTGACTCCACATTCATTGGTATGCCGGTAAAGGGAAACCTCAACCCACAAAAAAGGATCATAATTAGTTTACTGATGGGGCTATACAATCTTGAAACAACCCAGCCAGAATTCCCTTTGATGGCTCCTGAAATTCTTCACTGTTAAACTCCTATAGCCTTTAAAAAATTAAAACTATAAAACTTGCTCTTTTGTCCTCTCTTGTAAAATTGTAATAGAGCCATGCCAGCCCCATTTACAAACGCTGTGGTATCCCTAAAGACCTGGGGAAATTGCATGAGGCTTGTGTAGGCTTCTTAAGATCTCTGCCTCAGAGAATTCAAAGATCTTAGCAAACATTAGACTGTCTATCATTTAGCATACTAGAATATACCATGTATATTATTATTCTATTATTTTCTTCTGCACATGATCTGTCTCTCTTTCTCCCTGTCTCTCTAGTTATATCAGATGAATTGCATCTGTGACATCCACTGTGTTACAAGGTTTACTTCCCACCAGCATAGTATCTTTCTCTATATTGGTATGTTAGCTAAGTCATTGAGATTGTGTATTTTGCTCTCTCTTTCCATCACGGTGTTCCTAGTCCTTGTTCCTGTCTTTGCCACATTCTTTTTCTTTGAAACCGTCTGCCAAACAAACAGTCCCTCACCCCTTCAATTTCACTATTAAATTTGGATAAAACCCAAAGAGCAAATTTACAATTATGCCTACAAGAGATCAAAATGCCTGCCAAAAATGGGATATAATTGGAGGTACTCAGCCTGAAACTAATCATCTTGCTTGAAGAAGGGGCCTGAGTTGCCTCGAAAGCTTTCATATTGTAATCTTTTTAGTTAGCCAATACAAGGTGTCATTTTGCTTCACTTTTCACTACATTGCTATTTTTGAAATTTAGTGTACAACCAACCTTCCATCCATCCATCCATCATTCAACCCTCTATAACTTAACTACAGGATCACGGGGGTCTGCTGGAGCCAATCCCAGTCAACACAGGGCAAACCAGGAAACAAACCCCGGGCAGGACGCCAGCCCACCGCAGGACACACATACATACACCCACACACACACTAGGGACAATTTAGAATCGATAATGCACCTACATTTGATGTGCAATTCCTCCACAAAACAATAATCTTCCCATAAAATGACAAAAATAGCACAATAAAACAATGAAAACATACAATATGAAAACATGAGTACAATGTACATATGCATAGAGTACAAAGTGTTCTACTTAATGGACTGATTAAATGCGTTCATATTTCTTGGGATGAAACTGTTTCTGAGCCTCGAGGTGAGTGCATGAAATACTCTATAGTGTTTGCAGGCTGGGAGAAGTTCAAATAGATTGTGGTATAGGTCGGTGGAATCTATGCAGATGCTGGTGCCTTTCCTGAGGCAGTTTGTGCTATAGATGTCCTCCAGGCCTGAAAGCTGCACAGAGACATTCCATTCTGCTGTCAACAAAACCAATGAGTAGCTGTGCAGCTGAGACACCACACACAAATACAGTGGGTTAAAATACTCCGTGTGGTGCAGCAGTAGTAGGTCGGGATACAATGAGGCTATTAGAAATAAACTGGATACATTAGAATTAAAAGTCAAGACGGAGGTAAAAAGCTTAGGGGTAATTGTTGACTGTAATCTGAATTTTAAATCGCATATTAATCAGATCACTAGCACAGCATTTTTTCACTTAAGAAACATAGCTAAAGTTAGACCTCTTATATCACTGAAAGATGCTGAGAAATTAGTTCACGCGTTTGTTTTCAGTCAACTAGATTACTGTAGCGCACTCCTATCAGGACTACCCAAAAAAGACATAAATCGTTTGCAACTAGTGCAGAATGCAGCTGCTAGAATCCTAACTAGGAAAAGAAAATCCAGGCACATTTCTCCAATTTTGATGTCACTACACTGGTTACCTGTGTCATTCAGGATTGACTTTAAAATTCTGCTTATGGTTTACAAAGCCTTAAATAATCTCGCCCCATCTTATATATCGGAATGTCTGACACCTTATATTCCAAATCGTAACCTCAGATCCTCAAATGAGTGTCTCCTTAGAATTCCAAGAACAAAACTTAAAAGTGGTGAGGCGGCCTTCTGCTGTTATGCACCTAAAATCTGGAATAGCCTGCCAATAGGAATTTGCCAGGCTAATACAGTAGAGCACTTTAAAAGACTGCTGAAAACACATTACTTTAACATGGCCTTTTCATAACTTCACTTTAACTTAATCCTGATACTCTGTATGTTCAATTCATCATAATAAATATTCATGGTGGCTCTAAAATCTGTACTGACCCCTACTCTCTCTTCTGTTTCTTTTTCTGGTTTCTTTGTGGTGGCGGCCTGCGCCACCACCACCTACTCAAAGCATCATGATGCTCCAACAAAGATGGATGGATTAAAAGCCAGAAGTCTACGTGACCATCATCATCAAGTCCTTCTGTGAGAACCCTAAATCCAAAGAGGACTGTTTCATTTATGTTAGGTAGAATGCCCAGAGGGGACTGGGCAGTCTAATGGTCTGGAATCCCTACAGATTTTATTTTTTTCTCCAGCCGTTTGGAGTTTTTGTTTTTTCTGTCCACCCTGGCCACTGGACCTTACTCTTATTCTATGTTAATTAATGTTGACTTATTTTATTTTCTTACTGTGTCTTTTATTTTTCTATTCTTCATTATGTAAAGCACTTTGAGCTACTTTTTGTATGTAAATGTGCTATATAAATAAATGTTGTTGTTGTTGTTGGCAGCACCAGTCGATGGAAGTCAGCTAATCTTGTGTTCCAAGATAATCTGGCTAAATTGGAGCATGTAACAATAGCCAAGTTTCCATCCAGTTTCTTGCGACGTTTTGTTATCGACAAGCAGAATATACGTAAAAAAAATGTGCGAAATTTGCTGTCTCCAGCCTGTTTCCATCCAACTGGCTTTTTATCGATACACTGGTGTGTGTGATGACGTCATCCCCCCCAAAACGAACTGTCGCATAAGTTTTGTTGTATCGCGAAAAAAATCTGCCCTTGAGCCGTTTCCATACATAATTTTGTGTATGTCGCAAATTATCTACCTTTTGTTTTCCACGTTACACCCCCTCTACTAAACAAAGAAACAAAGAAATGGAGAGATTATTTAGACAGTTTTTTGAAATTTGCCAGCTTACTGTTATTTCAGTTTCACAAATAATTGGAATTGTACATAATATCCGAAGACGACAGCAGAATGAAGCAGTTGCTTGTCTGATAGCCCTAGAGCTCGAAGAAAGTACCCCAGTGCGACGAAACCCACGGGTATGCGAGGGACGACGGAATAAGACCTTCTGGGAGGAGGTGGTGGAGAGACACTTCACAGAAAATCTCTGGCTGCAACATTTTAGAATGACACGGCCGATGTTTGAGATGTTGTGTGGATTCATCAGTCCTGATGTTGCGCCCATCACAGGTTGCCACCGAAAATCGGTTCCAACCCAAAAGCGGATTGCCATCACCCTTTACAAGCTGGCAACCTGCGCCGAGTATAGAGTAGTTGGAGAAACTTTCAGGGTTAGTAAAACTACTGTCCATCGATGTGTATATACTGTGTGCACCGCTATTAAAGAAAAATTAATTCGGCGTTATATCAGAGTTCTGACTGTAGCGGAGGCCAATGAAATTGCATACCGCAATTCCTTGGAGCATCTTGTGCCACAGATTTATGGTGCGCTGGATGGCACGCATGTGCCTATTCTTCCCCTGACGGAAGGCTACCGCGATTACATTAATCGCAAAGGGTGGCCATCTATTGTTCTCCAGGCCCTTGTTGATGACATGTGCATGATACGAGACATTTGCGTTGGCACTCCTGGAAGTGCCCATGATGCAGCTGTGTTTGCAGCATCAGATCTGTACAGGTGAGCCTACCTTTCAACATCCCTTCTCAGTGCGATAACAACTGAATTAGTACTGTAACCTGCTTCCCTTAAGGTTTTTAATTAAAAATGAAATTTGAATTAATACAAAATAACGGCGTTTAATCAAAAAAAACTAAAGTTAATATTAATGAGAGAATTTCTCATATATGCTAAAATATCTGCCATTTAATAATAAAAAAAAATGTTTAGATAATGAAACACACGGTTTATTAAATATTTTGACTGGCACAGTAAATTACCTTTGCGGTTTTTGTATTATTTAGACATCCTGAGAGACACCCCCAGGCTACAGTTGATGTGGAGGGAGTTCAGATACCCCTTTTAGTAGCAGGAGATCCAGCCTATCCGCTACTGCATTGGCTCATCACGAGAAATAACGAGTCTCTTCATCAGACCATGCGAACCGCTCCGCTATTCTAGTTTTGATTGCACGTCATGAAAATGTATCATGTGACACATTTATTTGCGTTAAAGCCCTTTTTTTCTGACAAAAAGTGTTTCCAATGTAGTTTTTGCGACATCTGAAGTATCGATATGGAATTTATACGCTAAAGTTAAACGGAAAAATATTATGTCGACATGTACAACATTTTATCGATAATTAGCATTTCCATCAGCTAAAATTTGAAGCGCTAAATATTTTTTCGCAAAAACTCCTTGGATGGAAACCTGGTTAGTATGTCCAGAAAAGAACCATGCATTACAACATATACAATATTATGGAATATTTCCATGTCAAATAAAATGCAGAAATGATCAGATACACTGATATCCAGTTCCTGCTTCATGACAATTTTTAATCCTTTTGAAATGACTAGGTCCAGTATGTGTATTCACTTATGTGTAGGTTAGCCTACTATAAGGAACCTGTTATAATTACTTATTATTATAGGTAATAAGTCTGCAAATTCATCGATAACAAACACGCTATATTTAGGTGGTCAATAAATGACCAATACAAAATGGTGTGATACTTCCTAAAAATTTACAGCAACATACTGACATAAGACGCAAAAATACCAAAACTGGTATCTTTGCAGCTTAAATGGCTTGAGAAAATACTTGCTAATCTACTGCCTCTCTTTGACAAGCAAAGTAAACCAAATAACTCAAAGGGAATTTTTCAATTAACACTGCATACCATCACTGCTGAGCCACGTTTCATATAATGTTAGAAAGTCTGTTTTCCAATCACTAATAAGATCATCACCATAAAATGTCTTAGTAGTTAACGCATTAACATTAAACTAGCCAATACCAGCCGTAGCATACGGCGGTGTAAGGATAGGAACGGAAAACGGTGAGAAAGGAATTCAGAAATCAAGAAGAAAGAAAGACGCAGTTCTGAATAGGTGTTTTGTTAGAGACAGCAGGTAATGAGTCGAAAGATCTAACCCTAGAAAAAGCCACGTACAACAATAGTTTTGTTGCATGTATCTTGGACTTCCTGGAAATGTGGACGGTAATATGATCATTTTGCCTACACATACGTTGTTATTTTCAGCCTTTGCTTACAGTGCGTCTGATAGTCCTTTGTATTGTTCCACGCTCAGATCTTGTTGATGTAATCTGAGATAGTTGAGATGCCCCCTCTGTTGTAACATACGCATCTATGACGTACTGTTGAAATAGTTTGCCTCTGGAGTGCAAAATACTAAATGTATGCCTCATTGATAATCTGTATACATAAAATTAGCTTTGAGTAAGCCTGATTCGGTCTGCGGTTCTTTTTTCGGGAAAATGTTGTAAATCTTTGTGTCAACCAATGTCTCCGTAAGGGAATAAAAGTGGGTAAACCATAGGATTGCAATTCATATTGAGCGTGGAAATCTGTTTACAGGAATTGCCTCTGGGATAGATGGGGACAAATTTCCCTTTCGTTTCTGATGAAAATCGCTGCAACATCGGTGTGACATGTCAGGGCATTGTATCGTCGTAAATCCTGCCCAGCGTTTTCCTTGAAAACCATTCGTACAGATGCTGTTGGATTGGACTGAGCTATTTCATGCATGTGTTTGTTTGATTTAGCGAAGCAGTTAATGGTTCTGAGCATGGAATCTAGCTGGAGAAGTAAATTTTCGCTGCATGCAGAGTTTGCTTTATTTAGTAAGCGTACTTCAAAAACATACTACTGGCCATATCCTGGAGAGGTAGAAGTGTTAGCGTATAGTGGAAAGATTTGGTGATAAATTTGCCCGTGTATTTTAAAACAGTATGGTCCATGTCCAGGAGGTTGAGTTATCTGTGTACCCATGGAAGCAAACGCTAGAGAAGAGTTGTATTCTCGAATGTGTTCACGATAATTTTTACCTTCTGATGTTTGCTGTGTAAGAAGCTGTTGTAAAGAGACAGGTGGCTCCTGCAAAGGTGGTAAAGCTACTTTGCTGCTGTGGCAGCACCTCGAGTACTTGTTGGATGTATTACGCTCAGCAGGCCAGTATAGTGCATGACAGTGTTTGAACTGCTGGTCTGGAGTCCCAATGTTGTACTCTTGGACGGGAAGACAGGAATGAGGTGAAGAAGTACCTGTAGTAACGGGAAGAGGATTGTGTGTATGTCTGCTGAGACTGCGTTGGTTAAGAAATGTTGCTTTGCAGAGGTCGCATTGCAAGACTTGTGAATGAGTTTTGTTGTGTTTAGTCAGACAATCCTGTGTAGTGAACTTCTTATTGCATTTCTGTCACTGATATAGTTGTTGGGAAGAATGCCTTTTCTTGTGTTTAGCAAGTGAGGTTTGCGTTTGAAAAGTTTTATTGTAGGAATTGCACTGGAAGAATGTGTTACTGGAGTGGGAGTCAGGTAATTTTTCAGTGGAGTGAATTTTTGTGTGTTTGTGAAGATAGTTCTGCGTTGTGAAATGTTTTGTGCAAGTGTGACACTGAAACAATTTGTCGTTGTAGTGAATTTTCTTGTGTTTGGCAAGACTGTGTTTTGTTTTGAAAGGTTTACTACAGATGTCACAGAGGAAGGTTGTACCAGTAGACGAAACTGTAGTGTTTTGTGGAAGAGAAGAATGACTGAGGACTGACGTGTTGGTGTTATCAGACATTATATGCTGCTGTGGAGACATGATCGGAATCGGTAGGTGAGCTTCATAGTGGCAAAGAGGACGAATAGGAATCGAGAAATGCTGTGTCGGAGGAACCAGTTTTGAAGAGGAGCCGCAGGCATCGTGGGGGAAGTGTTTGGAAGAGGACGAATAGGAATCGAGAAATGCCGTGTCGGCTGCGTGTGGGCGAGACCGGTTTTGAAGTGGAAGCAGGACAAACCAGAAGAGAAATATATATGTATATATATATATATAAGAGATAAGGCCACACTAAAGGTTTTGGAGAAGCATACCTGCTTTAAAGTTTTAGAGCAGCTTGAGACGACAATTAAGTTATTCACATTTATACATTTATTTCGAACATCTCGCTGAACTATGATTTGTTATTATAGCATTAACATACAGGTAGTTCTCATCTATAGGTAAATGCATCCATCCTTTCATCCATCCATCCACAAAAAAAAAAAAAAAAAATTTAACACCGGTTCACGGCTAACACTGGGCCCAAAGCTAGGCACTCATGAGCAATGTTTTATGTTAGAGATGTTCTTGTAGTGCCAAATTTTTATGCAATTTCTATTGAGATGCAAGCCATCACACGTCTAAAGAAAAATGGCCTCCCCATAAAAGATTGAATTTGTCTACAAAGCAGATGTTTTGTCTCTTGCATATGGCTCTCAGACAGGTACTTAAGATCAGGAATTGGCTGCAGGCTTCATCTGATCTCAGCATGGACAGTGGATTAGAAATTATGATTCTCATAGCAGGGTTAGTCCTTCATGGCTTGAAAAAGAGATGCAAAGTCTATCTTCTGAACTTCCAACTGTAGATCTTTAATTTCATTAACATTGGTGCGCAGTACTATGAACCTAAAATTATTTTTCTTGTACATCTTGAAGACTAAAAGGACACCTATTTTAACATCTAGAACTCGTTCACTGAGTTAACAGGACACAAAGTTTTTGTGGTGAGATAACTAAACGTTCAGGTTGTGCACAATTAAATCTCCAATAATAAGGGTATCACCATATTCTCTGGGTATGGTTGGGGAACAGAGAGGGTTATGACTTAGGCTTTGGCCTGCACATTCTATGCTGAAACTTCCAGATTCCATCATTGTCATTGTCTGTGGTGGGCTGGTGCCCTGTCCAGAGTTTGTTTCCTGCCTTGTGTTGGCTCCAGCAGACCCCCAAGACCCTGTAGTTAGGATATAGTGGGTTGGATAATGGATGGATGGACGGATGATTGTCATTGTAGGAATGGGGTAAGGCTGACTTGGTTCAGGTTATGAGTGGCATGGCACAGAGTTACTGCCATGCAGAGACTGCAGAGTTGACTACAGCTATAGGGAAAGTTTCTTGTAGCCAACAAGCTTTAGATAAGCTGAATTTGTTTGTCTAGGATACTGAATTCTTTAACAACATGCTGCAACTCACAGTCAGCCCTATTTCCAGCTTTTAATACTTTAGCCATATTTATTCCTCTGCTGTGGCAACCAGAAATGTGTTCTGAAATAAAGTGTTAATGCGGAACGATTTACTTGTTGCACAATATCAAACACTTTATTTTTTAGGGAAAATAGCTCCCAGAACTGTAACTGTCCTTATCTGAATGTTTATTTTACTTTGAAAAATGCATTGTATGTTTAATATGTGACAATTTAATGTGCCATAATTTAAAAGTAACTACAGTTTAATTTTAAACACCCACAAGTATTTTGCCATAGAGACTGCAACTGGCCCTTTATTTTATTTTTTAATGCTTGTGGAACTTCCCTCCAAACATTTTGGTTCCATTCTCCTGTTTTCTCTGTCTGTTCCTCTATCAGGTTTCTTGTATATACTGTTGGCCACACCGAGTCTTAAACTCAGCAAGATAAGCTTTTATCACTGGGTACTGTTAGTGTTAAATGTTTATTTGTTTAAGGTGGATTAATTCAGAACAAGTAAATTCCCATTCCTGGATTTTAACCAGTCACAATTTAACCCAACTTAGGCAATGTCTCATAAATCTTAGAGGCAGAGAGCTCAAGTCCCTGGGAATCTGTTAAAAGGCAGCCAGAAGATGACCACAAGTTACTTATCTTTCAACATTCATGAGATACACCTCAGAAGGCATCCCAGAAGATGTAATGGTAAACCTTCTTTCTTTTAGCTGACATATGGCAAGCCCCCTTGACTGGCTGATAAACCCGAATTTATAGTCATTAGGTTAAGGAGAAATGACACTGTCAAATTTGCAAGTAAAAAATTTTGACAAATGGAGTATATAATCTGAAAAGAAGTAAACATAAAAAAGCAACATTGTACCTTAGTCTTGTGGCAACCTGAAGAATTTGTTTGGTTACAGTTAAGAGGGACTGCAATGCTTATACAATCCAGCACAGGACTGCTTTTACTTTCTAGCCTAGAATACTGACCACAGAACCCTGAAGACATTCGCTTGGTCTGTATTCAAATGGTAAGAGGATGCACATTCCAGAAAAAAAAAATCAAGTTAAAAAAAAAAAAGAAAAAAATCATCAATAGAAGGCCGACTTTTTTCTTATTAAACTCCACACTTGTAATGGGATTACATCAGCCTGTGGCAAATAAACAAGAAATGAAATACTATAAAATTAGTCTTTTATGGCAGTTTTGTGGAAGTGTGAAAGTTTCCTTTCCTTGGCAGTCTATCAGAATATTTAATATTGGCTTTCATGTTTGAAATATATAATATCTGGGTCTTAATTTAAGTGCACAACATTCTTACATTTAATAATGTAAGATGGCATGATGTTCAACCATTTCTATTATTCGTCATGGCAACCACAGAAACCTTAAAATATAAGCTGTGTGCATATTTGCACACCTCACGCTGGCTGGTAGTTTTGATTAGCATATGAGTTTAGTATTAAGGAGGGAAAGATGTCATTCTTTTAAAGGTTGTATACAATACTCTAGACACTACAAAACATTAAGTTTCCATCCCATTGATGTGTTTTGGCTTACAAATATTGTTCAGTCAAGAATGACTGATATTAGTACAATTGTTAGACGTTAATACTCTTGGCATGGATTTCTTTTCAGTCACCTTGGCAATTATATATATAAATGGCCAATGCCACCTCAAATCTGAAGTGTGAAGGAGAGCAAACATGGCCCAGATTTAAGTGATTCATCCTCTGTCTGCATTCTGATGATGGATACTAGACGATTCATAAACATATAAAATATTACAGGTAAAAAAGAACTGTAGCATAATGTGGATCAGTTTGACATCAGTTATAGGTCCTACCACAGAAAAACAGACAAAAACTAGTTAAATGCTGGATTTTGCACACTGACACATGAAACATGGCAGCAATTTTGTTTTCCTGCCAGTTATGATATATATCAGGTTAGATATGAGGATATTTCTGTGCAGAGTAAGCTCACAAGAAAATGCAGTTAACCAAAATGTAACAATTTTGCAATGAAATGTACCACTGGGACATTCTACTTAGAAGGACAGAAGTGCAAATTATTTTTAAGATAGACTAGCTCAACAAGGGGAGATAACTGAATGGGTCTCATTGGAAGGTTTTAAAAATCAAAACAGTGCAAAAAAGAAAGTAAAATAACTGACTCATAGGAATCACTGATGTTTTAATTCTTCAGAGTTCAACGTACACCAAAGCAATGATGTGTTATTTGTTAAAGGCAGGGTTTCTAGAGAAAAAAAATAAGAATAAAAAAATATATTACGCATTCAAGTTATAACATATGAAAACATTTCAAAACATAAGTAAATAAAAAAAAAATTAAATGAATGGATATAAAGATTAGAAAGGAGATAAAAAGTTAATTGTATAGAAGGAAACAAATTACTTTAGAGTAATCAAGGATGTGGTGTAAAAATGAATAGTAACATTAAAAAAAGGTAAAATAAGTGATGTCAAATCATGCTTTGTCAAAAGCAATAATACTTTCAACTGATATGTAAATATATAAAGTTTAGAAATTAAAGAAAATATAAAACATATTTTAGAATACATTCAATGTTAAATTATATTACTACTAGCAGGAGTACCTGCCGTTGCCCGGCAATCTATAACTGGTAAATTTCCCAAATGAAAGAAACAGAACATAGAAATAAAAAAAACAGTTTTCTGAGTCACATTTTATTGTAAGTTCCTCTACTTTGGATTGTGTCTGCTGTGGCGTTTGAGACGCCCTTGAAATAGACTTTTCTCTGGCATCTAAAGTGGACCGTGGAATTGTACGTCTTTTTTCGGTGGCATGGGTATATCCGCGTAAAGCAGGAGAATTATATTGTGTTACATGGTATTACATACGGAATACGCACCACTGTGAGATGAATTTACTTTATTTACGCTACGTCGGAAAGCGAACAAATCATAGACATATATAGATAGACGGCGCATTCACCGTGTTGCCCAATCGACACGATACGTCAGCGCGTCCACCCTATTGCGAGTGGTAAAAGTGCCATTTAAACTAATACAGGTAGACGTGGAAACTGGGTTTTCTGATGAAAAAACAATAACGTTTAAAACAGTATCGTTTACATACAACAGATTTTGGCGAATCTTTTAAATGTAATTATTTATAGCCATTTATACACTAATAAAGGCAATTATTAAATAATACTAATAATAATAATTATTATTAAATAATTCCTCCGATATAAGTAACATTTCACGGACTGCCTTGTTCCATCTCCAAAACATTTCTAGTCTTCGTCCTGTTCTTACACAACAGAGTACTGAAGTACTGGTTAATGCCCGAGTCACCTCACATATAGATCACTGTAATGCTATTCTATCTGGCATCCCACAAAAACTTATCCATCGCTTACAACTTCTTCAAAATTCTGCTGCCAGCATAATAACCTGCTGTTCTAAATCCACTGAACATATTACACCGATTCTCTCTCAGCTTCTGTGGCTCCCTGTTAACTACAGAATACAATACAAAATACCGCTCTTATCATTTAAAGCTCTCCACAACCTCACTGATCTTCTACAGCAGGGGTGCCCAATGTGCCGATCACGATCGACCGATCGATCGCAAAGGTAGTGCAGGTAGATCGCGTTGCATTAAAAAAAAAACATTTTTTAAACATTAGTCTATCATATATCCTCCCTATGGCATTTGCCACTTGATTGACATACAGGGCGGCCAGTCTGAGATCTCTTCTCTTCTAACACACTGGTCATCCTGCACTCACGATCAAACGCGCAAGCTGCTGCAAAACTCCAGCTGTGATCTAGTTAGCTTTCCAATTTATATCGACTAAAGAAGGGATTTAAAAAAATAGTTTGGGGAGGGTATTGGCTGGATGTGGAATTGGAAGAGGATTTTTTTCTCACAATGTCAAAATCGAAGTTCGTTTGTCTGCTCTGCCAATCTATCATTGCTATTCCAAAGAAGGAAAATGCGGAAAGGCATTTTCGAACTGTTCATAAAAACTACGAAACTGACGTCCTTCCAAAAAGTGATCTGAGAAAGAGAAAAGAAAGGGAACTAAAATCACAGTTAATCGGACAGCCGTCATTTTTCACTCGGCTGAATTCAAAAGCTCTTTGACTGCATTATTCGGCTCTGCTTATTTATGCGAGTCAGCCTTTCCCCACATGATGATTATTACTGAAGTACTGTAGTGACCATAAATGTATTGAATTGTTATTGTGCCATAAAGGTTATTCAGTTATGCAAGGTACGACAACATACATTATATATATATTTTTTTTGCAATGTAGGTAGATCATTTCGACCTGGTCATTTTAAAAGTAGCAAGCCAAAAAAGTGTGGGCACCCCTGTCCTACAGACTGACACCCCTCTCGCTCACTCAGATCCTCATCTGCAGCGGTACTTTCTGTACCACAAATCAGACTCTGTTCTATGGGAGCTCGAGCATATCTCATAGTGCTCCTGAACTCGGGAATTCTCTTCTGGCTCACATACGTCAGCTCGATTCAATAACACATTTTAAAACACCGAACTTACTGTTATCTGCTCGAACCAACATTGACTTACTATACTCGGCCGTCCAGCGGCGTCACTGTAGCATTTGAACATTCTTAAACAATCATGCAATACTGCGTCCATGTTTGCCACTTTATGTTCTAACTACAGAGGCAGAGTCCCATTGCATGGTTCTAACTTGTATTGAGTCGAGGTATTGACGCGAACACCATACATATGGGGTATTGACGCGAACACCATACATCGTCATACATATGGGGTATTGAACCATACATACAGAGGATATAAGAGCTAGACATGCTACCATTATTCATATTCTGGCAATATACTTACTCTTGAGCTCCCTGGATTTTTACCAGTAATGTAGAAGCAAAAAAAAAAAAAAAAATCAGCCATATATGCTGCCACCATAACCCTCATCACAGGCCCGCCACCAGAAATATTTGGGTCCCAGACAACTGGGTACATCTGGGCCCCTCTGCCTTCCCCCCGGTCCCCACATGCCAAAACCTTCAAATACGTATACAAAATGATCGAAATGTAGTTTATCCGACATCGACGATGCTGCATTTATGAATACCATACTTGATGAGTTAAGCCTTCTCGCACATCAAAGTTTGACTGCAAGAAGGAAAGCCAGTGCTAACAGAAGCTCGTAGCGGAAACAATACATTAATGAGATAGGCCTATGTATTATCTAATGTGTAACGGTACAATTATACCAATCCAATGAATAGGAGTAACATCTGAACATTTTAATATATACTAACGGTTAGGGTTATCTACATGGTGTACAATCAGTATGGTAACTTGCTGTATCAAACTTCAAAGTTTTCAAAAAATCCGGGTGATCCAGAATCTTTAGTGATACACACAAAACCAATGCACTCGCCACTGCTTTAAAAGCAACAATAAACACCCAAGTGAATGAATTATCAAACTACGGAGACGGACTTCTGCTACACCATAAACGTCAACATTCACGATAATGCACAACAATATCGCTGTTGTCTGAGACAGAACAGCGCCTGTGTGTATGAAACGGAAGTATTCAATTACAGTGGCGAAGTTAATCCATTATCCACGTACCCTGTACAACAAACATACTACTCAACGTCAAGCTCAAGAACGTCGGCGTCAGCTCTCCTTTGTCTTTGAGAAGCATGCCGCTGCCGGCCCCCTTTAACAAGCGTGCTTCACACGACACAAGCACGATATCTACTTGCGTGGAGCGTGCGGCTATTAAAACACTCACTTGTATTGTTGTAAGCTAAATGATTTAACTGTTCTATTACATGTAACTTGAATAATTGTCCGAATATATATCTATGCGCACAACATCAGCATGAAAAAAATCAAGCGTAAAGGGGCTATTTAGTAATGCCTTTGATTATTTTAAACATCCGGTTTAGAACGTTACCTTCTATGTTCAATCGAAATAAGGTTCCTTTTCCTCTCAGAGTCAATAATGAATCCCCTTTAGTGCACCTGATGGCTATTCTCTGCATAGTTTACAGTTCTGTTTATTACTAATATATTAATAAGTAAATTAAAAAATTGCTCTTTGCCTAGGTATTTAATTAGAATTTGACTCATTTAGACTCTAAACCACCCTTACTTTTAAGATTAAACTTCTTCTTCGTAAAAACTTTAGTGAAAATATTTATTTTATTCTTTTGTTGTGTTCTGTTTATTTTGTACAATTTTACATTAACATTGCAGAAAAAAATCAAGCAAACATGTGTCAGACTATTTTTAATAATAGTAATGCATTTATGCCACATTAAAGACTTTTTTTTCAAGCTTAAGATAAACACATTGCCTTCCCATTAAGATATTAGCAGTGGATTACAATTCTCAGTGTTACCATTAGCAACATTAGTGTTCATGCAAGAAATGTAGTACAAGATACCACAGTAGATTTTCCTAATGTTATTCAATCTGGTGTTACTTCAAATGTTAAAAAATATTAAATCAAATCATGACATACAGTAGTGTGACAGCACTTGTTGACAGCTTTAGCAATTTCAGTCTTGTCCGGCAACTTGATATTTAACTGAAGTATAGCATACATTGCACAAATTGAAGAGGGATGTATGTTATGAATTGCGATGAGTGAACCCCGCTGAATCCACTACTTCTTGAGTTTGGCGTAATTGTTTAAGCGTCTCAGAACTTTGCCAAACTCAGTGAAGTGTCTGCTGCCAACTGTGCTGGACCAATTATGATCTGTGAGGCAGCAATGCTAATAACTGTGCCACCATGCCTTCTTGAGATAAAATTAATAAAGTATCAGAATAGTAAAATTCCTTGGAAACAGTAGCAGACAGGGAGCATATATTCACTAAGACTTACCCCCAACCCCTCAACACTTTCAATTAGCAGATATCCACCTCTTCCAATTCAAAAAGTACAGTTTGCAATTTCTTTTTTCTGTTTTTGCTTTTGCTCCTTCACTGCCACTGCTACCAAATAAGCCTAACACTAAAACCTGTGGAATCTTCGCTCCTTTCTTTTTTGCATCAATCGTACAGAATTGTGGGTAATTATTAAGGTATGTATTACACACTGGCCAAAAACAAGTCCATAGAAAAAGGCACACATTTAACACACAAATAAATCGACCCATTTCCAGCTCCCTCTACGTGCACATTTTGTGTTTAAATGTATTTATGAGTTTTCTGCTAATTTTTAGCCCACTACTTGGATCAGTGTTATATATTCAGGAACATGTCCCAACCAACATTGGCTGCTACAGCTGTGATGTCACACTGACCTCATAAAGCATCATGGAGCACTGGGAAAAAAAGTTTGTCTAAACTGGGCACATGGTGAATTTTCAAGAAAATATTCAGCAAACAAAGTCACTGTCGAACACAGAGCGTTGATTTTGAAAAATAAATTCAGAAATTCAGCAGATCCACACTAGTTATTAATAATTGCATTAAGTTCCATTGCTTACCTCAAACTTAGCTTTTAAGATCATTTTCCTGTTATTTCATTGGATCATCTTGAAATTTACTGATAAACTGTAGTGATATCTCAATCAGAAACTAACCACTATTGCTGGTGGAAGGTGAGGGAAAATTAGTCATGTTATCTTTCACTAAATTTACTGTATAGCTTGTATACAGAAATAAATAATTTTGCTGGGAGATTGTATTTTCTGAGATTGCAGTTCACAGGATGAATAGACACTGTCTATATTATACAGACTCTATAAGAAGATTTCTAAAAAATTGGATATCTAGTGACTTACATACTGTATACATAATGCTGAAGAGGGTAAAGAAGTGAATAAAATGGGATCATATACGGGTGGAGAGTTCAAAAATATGTTCTTCAGTGACAGCATATCTTAACTAAATGGTGGACCACAGAACTGCTGATAAATTATACAGATTGAAGCACAAGGCAAAGGCTACCAAGCAGGTATGATTTAATTGATGGCAGTACTTACATTTGCAGCCAGGTATTACAACAGAAAGTTAGCACAAGACCATCTATCTACCTGTTTGCATCTGTGCAGTTTGTAATGTATTGTATATAGGAATGGTCTGAGAAAAATCAATAAGTCTGGTGTGCAAGAAAATTCACTGTGAAGAGAAAGCTATTGTTCAAATCTATTTCAAATCCAGAAAGATCTTCTGAAATCCACCTAACAAATTTAGTATGAATGGCAGTGATGAGACTGGGTCCAAGATATATAGCACTTCATTACCAGTATAAAGAAATACTTTTATTCATGCCATTCCCTTGTAATCACAAAAATGAATATACAAAGTTCAATGGTACTGAGAATGCAGACAGACTTGTTCATTTTGGGTGAATTACTTGCATGTCATTGAAGGACAAGTGTGTGGCAGATTCATTGGCAGGATGAAACCCAATCTCCTACTGCATCCAAATGGTGCTGCCTTTACGCCTGGTGCATCTGCATAGTTTTTATGTGTGAGTGGACGTTTCTTGTGAGGAGGGCTTCTGTTCTTTTTCTTTGATGTAGAACTCTCATCGTCATCTGAGTTCACCTCTTTATTTGAAAACTAACAGTGCCAGATCAAGGGGAGCATGAACGTGACTGAGATAATAAAAGTGAATAATAAAACATAAAGCTAAGTTTTACAAGTACCATAAATTTACATCAACTGTTACAGACTCAAATAAATCAAATGTATGTTTTTAACCTATAATAGTAATAATAATAGCAGCTCACTACTCAAAACAGTTAATGCACAAAGGCCCCAGGATCGAATCTGAAACCTCTTGACTTGGAGACAGCAGTTCTTATCTCTGAACCAGCCAAGCAGATGTATATGTGGGTGTGTGTGTCGTACCTTATCCCAATTTCTTTTACTTTGGTTAAATTCTAGAAAAAATGCACTTTTTTTGTTATATCTGTGTTTTTTGTGAAAGCGTTTATTTGATATTTCAACTTCAGTCTTCATACATTATAAATTTTATGTCAGTATTTTGCCAGTTATTAGTAGAACATGAAAAAAGTTTCTGTTCTAATTATGTGTTCAACATTTCTCTCCTTGCATTTCCTGTCATCCTACATTTACACAGATCGTTGTAGACACAGAACACACATGAAATGTATGTGTTCCAAATAACAATATATTATTTTCTCTCTAGAATTTAAGGCACCTCACACCCAGATGAACAGACTTGAGCTGGGAGAACTTTGTGTACAACTAAAACTGCATTGGTGGGGGATGGGATAGCAGGCTGCTTGCTGCTTGTACTGATCAACACATTTACAAAACAAAAGATTGTGATGAAGAGGTGTGAGGGAAGGTGGCCCAGCATTACAAATTTTTTCCTAGGTTTCAGCGTTAATGTGCAAGTTATGATGCTTAGTCAGGTTCACTGGTAATTATTAAACCTTAAGGACTGTGATTTTGAATGCAACATTCTAGGTTTTATGTGTACCTAGTGTTTTAATTTATGTTTCTTGAATTTTTATTTCAATTGCGCATTATTTTATTGTTTAATTTGCTTTTCACTTTCCTGTTTGTTTTGCTGTGTGCATTAAAAATTCAGGCAACCTTTCCAAAGGGAACGGTTTTGGGAAATAAGTTTGTCTTACTGATCTGTGGTTCTCCCTTGCCAACCTCCTCTTATAGGTTTTCAAGCAACTGATAAAACAATTTGGTGTGAAACAAGTGAGAACAGTGTAAGTGAATTTATTGGGCAACTCAGCAAAGAACAATGAAAGTAACAGTAGCTAATATTCTAACAAAGCTATCATGTAAAACAATATGGAATTGAATTATTTAGCTGTATACAACAAAGTAGAGAACTAAAATAATGTACAGACTGTACAAAAAAGGCTTAACATGGCACCTACAGTAAAACCATTTTAATAACCTATTAATTTTCATGTGTATGTTTTATTTTTATTTGTACTTATACCATCACAAGTGGAAAAAAGGCTACCCATTGACATTTAAAAAAATTAAAAATGTAAGCCTTGGGTAATGCATGGGTGTATTGAGAGTTTTGGGTGGGCTCAAAAACTATATCATCTATTTACCAGAAGAAAAAAAAATGCTAAGATACTTTCAATTAATATTTTGGTCAGGTCTTCTACCATTAAAAAGTAATTGTGTGATACATTGTTCAATATAATTATTCTATCTATTAGAGTTGGTTGTGATTAATAATCTTTAACGTTGTTAGGGTATGTGGCTCCAGCTTTTACACCATTATTTTGGAGTGGAACAAAAAGACACCTGAATTTATTGACAACATAAGGATTATAGAAAGAGTAGCTGCGTGTGGTCTTTGGGACAAAAAACAACCTGAAGGCTCCCTAGCAGTTTTACTATATTGGTAAAATTGCAGTGGTGTCAGCTAAGTGGGTCAGGACAGGTCATATCTTGTCCTTGATGGATATGTAGTTGAGTACAGCTGTGGCACAAATTGAGCAGGGCAGGCTAGTACCTGTCTCAGGCAAATGTATGGTAGCTCATTGTTTGAACGTACAGTGTGCATGTACCACAAAGCTGAGTTTGTCTGCTTGGGTTGAATGAGAAGTGAGGTGCATACAAGCGCCATCTCACCAAGTACAAGCCGCACTTGTACAAGCTTATATATCTTCTGTAGAATTCACACCAACTCCTGTTGCTGTGGTTGAGCGTGAGCAGCGCGGACGGCTCCATAAACGTACACACACACACACACTCATCTTTCGTAGTAAGAACTAAGGTGTATGCAAGTGGTGAAAAAATTTAAAAGTGCATGCATGCGCCATCTTGTGGCTGTGGCTGAGCTTGAGCAGAGCAGATTGCTCCATACTGTACATATACACTCACAGGTCTTTCGTTTATATATGTCTAATGTGTACAAGCCTGTATCCATACATTTTTTTTCAGCTGTGTGCAAAGAAAAACTGTTCTTAGCTGAGTCTTTAGTAAAACTCAGTTTTACATTCCAGGACCCTGCTGCTTCTATTTGACTGAGTTAAGATTATTTCCATCAACAGAAAGAATTGTAAGATCTACCTGGCCATTGTAATAAAGAAAGATATACAGTCATGTGAAAAATTAAATACACCCCATGAAATGTTTTGTCTTTTTTTAAATATCAAGGTTTGATCTTCAATAAACAGTACCTTTAGATAAATGTGATATACAGTAATCCCTCGCTATATCGCGCTTCGACCTTCACGGCTTCACTCCATCGCGGATTTTAAATGTAAGCATATCTAAATATATATCACGGATTTTTCGCTGGTTCCCGAATTTCTGCAGACAATGGGTCTTTTAATTTATGGTACATGCTTCCTCAGTTTGTTTGCCCAGTTGATTTCATACAAGGGACGCTATTGGCGGATGGCTTAGAAGCTACCCAATCAGAGCATGTATTGCATATTAACTAAAACTCCTCAATGCTATAAGATATGCTTCCTGCGCGGTGCTCGATTGTTTGCTTGTGTCTGCCTCTATCTCACCCTCTCTGACATTCTCTGCGCCTGACGAGGGGGTGTAAGCAGAGGTGCTGTTTGCACAGAAGCTGTTTGCCTAGTGGATACGGTGGCACCTCTAAGAAATGCCGCTTTATCGCGGTGCTTCCAAAAGCACACTTATTGATTTTTTGATTGTTTGCTTTAATCTCGCTCTCTCTCTCTGACGGAGGAGATGTGAGCAGAGGTGCTGTTTGCACAGAGGATGTTTGCTTAGAAGATACTGACGCTTATCTAAAAAATGCCGTTTTATTGCGGTGCTTCAGTAAACTTAAAAGCACACGTATTGATTTTTTGATTGTTTGCTTTTCTTTGCGAGCGCTCTCTCTCTGAAATTCTCTGCTCCTGAAGAGAAGATATATTTGCATTCTTTTAATTGTGAGAAAGAACTGTCATCTCTGTCTTGTCATGGGGCACAGTTTAAACTTTTGACTAAAGGGTGTTATTTCATGTCTAGAGGGCTCTAATAATGTTAACAGTGTGGGAGAGTTTATAAGGGCTTAAAATATATAAAAATAACTATACAAACATATGGTTTCTACTTCGCGGATTTTCATCTATCGCGGGGGGTTCTGGAACGCAACCCCCGCGATCGAGGAGGGATTACTGTAATTAAAAAAATAAATTACTTGCACCTTTTTTAAAAGAAAGCTCCACACAAAAGTGGTATTTTTTAACATGTTATTTACCCTTAATATTTTGTACTGATAAAAGAGAAAATGTTTTAATCTCATGTTTTCCTGGAGAACATTTTAAATCAGAATGGTAGTCTATGGTGATGAACGCTTGATCACAGTAAACAATATTAAAAACATCCATGAAAATAAATCTCACGTTACTCATGTTTATAATCCGAATGAAAAATCAAATCATATGCTCACAATTTGCAAAAGCCATGTATTTTGTGCTAAACTTTTGGCAAATAAAAGCTTCCAAAGAAAACATTGAATGCTATTTGAATGGGACTGAACTTTCGAGTTACAAATCTGCATCTCCCCCTCATTCAGTGGCCAAGAGTCCTATTTGTATCTTCAATTCAAAAGCTCAACCCCATGCAAACTGTGTTTCCTCTAAATGGCCAGCGCTGATTTTTCAAAACAAATACCATCTGCTGATGATGTTCCCTCATCCTGAAAATTCTACCTTCTGCACTTTCTTTTTTTGTGTATGTTTATGTAACTTCAAAGATAATTTCAGATATAACCAATTTGTAGTCACAGTTGCTTAAACTGTCAGTAACATTTGTTTCTATTATTCCATGTTAATTATTAGAAAAAATAGATGTCAGTTTATTACGACATATAATTTGGGACAATGTGCAGCATCCCTTTACCATCTATAGAGCTTGATTTTACAGTTGATTTGTCATATATATCCCTACAAAACAGGGAGCCAAGATGGAAAGAAGCTTCTATTTGGGAATTAAACTTTTAGAAGGACACAGCTCCTAAAGCCTGTCAAGTTTTTGCTAATGGAAAAGTTGGCTTGGCTACAGAAGGTGACTTTTTGTTATACCATCAAGCACCTTTTATTTTTAGTTTAAGTATTAAAAGAGGTTTCACCCACTTGGTGCCCCAATATTCCTCTGGGTCGTTTGCATAGTCGGTTGCTGGTCACAATTTGTATTATTAATTTACTGAAATATGTCTTCATTTGTTCTAATTTGCATTTGTTTGTTGTTATCATTTCACATGTTTATGATTTTGTTTATGATTATGTGACTTCAAAACAATTCAACATAATACAATAGGTACAGCATTCAGACAATAATTACACAGCATGTAGACATTTAGTTTTGACACATATTAATTATGTATTTCGATGTGTGGGTCACAGACTTGCACAAGAGAGGAGGTCCAGGAAGTCCAGGTTTCCAAAAAATCAGCTTTATTGTTGTGAAGACAGGGACATTCTTAAAGCATTTATTCAAACGGGAGCTGTCAATTAAGCACACACAGCACATAAGCAGTGATGCCAGCGGCATTAGCTCCTCCTGAAAGAACAGATTTCCTCAGAGAGAAGACAGAAAATGAGTACACAATCAGGTCAGTGGCCGGTTTTAAATGTTCCCCACTTCAACCATCAGGTGACAGACATGCTACGCGGTAAGCCTGTGAACTTGCAGTTAAGGCAACAGTGGCCAAACAATTCCTATCTGCTTTAACAGAGTTTCAGCTCACAGAGTAGTTGGGGTGGTTGTTGAGCGCTCATTGAGGGGTGCCAGGGGTGTTTCACACCCACCCCCCAGCTTTTTTCACAAAGGTGTTCCAAAGTTAGGCTTGGCCAGATGCAGAAGAACATCAGCATTGACATGCGCAGACCACGACGATGGCAGACATTAAAATATATACAGTTCATATACAGTACTTCTGCATGTAGCTGGAGCAGAGCATGATCAGAGCATGGTCAGTCACCAAGGTAAATAGCCTACTTAACAAGTAATAGCGGAGCCCAGACATTCTTTCTCGATGGTCAAGTAATGACTAGGGAATCCATTCCCAGGCTCACGATTACCGGGAGCCAGGGATTCCCAGACATTTTTCATTCCCAGGAATGAAACTGCTGTAATTCCCGGGAAAACGAGAATGGCCAAGCTCGCATATATAGCGTGTAAAAGTGTAAAAATCGATCAAGAAATAACAGAGTTATAGTGGAAAATAATTAAGGTGGCGCCATTGCTGCAGCTTGCACTTCATCAGACAACAGCTTTGAACAGCAACTTGAAATTGCAATGCTTTACTCTGTTGCATCCGCATTATTTGTGCCAAGAAACTTGCCATCACAGAATGATGACAAGAAGCTGGATGCATCAGTAAAAGCTGAAATGGCAGTGTTTCAGAGCAACAGCAAGTGCGGGTGTTGTTTAGAACAAGTGTATCAGCATCTGATGACTGTGCCGCCTACTTCAGTGGAGGCAGAGCCTGCTTTCTCAGCGGGTGGCGTACTTCTGCACTCTTGCATAGATGACTGCATGCTGGACACGTTAATAATAATAATAATTCATTACATTTATATAGCGCTTTTCTCAGTACTCAAAGCGCTATCTACACAGGGAGGAACCAGGATGTGAACCCACAATCTTCCACAGTCTCCTTACTACAAAGCAGCAGGACTACCACTGCACCATCTGTGAGGATGTTGTGCTTTCTACGCTCTTATTACCACAACTAAAGATACATGTACTTATATGACAGCATGAACTGCTTGTAGATAAGGTTAGTCTTTTATTTGTGTCAACATATTGCAGTAGTTTTATTAAAAATAAGTGTTGGTCGTTCTAAAACTGTTCACAGGTGAGATGCCCGTGCACTGTGTCATACCCGGGTGCCCAGGATTCCCGGGAATGAAATGCGGGATTCCCGAATTCCCAGGAATGGATTCCCTAGTAATGACGATACCCGCTCAGAAATGTGATGGGATATTCTTCTCCATTGAAACTCTGAAAGAGTACATAATAACCAGTGAGTCCCAGGAAAGCCTGAACCTACTATTGTGTTCTTGGTAGAGGATATGCAAACAAATTTTCCCATTGTTCAACTCAGGTGCAATCAAACTGTTCCCCATAGAATACCACAAATAATACATTTCCGACATTCATCTTCTTTGGGTTGGTCAACCCAGCCTGCTCCAAGCTGTCAAGCTCTTCTTGTAAGCAGTTGAGATGTGACCATCAGTCATTACTGAAAATTACTGCATCATCGAGATATGCTTCAGAATACACAGAATGGGGCCACAAAATCTGATCCATCATACATTGAAATTGTAAAGGTGCGCCATGAAGTCCAAATGGGAGTCTAGAGAATTTGAACAACCCGTCCAGGGTGGCAAATGTGGTCTTCTTACAACTGAATTCCTCTAGAACAATAGTTCTCAATCTTGATTCTGGGGACCCACTGTGGCTATAGGTTTTTGTTCCAACCAACTTCTGTTATTTGGATTGCTAGCCTAATGAAGAGATCTGTAATTACCCAGTTTCTGTGTTTTGGAGGAAAAGTAAAAATGACTAAACTAAATTTGGTAAAATTTTATCTAAAAAGTACTAAGCAGTTATATGGAAAATGTATTTTTTACTTTTTAACAGTATTTTCATCCTGCTTGTCATTTTCTTTTCCAGGATTTCTGGTTATTTTATCAATTTTTTCCTAATTTGTCGGCCTAATGTTAAAGTAGTTGCAGCCTTTCATCATTATCCTAGGTGTCTGCTCTGCTTCTTAATTGTCATTATTAGGATATAACGAAAGAAGCAAACTAAACAAAAAAGGTGAAAATAATAGAAAAAAAAAATAGTCAAGCATTTACAGATATTGAAAAAGTATAAACACTCCAAAATATTTTATAAATGTAAAAGTCATACTATTGTGCTTTTCTGAATATAGAATAAGAGAAGATAAAAGAAAACAGCTAATTAAATGGGATCAGTTATTATCAAAGGTTTTGAATCTAACTGGAACAAAAGTCTACAGCCACAGAGGGTCCCAAGGACTGAGTTGGAGAATCCCTGCTGTAGAGGCACCTGCCAATACCCTTTTGTGAGATTCAGGATGGCAATACATGAGGCTTGCCAGAGTTTCTTCAGTAAGTCATTAATATGCTGCATTGGGTCCACATCAAATTTGGATATCTTATTCAAACATTTAAAATCTATACAAAACTCTAACTGAGCCATCCGGTTTTGGTACCAGAACAATTGTACAGCAGCATTTGCTTTCACTCTCACAAATCACATCCAATTTGAGCATCTGCTTCGTCTCATCTCATGCCACTGTCCTTTTTGCTTCCTGTATACAATACAGACTCATCTGTACCTTAACACCAGGCGCTCAGTCACAGTCTTGTGTTCTGCAATTTCAGTCCAGCCAGGCAAGGACAAAAAGACATCCAAGTTCCTTCCAGTCAGGGTCAGCAACTCAGCCTTCTGTGCGTCCCTCAAATCATCACCAATAACAACCTCAGGGTGTGTGAGACCCTGACACCCCCAGTATCACCCAACGGGCATAGGAATTGGTTGTCTGCTATGTGTGTGCTTAAGTGATGGCTGCTCCCGTTTGAATAAATGTTTTGAGAATGTTTCTGTGTTCACAACAATAAAGCTTTTTGGAAACTTGGACTCACCTCCTTCTCTCTTGTGCAAGTCTGTGACCCACACATCACAAGTGGTACAAAGAGTGGGGTCTTGCACAGATGGATCCCCAACAGCTTGAACATGTTCAGCCTCAGATCCAGGTGCCTTGAGGGACTCCGGCCCGTACCCATCACAGGGATGTGCTTGGGAGGATGGCTTTTGCGGACCGCCCTGAGTGTTTGTGGTCTATGGAAATACTATGTGTTAAAATGCAGCAAATAGTCCAATCCACACAATAAAATACAATAGAAAGTATTCAGTAATAATGTAAAATATACTTTGTGGAAATAGGTGCTATGAACATGAAGTGGTTATTGACATTCCCTACTGTGCTTTATTTCTTGAACATCACTACATTTTTATCTAAAAAAGAAATAAATGGTGCATACAGTATATTTTTAATTATTATATTTAAAGTTTGAGGAATAAATATATATTAGATTACATAACAATCACTTTTCATTTTTCCTTTAGTAAACATTTGATGTAAACCTGATTCTGGAAAGGGGTGTGATGTACCTTAATTATGTCATTGGATGAGTTCATGTTTCAGAGCTGGAAAGACCGTTCACATGACACAAATGGAAACAGACTTCCACTAGTTAGCCAAGTGGAAAACATACTGACTGACCAAAGCAGAATGCTACCTAGACTTGACTGGTAAAGAACTTATAAGCAAGTCTTATTGAAAACTTCAAAAACTCTGGTTGAAGTAGGAAGCTAAACACATTTCCCTACAGTGAACTTCAATGTAGGTGCATCTGTGCCACTATACAAAATCCGTCTTCGTATTTCACACCATCCTTTTGGTATCATGAAAGTCCTTTGTGGAATCACAGGGTACAAAGATTTCATGACCTTTGTCTGCAAATTGGAGGAGACTACTTATTCCAGAGATAACTGCACTAAGTGGTTTAAATAAACCAGCCAATGTCTGGTCAGGAAGAATGGAGATATGAGAAGGAGACCATGAAGGTGTAAGGAAAGTGCACAGGGTGTCTAGCAGCAGTTAGTCTGTGTACCTGGCACATCATTATAAAGATAATACTGTAGGTGTTTGTTACTTTGTTTATATGTGTTTTATCCAAATTCCACATTGTTAACCATCCATTGTTTGCACAATATTTCACATAAAACAGTAATTATACCATAATTATTAAGTACTCATAGAGCAATTAATGCACCTGTGTGTTGAAGTGTCTCTCCTTTCTGCCTAATTAGTGATGTTAACCATTCTAAACACAAAGTATATATAAAAGAGGTTGTAACACATATTAGAGTTTTTCAAATGGAATGCTCAACCCCATGAGAAAAATTCAATTAATCTTTTTTATTCCTTTCATTAAATCATACAATGCAGTGGTTAACAATAGAATACAACATAATACTATGTGTTACTTTTTTGACAGGCAATTTTCATTTGTCAGGTTGCCTTTTTTATAGTGTGCTGACAGGGACAGATAACATTGTTTTCTAATGGGCTATTATAAGGATTGAAACAAGTGATGAGACCATGAAAATTGAATAGGGCTGACAATTTTACAGCAGTCTCCAGCAAAAGATTAAAATCACATATAGAGATGTAATAAAATGTACCATATGGCATAAAATATACTTTGTTATTTCCTTGACAGTATTGATTTAAAATGAGAGACTTGTGGCTCTTACAAATAATATTGTCTTTATAATATTTTTACTGCACACATTTGAGACTAATTTCTGTTTTTTTTTTCTTTGAATAGAACAAGCTAATAATTTTACATTGGCTATGTTTTAAATACATTTTATATATTTATATAACATATATTGTTTTACTTTTGGCCAACCAAGGAAAATAGACATTAAAGAACAAAAATACACAGTAAAAGCCCTTAAATGATATACTGTAACAGCAATGCCAACCTCCTGACTTTCATATTTAGGATTCTTATGCTACTATTAGAGATTAACCATTAAAGTGTACCAAAATTTAAAAGCAATCTAATTAATATTAAGTTATTAAGTGTTGTGGGAGTGAGTACTCAACTTCAGGGAACATCTTACAAATAATTATATCTTATAAAATTATCATTAGATTGTAACATGCAGAAGCAGTTTTAAAGATAAATAAATTGTAAGGTTATTAGATTAAAATTGAACATTAAAACAAAAACAAAAAAAAACCTGCTTTACTGTTCACAACGATACAAAGAGATCAGAGCACTAACAGTACCACCAGGTGCCCACGGGACTAAAGTACATAACCTACTCTAACGCATTAAGTGAATTAAGCTTCCTTAGGACACCCTCTCATCCCACTCTTAAACTTTATACTTTCCCAAAAAGCTATGACTCCCTATGTAAGTATGAAGGTATATAAGGTTTTGCCATGACATTTATAGTTTCTTCTATGGTGGCAAAAATGCTAGAGTCAGCCTTGACTGATTCAAATCCTGAATAACCCCTCCATTACACTCTTAAACACAACATCTATACCTTCAACAATATGCCATCGGTCTCAAACAGAAGATTGTTAGTTTCCCCCTGCTCGCTTTGCTCTCCAAACCAACCCCCCCCGCCCCGGCCTGCACTATGCGCCAGCCACTTTGCATCTCTGCCGCTCATGTTGTTAAGACGGGGGCTGAACACTCCCCAAGGAGACGCGGTCACTCCTCCGAAACCCCCTCTTAAACAGTGATACAATGGGAAACAAATACAGTTTGTTTTTTTACTTCCTCTTTGCTCGATCAGCTGCTGGCTTGCTGCTGCTGCTGTGCGCGTGATCTGCATCTCGCACGGTGCTTCAAACATTTAAAAGCCTGTGCAGCAGCTGGCCTGCTCTTTGTCTTTTATTTCCGGCCCCGGCGTGGTTAAATCTTTTGGCACAAAGTCTTGTCTCTCAGGTAGGGGAGTTCTTGATATTTTTTAGTTTATAATTTAAAAATGGAATAAGAATCTGAAAATCTAACAACATCACATTAAAGTTAGATAAAATCTGAAAAGAATGATACCAAACATATATATGTAGGTTTTAAAATAAGCCCAATTTAATGTGTGACAAAAAACGTGACATACTGTAAAAAGTCACATAAAATCATTGCACAAAATCGTTGCACTTTTAGGCTTAGGATTTTATATATATAGAGTAGATTTTTGCTTTGAATTTCAATAAAACTTTTGAAACAAACACACTTGAACTGTGGGATTTCTTCTGTACACATCATACTTAGTGCCCGAAGAAACTTTCCAGGAGGTGTAGAATTTTGGAAACAATGGGAAACACACCTACAAAAAATGTACAAGTTTATCTTTAACTTGTTATGGACAAGTTTACTGCTTATATTAGGCAGGAAAACGTTTTCTGCTTATATAATTATACTGATATTTCTGCAAAAAAAAATCTTGATACAAGCCAGAGCTGCAAATCGCACAATTTAAATATTCTATTTTATAGATAGTATCTTTACTCCATTGGTGTCTTCAGTGTATTACTGAAAAATCCTTGTTAAAGATCTTCCCACAAGAAGAGCTAATGCTTTTAACTATTAAATACTGCAGCAGAGGTGAATCACTTTGTGTCTGAAAATGGAAATAATTTATAAAAGACAATTCCTTGTTTGAAATAAAAGTTACTGATACTCCAGTCGAGATAAATGTGAGAATACAGCCAAAATATAAAACTTGGTAAATTATGAGGTTAAAGGAAACTCAAGTGTCCAAAAGTCACCCATTGGCAATGATAAAGACTGAGTTTAAAAAGACAACACATTATTTAATTGTTTGATTCTTTAATGAATGTCATTCAGTTATTATGATGGAACACAAATCAAAGTGTCTCATCAAACGTGCTACACAATGTCTTTGATTCAAACAGCCCTGATATGTTCTATAAAAGTAAATTAATGAACATTTTGTATAAGAAATGAGAATAAAGTACGAATAGAGGTGATTTGACTTTATTCTTGGAGAAATATGTGTATTTAATCACATAACTCCTGTTGTGAAAGAACATGCTTGTTATGTATAGTGGTTCTAAATTGTCGACGACACTATGAACAAGAAGTTTACTATGTTTCTGTAGTCAGCTGTAGGATATAATACAGTCTTATGCCTCTTTCCAAGCATAATGCCTTCCTAAAAAATACCCTCATAAGGCAAATTCTTGTAATCTGAAAATGTAATTATGATTAATCTCAGTAGGAAGTATACATTCCAGAGTCCTCAAAATTGACTCAATTTTTTCTTAAAATAACATTAAATTTCTTTAAAATAACCACAATCACTTCAATAGATTAAATATGGTATTTGCATTTCATTGGTGACTCAATGATGCCACTATTTACAGTTCCCGACTCTGATTAAGTTCATTTATAGCTGCTATAATACATAGCATAAGTGGCAAACAAACTCACCGTATAATACTTACTGTTTATTGTGCACAATATTTGTAAAGATAAGAAACAAAATACAGTGGAACCTCGGTTCACAACCATAATTCGTTCCAAAACTCTGGTCGTAAACCGATTTGGTTGTGACCCGAAGCAATTTCCCCCATAGGATTGTATGTAAATACAATTAATCCGTTCCAGACCGTAGGAACTTTATGTAAATATATATTTTTTTTAGTTTTTATTCACAAATATAGTTAATTATACCATAGAATGCACAGGGTAATAGTAAACTACATGTAAAAACATTGAATAACACTGAGAAAACCTTGAACAACAGAGAAAACTAACACTGCAATAGTTCGTGCTATAGCGCTAAGAACTGCTCGCTAAAAACACTTTAAGTTTTAAGCACAGGGAGAAAATGAACATTTGAAAAATCTGTAATTTAATAAACCACCAAGAAATGTAACATTGCATCAATGCATGCTACGAACCTATTGCTGTTAACAGAAATGAAAACAAAAACAAGCCTAGTGCATTCTTTAACTGCATTCTCTACCTTATGCATCCAGCTCTCTCTCTCGTGCCAGTGTGTGTGTGTGTGTCTCTCTCTCTCGCACGCCTGTGTGTGTGTGTGTCTCTCTCTCGTGCGCCTGTGTGTGTGTATCTCTCTCTCTCTCTCTCGTGTGCTTATGTGTGTGTCTCTCTCTCGCGCGCCTGTGTGTGTGTGTGTCTTTCTCGCGCGCCTGTGCGTGTGTCGCGCTCTCTCTCGCTGCACAGGAAATGCACAGGGAGAGACTGAACACGTACAAACTGGAAGGGAAACTGGCTTGTTCGTATACCGAGTGTGTGGTTGTGAACAGAGGCAAAAATTTGGTGAACTTTTTGGTCGTAAACCGATTTGTACATGAACCGAGACGTTCGTGAACACTTACACTTACTGAAAAACATTCATAACAAATAGAAGAGGCAGGTGATTGTTTCAGGAGGTGAAAAGGGGAATGGGGAAGAAAATGATCAAGATAATGTGATGAAGATAAAGGCAGCAAATTCTTTGAAGTCCATCACTGGATTGTCTTCTGCTGCTTTTTCTTCCATCAAAAAAGGAGGCTAGCTGTAGGTGGATTAGCTGCATGAAAAAACAATACAATCCTGGCCTGCTTGACTTATTTTTATACTGAAAATGACATATTGATTCCTGTAACTGGAAAGAATATGTCTTGTAAATCAAAAAGAGGTGTTAACATCACTGCTAAATGCGAAAACGCATAACAACTTGAAATTTCAAATCTTGGGAAATACATGTATGGGTTGAGAAGAAATGGTTTGTTAAAGGATGTAGTAAAATGAGAAGAGACAAACAATTACTGTAGATAAATGGGATTTGATTTTGATAATTTGTTTCAGGTGGACCATTACTAACTTAGGCCAGGGTGTTGTCAGTAGTATTAATGGTATAAAGATATCCTCTGATGATGAACTAATTTATGCAAATTGAGACCTTCATTATGCAAGTCAGTTGCATATTAAACTGCATTCTCTCTCTCAAATAAAACAAAAGGAACATACAGAACTTAATTCCAATATGCTTGGTATTTATTTTTACATACCTGCACCATGCCTATTACGGCTGAATATTGCAGCATATTTTATAATAGTTTTAGAAAAGCAGCAACCAGCCCTGGAGGAGGTTCCAGTCTATCTCACACATGCAGAAAGAATTCAAGTAATTCACTCCATATTACTTGTCCAGTTCTGTCAGCCTGTACAATGAAGACACAATTTGCTTAGAAACTGTAGCTATATTCATACATTGAATTTTCCTACTTAGCAATCAGCAGTAAAAAGAAGATAACTCTAATCTGCAGCTCTATCTCCCTGTTTGTGGCACTCTTAGGAGATCTATGTCAATGTTAACATTCAAATTACACTTTAATACAGAACTTATTTCTGTTGAGTTTTCATCACATGTATACATGATTGTAGTGTGTAAGTTTCATTATCATCTATTACTATCTAATGGCATTGCTAAACAGAATGTTCCAATTCTGTTTGTTATCAAAAAAACTTAAAAGAAACCATAAGGCTTTTTTATATCTTTATACAGAATAGAATCCTCAACAGCAAACAGTGCCAGGCACAATACAACCTTGAGCTGTAACCAAGTTAATTGTGGAGCATGTTCTTGATCACATTCTTACAATTTAATAGCACAAATCACCTTCAAAACATATCTATTGACTACAGTAGAAAATCAGATAACCTGAAAAGGTCTATAAATTAACTGCTTCCAGAATCTACAATCTGCCTTAACCTTCTGAAAGAAATTCAGAAAAGCTAGCAGTGCATTTCAAAGCATAATTTTTAAATATAAAGAATCTTGAGATGTTACATTTCAGGAATTTCACCTTAGAAATAAGGGACAAGTTTTGCTCACTGTTAAAATAATTGTATGCATTTTCAAAAATGATGTAAAAACATTGTTTATAAATAGTGACAATAAGGATCACTGGGGACTGTGCTGCATATACATTATATATATACAGTATATATACGGTATATACATTTTTTAAAACTATGTAATGGTAAATATATAGTATATTTAAAGACATAAATTAACATATTTATAATTACCAAACTTGTACCACTTAACAAAATCTTGTTGCCCTGTTCTTAGAAAGCTCAATGTATTCACCAGATTAGTCTTCTCTTCATCTATAAGTTATCTTTCAGTTTGTGATTCAGTTTTTTCTAGAACAAAGTGAATACACCAGTTCAAAAATGGAAGTGAAGACAATAAGCATGTCTTAACAAAAAATTGCACATTTTGAGCATACATTTCTTGTAGTTTGCTATGCACATCCCACTAAACACACTACATAGAACTGTATGTGGTATTTTTGGTAACTGACAACAATAAAGGATGATATCTTTAAGGTAGCAACTCCTTTCAAAGTAAGATAGCATTTTTAAAAAAACACTAAATAATCTTCATATTAATCTATACTAATAAAAGGCAAAGCCCTCACTCACTCACTGACTGACTGACTGACTGACTGACTCATCACTAATTCTCCAACTTCCCGTGTAGGTAGAAGGCTGAAATTTGGCAGGCTTATTCCTTACAGCTTCCTTACAAAAGTTGGGCAGGTTTCATTTCGAAATTCTACGCGTAATGGTCATAACTGGAAGGTATTTTTCTCCATTTACTGTAATGGAGTTGAGCTTGACCGCCGTGGGGGCGGAGTTTCGTGTGACATCATTACGCCGCCCACGTAATCACGTGAACTGACTGTCAACGCACTATGTAGAAAACCAGGAAGAGCTCCAAAATACGCTGAACAAAACATGCATTATATAATTGAGAAGGCAGCGAAACATTAAGAAGCGAGCGAGTGACATACTACCATATTCATCAGTACAGCTACTTCGGAAACAAAGCGAGGTATAAACCTAAACTTTAAATTAACTTAATAGACAGGCTGCCGCTGGTGCTTTTCGTGCCCACGGGTAATGCGGGATACAAGTTTAATGAGAGGATGCAGGATATAAACGAGAGTTTTGATCACTTTGTAACTAAGTTAAAATTGCAGGTGAAGGGGTGTGCTTATGCAAATTCCGAGAGACTGTGTTTGTGGGGGATTGACAGTTAAGGCGGGTGGGGGAGTCACGTCATCATCTCCCCTCCCATTTACCTCATTTCGCTCTGAGCTGAGCTCCGCGGCTAACGCCGTCTTCCGAAGCAACTTCGTCACACTGCCACCAAATACAGAGAAATCCACAAGTTAATACACACTCTGTCTCTAGACTTTCTCCACACTGAATCCTCCAGGCACTACTTACAAAAGGTTACATTGACAATCGTGTTACGTTATTTTTAAAATGTTTAATTTTCTTAGCACAAGCACAGCTGAGAAGCTTCGATGCATGTGCTCCATAACGCGTTAAAAAATAATGCATTTAATCACACTTTGCATTACAATCAAAG
>JANRMT010028174.1:113872687-113883566 GCA_026402145.1 Polypterus bichir lapradei | reverse complement strand
AACCGAGGTTCCACTGTAGTATCAGACAGTTGAGGGTGGCATATAATGCTGGTAGAGAATCTACAGTATATGAATGTAAACTGACGGTGGTTAATGTATACACACCAAATACCACTGATAAAGAATACATGGCAAAGGGTCATGCAATTATTTGTAATATGAGCTCTTAATTCCCATTTCACCACCTCTTGTGGTATAATGCAGCTTCTCTCCCTTTGCCTGATGCTTTTGCTACATTTACCAGACAAGAATAACTAACATCTCTTGTTTCCTTCCCCACATTGCATTTAGCTATATTTTACCCTGATCATTGCCATCTGCTTTGCAATTCTGAACATGTTCCTCTTTCTTCCTCATTCTGCGGTTTCTTGTAAACTCCAGTCTTGAAACTGTTTTTCTACTATTTCACTTAGTTTCCTTTGTTTTCTGCCACTCCTTAGAACATCTTTCCTTTACCTTGGCTGACATATATACCTCACAATTTCACCACCATGTTTTATTGTTTATTGTTGGTCCCTTTGTCATACATCATCTATTGTTTTCAACCAGACACTCTTTATTATTTCTTACTTGCCATTCAGACCTAATGGTTCTCAAATATCATTCTCTCACTTGCTACTATCCATTAATCCATTATCCAACCCGCTATGTCCTAACTAGAGGGTCACGGGGGTCAGCCAATCCCAGCCAACACACGGCACAAGGCAGGAAACAAACCCCAGGCAGGGCCCCAGCCCACTGCAGGGCGCACACACACACACACACTGTGGGAGGAAACCGGAGTACCCAGAGGAAACCCACACAGACACGGGGAGAACATGCAAACTCCATGCAGGGAGGACCCGGGAAGCGAATCTGGGTCGCCTAACTGCGAGGCAGCAGCGCTACCCACTGCGCCACCCCTAATAAATTAATATTGTACATGAAAACTTAAAATCTTTACTCTGCATATGCATCATACAATGACTGCTTAAAACATTCATGAACTTACATTGTATTACAAACTATAGAAAGTAGTATTTTGCAGCTTATTCAATATGATATATCACATTTGTGAATGATATGAATTACCATTGCATTCATTAGAATGTTGCAATTTAAAATAATGATACAAATTGCACGGAAGCGAACCCAGGTCTTCTTACTGCGAGGAAGCAGCACTACCACTGAGCCACCATGCCGCCCCACTTGCTACCAGTGTTTCCACAAATTTACTTGTCACAATCTCCTTATTCAATATACAGGCCCTGAGCATCAGGTCATATATACATTTTCTTTTCTTCATGCATCTGACTCGTAGATCTCTTACAAACAACTGAGGTTGCAGTATATCATTCTCTTTACACCACTACTGTATATTCATAGGTTACAAAATTTTTTCTATTATAACACCAAATTCCTGAATACTCCCATCCACAACTTTCCCAGTACCAAAGCTGAAGCCTCTATGTTGTCCTTCATAACTGGCTCCAGAATGACTGTTAAAGTCACCATTCATTACAAACACCTTTCTCTGAGTCACCCCAATGTCATCTCCACCACCCAGTTCCAAAACGTATCTTCATCACTTCTGCAAATCTGTGGATCACATACTAAGACTATAATTAGTTGTTTAACAATCAACATGTTAATAATTACAACAAGATCAATCACCTTCTTCACTATCACCACATCGTTTTTTCTGAAAATTTTTCAAAAACAAGTACATTAATCAGTGCTTGAACTACCATCACTTTTCCCATGCAAAAAAAATCTTTTACCTTCCATTATTTCCAATAATTATTCTTGTAACTTTATCTCTTTTCATCTTGTCTCATATTCTCTATACAACACTGTCACGCATGGGCGTCAGAGGACTCCTCTATGGGCCGGGGAAAGGTACACAATAGCCTGCCGTGATGAGAGGGGGGGCTACCGCTGACCTTGTCCTGTTCTTTCCTCACAGCTACGAGAAGCTGCCTGGCAAGGGTACTTAACCCGGCCCATTCCGGAAATACTGCTATAAAGGAAGCGCCGGCAAAGAAAAAGATGTGTTTTGCTGAAGGACCGTAACGAGCCGCACGGCGGAGCACATGACTCTTGAAAGGACTGTTGTTCTGAAAGAGGTCCCAGTTCAGGACAGCGCTGAAGCACTGTTTTTGTTGTTTTGTGTTTATATTTTGTCTGTTCTTCTCGCGATGATTAAAAGGGATGACCCGGTTGGTGTCCCAACATTCCGACTGTTTCCAGTCTGTCCTTCCACCACCTGACCACAAACACACATTTACTATCTTTCTATTTAGCACTTCCACCAGTACACCCAATTTTCTCTTCATACTTCCAAAAAAAGTCAGAATTCTTGTACTTCTTCACACCTCTTACCCACTACCTCAGTTTCATTTACCCTGCCTCTTAATAATTCATCAGGTCTTGGACCATTATAAATCATGTTTGTTTTTCCCCAACAGGATACTATGTTTTTTTACCTTTCCTATGCTTTTTAGCTCTCATTTGTTTACTTTATCTCATCATCAGGAGGGTATTGCCAAAGAATTTGTAATGTCATATGTCCTTCTTTGCACCAGCCTAGTTTAGTGCAATGTTATGACATGCTAGAGGACATACTAATAACAAAGACTATCAATTCTCAATCATAAAATTCCTAATGTTCACTTGGATCTGTCATTACTGAACATCATTTATAGACATTGCTCAATAAACACAAATTACTTTGAGACAAACACTGACTTTTTACTAAATAGAATCAGGTGAGCTGTTTATAGCTTTCTTTCTTAGCTTAACAATGTAGGGTATTTGGGCTGTGATGGTAATATCTCCCTTTTGTGGCACTGATCTGGACAAATCACTAAAATGCACTTAGTGCACTTTCCCAAGGGTTTTTTTTTTTTTTTCAGATTGCAGAGTCATGACATACACATATCAAGGCTCTGCCACTTGCATAATCATTTTAAGCTATACCTAACTGGTATATAATTGCACTCTAAATGACTGATTTATATGGCAGGTGCAAACATAATACTCTATATTACTTAATCACATAATAAAATTTTCTGAGATTACTTTAGAGCCTTTTAACAAATGGAGAAGAGCCACTAACATATTTCAGGCAAAACATCCTTCATCAAGATACAGAACTCAATATGAAAACTCAAACTACACATGTCAATGATAGTGACTTATTAAAATCAAGTTATACATCTACAAGAAACAAATGAAAATCCAACTCCTGAATTAGGAATCTTCAGTAATGCACCAGAGGAAGCAGGTAAGATCATTACAATGTTTGAGCCCTGTGACTAATAACACTAACTAGAGACTGTTGCACAAGAAATGAAACGAGAAATCTACGTAATCTCGTATACAGTGACTTCAATTACATATCAAGAAGTCAATTAAATTACATTGCAATACAGTAAAAGGTAATTTACATAGCAGTAAAGCAATTATCTTCAGGGAAAACCTAAAAAAAAAAACATAATGTTGTGTTCCCGTAATGGCGTATTCCATTAAAACCCAGAGAAACAACAAGCCAAACCTTTTCCTGATGATGGCATCTGTTTCTGGATTAAGTATGACTTCATTATTTTATTGTTAGGGGTGTGTGGAACCCTGTTTTATGTTGTTCAGCATACACTATCCTTAATCAAAGCTCCTAAATGCCTCTTCAGTTGTTAAGATTACCCAGGCATATACTCATCATGAAATTTTGGTGGTCCTTTTGACCTGGCAACCCTTTTCTAGCGATGCAATGTGACAATATATACTGTATTATACTATATATAAATTTACTATATAATAAAACACTAAGTTCTGTCTGTCCAGTCCTCCTGAGCAATCTGATTGGTCAGTCTGGCTTTAGTGATGCAACGATAGAGGAAGTGCAAGTGTGAGATGCACAAGGAAGAGTAAAGGCATATGAGGCATGCTGAGAGAGTCACCTTCAAAGATGAAACTAGACAGAAGGTGAAAAAGGTGCCTTGAAAATAATGACAGATCTGAGAAGCAGGCTTTAAGAGAATGCACTCGAAAAAGGGAGTAGCATTTAAGATACAGTCACAAATGCAAATACAGTGGAAGTGGTTTCCCTCTCCTGAAGGTCCACCTAAAGCTGGAGACAACAAACATTTTTTATTTTTTCTATTACCTGTCTTTGACAGGTACCATGGATAGTTATAGAGTATCTATATCACATATACACATATTAAATGTTATAATTATGTTTTCTTGGCATACTGAGTATTTCTGTTTTTATTTTGTAGTCCTTACGATAACCTTGCAGTACCTGTATACCTCTAGCTTAGGTCAATGATGCGAACAATGTGTCTAATGACAGATACGGCCAAACTAGCCAAGCATAAAATCACAGAGGAGAGGTGAGGAGCACTGTTAATCAGAGATATTCTTCGCATGATGGCTCAAGCAGCTTGAGACTTGACCCTTACAGTTTCAAGTCCCTTAGGTTCGCTGTTCTTTTTTCAGCCATTTTCAGAAACATGCTGTTCGTTTTTCAGCCATTTTCACAAACATGAATGTCTATGTATATACAGTTTAATTTGCAAAACTTCAGAAAATTAACTTGATACTCGTATAAAACGTGTCAATAATCAATAATGGTTAAGCTATTTACATAAATTTGAAAAAGAAAACTGATAGTGTATGTAATACAATTGCATGTAAAATGTGCAATATTTTTAATATTTTTCATTATGTTATAAGGAGTTGAAAAAAATGGTAAAACATTTAAATTAAAAATATTTAAGAAATAAAAGTATTTAGTCAACTAGGGTTTAAATAAGGCCAGTATTAGCTCTCATGACATTTTTTGAAACATACTGAAATATCTTCTTTGCTAGTATGATTTTAAAAATGCAGTCTTTTTTCTTTAAAACATTATTTAGACCATTTTACTCTCCCCCTTTTTAAGCCCTCTTAAACTACAGCGTGTTGCTCACATCTAGCCTTTACTTTATGTAGATTTAACTTGGAATACATATAGATCTAAAAAAGCTATCTTTTTACAGTACCGACAAGGAGTTGTTATATCGTGATACATCCACCTAAGGTGAGCATCTCTAAATAATGCACCAAATGTCTATTCTTCACAAATAAACATCTCTATAGTATAGTTTAAAATGAGCTTTTGTGAAATAATTAGTAATAAAACATTTTCCTTTGATACATTCCATATGGTGCTAAAGTATATAAACATAAAGAACAAATTACATAACTAAGAACATGAACACATGTGTTCAAGCATTTGTTTACCAGGTAGGGTGGCTCGTCCATGTGCCTCCCTTAATGTGCCTCTCATCAGCATTTCTTTTTACATCTCCCAACACTTTCTCTTGTTCTTTCGTTTTACATTTGGCCTCATTTTATGTTTTAGTAGGAAACCAGGCAACCCTAGAAACTGCAGGATCACCTGAATTTTCTTGTCCTGATGGAACATGACATGTTTCTGTCCAGGTTGCATTCCTGTCTCTTTAATGCTGGTGCGCCTACCTGTTGCCCTTCTGGAAAAACACCCAGAGGGTACACATAACCACCATCTGGTGCCGTTTTCTTAAATTAGAATGGCGACTTTAGGGACAATACAGGTTTGGATTTCCCTCTTGATGTTAGGGCTCTGAAAGGTCATGCCCTTGTCCTGTGACATCTCCTGCCTATAATCTTCATCCTGATTGGGTTACCTGCTACAGTATATACTGTCATAGTCATAGAAGGTTTCAACAACTGGATTTTATTATAGAGATATGTTTGATCAGGATGCCAGAAGTGGCAGACCAATGGCTGTGTTAAAGTTGCACTTGTTTTCTCTTCAGTGAACATCTTTAGACATCTTATGTTGCTGAAAAGGACCTATCTGACTTTCTACCTGAACCACAAAGGATGAAGAACAATAGAAAGAGAACTGATCTTTATTAGGAAGAGAAACATTGAGAGGGGAAAAGAAAGAGAAAGAGAGGACTAGAAGGAAAAAGGTATGCATCCTATCAACAGGAGCTCCCTGCTAGAGTAGTATAGCTCTTGATGTGAATCTCATTATGAAATTGTTTATATCTACAGTGTATCCTAATAAAGAAGAAGCCAGGAGTTTCTCCAAATATTTGGCTATCATAGCTAGCTTAGCTTGGTAAGGTTATTAAATCAGTTGCAGATGAAACACTGCACTGCATAACAGTACTGAAAAGCATCTGGTAACTTTTGCTACATCTCAAAACTGAAGCAATATCAGACCATGGGGGGAATACAACACAACTGCAATCCAACTAGTGGGTAAACAGAGCATTGAGGTAAATGTGAAGTGTGTTAAGACTTTAAATTATTAAAAGCAATCAACACTTACCATCCACATATTATTTTGGGGACACCATCAGTGTTCATCATGATCTGGCCATTGGCTATCTGAAACTGAATTTCGAGATTTCAGTCTGGTTAAAAGTCATGCTTGCAATATGTTCTTATTGTTGAAAAAGCTGAAAGTGTGCCTTCTATAGCATTAGACCAAATTAAATGACAATCTGTGCGTTATTTTTTAATTTGTTTAAACTAAGCATGATAAACCAGTGATCACAATGCACTGTTTCAAAGAACCTCCAAAAACAGATAATCCAGAGTATGCATTAAGTACAGAACCACATTGGTGTTACCAAAGCAGGAATTTTCTTATTTAATTTGTTTTGATTCCTCCCTCTGATTGTAGCAATTGGAAAGGGACATCCAAGGTGGATCTGCAGTACTTTTTTATGCCTCTTGTGGTCTTATATTTATCATATGTACACAAGTATATGAAATTAACAAGCAGTAAATACATGGAGTCAAATCTGTGACTCTAGTTTAAAAAAAAGTTACAAGATTTACAAGAGTTCCTTCCTAGAAAAAAAGGTATTTGGTATGAGCTGACTCAGATGGCTTTCACTCAGCAAGACACTAGTATCTTTTCAAGAACAGGGCACATGTATAGCTCAGTGTGAGACAGTCAGGAGCTTCAACTAAGACCAGGGCTCCCAAGTCTTTATTACCCATCTATTTCCTTATCTACTCAATGCAGTATGAGGTCATAAAGGATACAGAATATATGGAGGAAGGTAAAAACCAACCTTTGACAGGGTGACTGGTGCTAGTGCAATATGCAGCGTGTTCTCAATTATATCCATATGCAATTTTAAATGGGCACTTTGGAATTGCTAAGACGAGAACTGCAAATACATTACCTTTGTGTACACAGGAGCTCACTGTAGGCGTCAGTCTGGCAGACAGATGCGACATTCTGCCGCCCACTGAAAGTCTCGACAGAAGACTGCTATGTGTCATTCATTCATACATTTATCCAGGAATACTGTGATCTTTATTTCATTTAGACTGCTTCATTATTAAGTCAGTAATACATCATAACTCGGGGGCCCTGCGAATTAGAATCACACAGTACATTTTTGGGATGTGGAAGAAAAAATCAAAGTACATAGAGAAAAATTCATACAGCACAGGAAAGGCATACACAATTCCATTCAAATATTTTTTCAATCCAAGAATCTAGATCTGGGAAGCAACATAGCCACATCCCTATGGTGAACAGGCCCTATATTAAGAGACAAAAAAAATGTATGTCAAAAAATTCAAAAACATTTTTTTTTTATTTTCTATGTTTCCTTTTATGAAGGATCCACCTTTCCTACTGCATTCTTCAAGCAAAGCACAGGTAGCCATTCCAGATTTTCCACTTGTATATGAAATGTTGGAGCATATATTAAGTAAAGATTATTACTTGACTTTGTAAATCCTGTTTGTCTATGTTATGATCTTCCAGCAAATAAACCCATCCATCAACCTTCCAAACCCGCTTATCCGCTTCACATTTGTGGGTAAGCTGAAGCCCATCCCAGCAGGCAGTAGGTGAAAGTTAGGAACAATCCCTGGTTAGGACACCAGGGTGAACAAAATAACACACACCTCAGGGGCCAGTTTAGCATCACCAGTCCACATAGCCTGAATGCCTTTGTACTGTGGGAGGAAACCAGATCACCAAGAAGAAACCCACACAGACATTGGAAGGATGTGCAAACTCCACACAGGGAGCATCCAGGCCAGGAACCCTAGTCTCCTGTTTGCAATCTGTGATGTTCAATTGTGATATACTTTTATAAAGTTTGAAAAGTTGTACTTTATGTTTTTTCTTTTACATTTGCCTTAAAAGCTGTTCTAGGATTACATGCCTCAGCAAGGCTAAATATTTCAAAAACACTTTCTAAAACAAAAGCTTCATTATAGCTATAGAAATTTCTAATAAATAATTCCAGTGAGCTTTTATTGATAGCTGACATTGTTTAACATTAAATGAATGCAATCATCCTTGTATAGTTTCACATAGTTACAAAATACTTTATGAAATTACACTTATTCAGGTAGTGCTTGATCATAGATATTCAGTTTGTTATTTATTACCTTCTCCTTCATTATTCTTTCATATTGCTAATATGTCTTTTTGTTGAAAATATTAAACAATAAACTTTTGCAATGTTCCTTGTCTATCAAAAACATATTTTATTTCAAAGTATAATTATTTGTATAAGCGGAGTACTGTCTTTTTATTGTAAGTGACGGATGACAATAAGAAAATCAGTAAAAATACTAAGATAACATATGTTTTGTCGTGGTATTGTCTTAGAGTGATCATATTCTACCTTTTTATTCTTTATTATGTAGACCTACTTTACCCTCATATGTTACACTACTTTTTATATCTGTGACCTCATGCACCAAGTTACAGTACCAGGCAGAAGACTAGGCTTCTTTGTTACCACTTTGTTAGTCCAGCTTCCTTGATATACCTCCCAGACCAATTGGACATCATAGTGTGCAAGGCAGCTCCTTCCAACTTCTTGACTCATTACAGTCCTGTTTCAGCACTATTCTGTCCCATTATATCCCCAGCCAGATTGCCATCTTCATCTCAGACACCTGTATTCCCCCAGGCTAACTCCCTTGATGCAAAGCCCTAAATCCTCTAGTCCAGCACTTAATGAAGGTCTTGTCTGATCTAGTAAGTCATAAATGTCCCAGACAAAGGACTTGCTCATACAGCTTCCCTGCATTTTAAATTTAGACACTAACATTCATGCCTGTTTAAACATTTTAAAATATGATATTGTTAGACAATAAAATAAAAAAATGTGCTCTTCATTACAACTTGGAACAATAATCATAAGGTCATATGTCAGAATCAGAGCAAAACAGAACATAATATTTTTACTTTTTCACCAACCCCATACCTGCAAAGGCATAGCAATGGCTTAACCAGGGTTGTCACCCTGTAGCTTTACCAAAAATTAGTTTCAACTCATTTAATGGGCATAAAATGTTTACATTTTGAGTTTTCGGTTTTATCAGAATCGATGTGTGAAAACTTTCATTTTCTACGAAAATGAAGTATATTTTGACTTGCAGATAAAAGTATAATTAAAAGTAGAAGCTGAATTGTTTGATCGGAATTTAAATACTTTGTCATTGTAATGAGCAATCTCAATGGAATGTGAGATATATGTTTTGACATTCTGTATCTTTGCTATAGTAACCTCCTTACCAATTCAATTAGCTATCAGTCTACCTGTAGATATTCCATTTCATTTTTCAAAATAACTATTTCACAGTTAGCTGACATGTGTCCTGAGGCAGAGCTGCTGATCTTGAAGCTGCAGCTTTCAGTTACCAATACCAAAAGAAGCAAAAAAAAAAAAAAACACTGCAGAAAGTAATTACTTCAACATCTTACAGGATCTTTTACTGTCTGTTGACTCACACATCACATGTTATTTTCAGGTGATCTAAATTAATGTTGAGCTGACATGTCTTTGTTTTTTAAATTGGCCATTTTTCTTGATATTTAAGAAGTTACTCTTGGGTTGAGTTAATAAGCATTTTAATTGTGACAGTGTTTGTGCTGACATTGGTTTTAGTATTCAGTGGTCTTTAGTACATACAGAGTAGGACAGAATGGTGTTGCAGTAATGGTGGTTAGTGATGCTGCCTTATAGCTTCCCAGATGTGTCACTGTCTAAGTGAATTTTACAGCATTTCCCCAGTCTCTTGTTTTTTTTTTTCCAGGTACACTAGATTCCTTTTAACACGGGCATGAAACTAAATGGCAACTCAAACTTTTTCCAGTATAAGAGAGCAGAGGTGTGTCTGTGAATCTTGTAATGATTGCCGCTTTTCATGTTTGGTTCAAAGGGGTTAACTTACAAGTACCTTATGTGTTAGTAGAAAATCTGTTTTATTCATTATAACCTTCAACCAAGCTGAAAAACCAACCAATAGTTTAATTGAAAGCAGGTCAAAACACAGGCAGCTCTCACTTTTAGTGCCCAACTTATACAGCTGCAAGTGTTCTGTTTTTGGTGCTCTGCCATGTTCTGTGACATATTTTCAAAATGGTGTACTACAGGATTTTATCATAGCCATATACAGTACAAGCCAAAAGTTTGGACACACCTCCTCATTCAATGTGTTTTCTTTATTTTCATTTATATTTAAAATAATTAGCTTTATCAGCGCTGTCACTGGAAGACATTGTTCAGTAAAGTCACCAGTGGTAAAAGCTCTTTCAATTTTTGCAGCCATTGCTTCTATGTCATAGCTAGCTCTAGTAGCACCCTCCTCTATGTGTGAATCTTTACCTTAAGTGGTCTGTTGTAGAAACATGCATCACCGTAAAAGTCCTATGGGCTTAAATTCTTTCTTTTACACAATTCTTTCTTTTGTGGGTTTTGTCGGGTGATAGAAGAATTACATGCAGAAGTAAAATAAATGCAACTTGTTTTTGTCATTTGCTATATACTGTACATCAGAATTATTGTTTTAGATAGTGTGTTCCAACAAAGCA
>JANRMT010028174.1:113853337-113872677 GCA_026402145.1 Polypterus bichir lapradei | reverse complement strand
TGTGCGCTAGCAGAGTGAAACTTTTGAAAGGTAACAGTTTAAAAAACATAGCACACACAACCATCTACTTTGTTTCATAACATTTTTTCACATAATCAATACATGCTTGGACATCTGGTCGTCCTACGTTGAGTTCATTAACGTTCCTCTTTCATACCTCACCTGATAACTCTGAAACACATCTTTGGTGTCTCAATGCTCGCAACAATTGTACTTCTTGATGAAAGCCTTAGTATCCTTTGAAAGAAAAAAAAAAAACAAATTGCCTTTCTTTTAAGTAAAAAATGATTTATCCAGCATTTTGTCCTGTAAACTTATGGTTTTCAATTTCCCAATGGCTCCTTTTCTAATGCTTTATCATATGAATTTGTGACATCATAGAGAATGTTTACGAGAATTGCAGAAAGAATGTGTTATATTCAAAATACTTTAAAAATAAGCTAAATTTGTCATGATTTTAATTTATCTTGTAAGCAAAAAGAAAGGTCCTAACAGGCTAATTAGGATTTTGGTCAATGCTATGGATAATTCTGAAGTATAAATTTCTCATCTCTTTTCACAAGTCAGAAGTGATTACAAAGGCTGCTAAGAAACATGGTTATATATTAGGTCATGTGGAATGAAAATGTGTTAATTTAGGCCTATGCAATACAGTTGTAGGACCACATCTGGAATAATGAGTGCAGTTTTGGTCTCCACCTTAGAAGAATGATGTAAGAAGAAGATGAAGTTGAGAGAAGGGCAGTAGATGATTTACTTTGTTGAGCAAGGGGCATGAAAAAAAGCTTAAACCAAGCAGAAATTAAGAGAAGATCAGAGTACAGTGTTTAAATTTTGAAAGGAGTAAGAATGTAACAAAGATAAATGCTAGGTGTTCATTTAAAATAGGTTCTTGAGCAAGGAAAAAAGGGCACATTTGGGAGCTGGTTAAGATTAAATATTGCACAAATGTTAGGAAATAGTTCTTAACACAAAGAATTAGAGACACAGCACACAGGACACATTACTTATCAAGTATTGTAGATGAAATTAACACCTATGAAATTTCACAAACTTAAGGTAATGTGTTAGTTCAAATGTTATTAAATATTTTCAGGATTCACAAACAGGGTTTAGAATCTGACGTGTTGAATGTAATTCAGATGGTGAAGGGGTCAAGTAGGGTGACAATTAGTCGTTACTTCAAAATCTGTAATTAAATCAGAACAAAGACACACAAATCGAAAACTGTTAAATGTAAATTTTGAACATGTGTAAGAAAATATTTGTTTATGGAGTGAACTATAAATACATGGAACAAGTTACCAATGAACATCTTAGAATCTTGACTCAACACCCTTTCCTGAGTAGACTGCGAGCAAAGAAGTTTATTAAAATTGTGTTAAATACATCTCATTCTTTTTGCCTATAAAGCCCAACTAAAGAAAAAAAAACTCACGCTGTATGTTAAGACAACTGTACCTTTCACTTCCGTAAGGTGGTGGTTCCCAAGATCAGTCCAGGGACCCTCAGGCACCTTCTTCTTTTAACCACACTCCTACCTTAATTTAGCAAGCTTTTATTAAAAAGGATTTATTCCACTTTTCCATATTTCAGCTATTTAATTTGTTATTTACTAATGAGCATTTTAATGGTTCTAACATTATGGGAGCTGTGACCCTTTCACATTTAGGGTTGTGTGTTCTCTTGTCCACATTACTTGTTAATTATTAGTATACCTTTAAATAATAGGAAAATGACCAAAACGAGCCAAGCCCTATGTCAAAAATACACATTTCTATATGTATTATACAAGTTAATCTCAGATTCACCTTGTCATCACTGCTGATGAGAGGTGTTTCTTATGAAACACCATTATGAGGCCAAGATATGTCTACACCGTTGCCTGAGTAAAGCTCTGCACTAACCCTGTTGGCACTTACACAGCCTGAGTAATCCTTGGTAATTACATGAGATGCATCCATATCGTTGCCTAGGTGACAATTGGTACTACCTCTTTTAGCAATGCTTTTATAGCCCGAATGATGCTCAGGTCTAATGCTAAGGAGGTTAAATCTTGTCCAGATGAACAGACAGCCTCCTTTCACCTACACTCTAATTTAGTAGAGCACTGCAGACTCTTTCAAGCTTGTTCTGTAAATTCAGCAGTGTAAGTACACTCACCTAAAGGATTATTAGGATCAACATCCTAATATGGTGTTTGACCCCCTTTCGCCTTCAGAACTGCCTTAATTCTACGTGGCATTGATTCAACAAGGTGCTGAAAGCATTCTTTAGAAATGTTGGCCCATATTGATAGGATAGCATCTTGCAGTTGATGGAGATTTGTGGGATGCACATCCAGGGCACAAAGCTCCCGTTCCACCACATCCCAAAGATGCTCTATTGGGTTGAGATCTGGTGACTGTGTGGGCCATTTTAGTACAGTGAACTCATTGTGATGTTCAAGAAACCAATTTGAAATGATTCGAGCTTTGTGACATGGTGCATTATCCTGCTGGAAGTAGCCATCAGAGGATGGGTACATGGTGGTCATGAAGGGATGGACATGGTCAGAAACAATGCTCAGGTAGCCCGTGGCATTTAAACGATGCCCAATTGGCAATAAGGGGCCTAAAGTGTGCCAAGAAATCATCCCCCACACCATTACACCACCACCACCAGCCTGCACAGTGGTAACAAGGCATGATGGATCCATGTTCTCATTCTGTTTACGCCAAATTCTGACTCTACCATTTGAATGTCTCAACAGAAATCGAGACTCATCAGACCAGGCAACATTTTTCCAGTCTTCAACTGTCCAATTTTGGTGAGCTTGTGCAGATTGTAGCCTCTTTTTCCTATTTGTAGTGGAGATGAGTGGTACCCGGTGGGGTCTTCTGCTGTTGTAGCCCATCCGCCTCAAGGTTGTGCGTGTTGTGGCTTCACAAATGCTTTGCTGCATACCTCGGTTGTAACGAGTGGTTATTTCAGTCAAAGTTGCTCTTCTATCAGCTTGAATCAGTCGGCCCATTCTCCTCTGACCTCTAGCATCAACAAGGCATTTTCGCCCACAGGACTGCCGCATACTGGATGTTTTTCCCTTTTCACACCATTCTTTGTAAACCCTAGAAATGGTTGTGCGTGAAAATCCCAGTAACTGAGCAGATTGTGAAATACTCAGACCGGCCCGTCTGGCACCAACAACCATGCCACGCTCAAAATTGCTTAAATCACCTTTCTTTCCCATTCTGACATTCAGTTTGGAGTTCAGGAGATTGTCTTGACCAGGACCACACCCCTAAATGCATTGAAGCAACTGCCATGTGATTGGTTGATTAGATAATTGCATTAATGAGAAATTGAACAGGTGTTCCTAATAATCCTTTAGGTGAGTGTATGTATGCAGCAACATTTGTAAGCTTGCAGTGGTGTTTTTGTTGTGGTAGGGTCCTAAGTTGACCGTAATTCCCTTTATACTCTTTATTACATGGAACTTTATAGGATGCCCTAAATCCCATACTCTTACCACACTGTCAGGGTTGACTGCTACTAGTTATTAACTATTTATTATTTATTTTACATTGTAACCCTAGGCAATTAGAGTGTTAGAATAGGGCGCCAGATAAAGTAACAAATTAATTTGTGCATTACAGATAATATGCCCAAAATAGCAGAGAATAATGGGTGTTGGTAAAATAATATTACAACATGATAATAAGCTACCAGGTGGCTCTCTGTCTTATTATATTGATTGGTCTTTGGTCCAGCTTGCTCTTTGCTCCTCTATAGAACCAGGCACCATGGTCTGTATACAGCCACCAAGAGATTCAGATGGTCCCCTCAGCATGAAAAATGACACACAGAGAGAGAAAATCTGTCTATTAACCAAATTTTTAAAGACTCCTGTGGCTTTTTAATGCACCTCTTGAATCAGTGGATTTGTAGCTCCCAGTGACTCAACTCAGTCAGATTCAGTCCACAGTCCATCCCAGTCTGTCTTTAGCCTGTTCATTTCCGTTCATCTCAGCCCACCTGAATTCTGAACCAAAATTTCCTTGCTAGTTTAAACATTTTAAAATTAGAATAAAAAGCATTGCTGATACATATTCAGTAAAGACAATCTAAAAAAAAAAAATCATACATATTTTTTCTCTCTACTAAAAGTGGAACTGCAAACTGTCAATTGTTAAACAGCATAGGGACTTTCAAGGTATTGTATATGATCAATGCAGCTGGAAATAATAGTGTAGTGCACTTGGTCTGAACCTGAGAGGGACAACCTCCTTGGGTGGTTGAGATCTGGCTGAGGAGGACAGGACTACCTGGAGAAGCTGGCATAAAAGCAGTTCCATGATTGCTATGCTGCACACACGTCTCCAGACTGCTAGAGTCCAACTGCCTGGGTGTGTGGTCGCCAGCGAGTCACTCAGGACCAGTGAATAGCGGTCATAAGAGTTGCCTCAGAGGTAAAGAATGGCAGGCAAAAGTATGAAGCTGCTTGGAGATGCCACCAAAGTCGTCAATAAGTGCTGTGTCTGAGAACGCCTATCTCGGAGCTGCTTTTTTTATCCATTTCTCCGGTAGTTCCACCCCATCAGACAGTTGAGCACATGTGTCAGATAGAATGTGTTTGTAGTTAGTTAGACAGTGCTGTGCCTTGGGATGTTTTTGGTTACAATAGTGTGCCACCAAAGAAAAAAGTTTGGGAAAAACTGGAATATGCTGTTGAGATTTAAGAAGAAAGTTTCAACTGTCAAGGAGGATTTATGTCATTAAAAACAAGGAATTAAAAAAATAATAAAAAATAGTGCAAAAGCACTTCTATTACATTAACAATGATACTTAAGATTTTTTTTCAGCAAAAGTATTGGAACATTAAAATTGTTACTTAACTATGGTTTATGTAAAGACCCTGGCAAAACAGACATAGAAAATACATTTTTTTTTTATTTATTATAGACAATACATATCTTAAATTGCATTACAACAATAGAAATATACATCCATCCATCAATTATGAAAATCACTTAATCCAGTTGTTATTCATGGGAGCTGAAGTTTTTCACAGCAGCATTCACTGTAAAATGTGACGGGCTTCCTGTCCATTTATATATATTCCATGCCATACATTGACATTAGTGAATGACATTTCTTTTGTTTCATTTTTAACAGTTTCTGAATTTCTTTCTCTAGCTATGAGTGAAAAATAAAGTTCAGAATCAAGAGAACAGGCTGAAGTTGAGTATCAGCTTTGTACAATTGTTAAGTGAGGGCATCATGAAAGGTCACAGAGATTATGGAGAATCTTCTAGCAATGTGAGTGGGTGGCACTAATTTTGAATACTACTACAATTTCAAGCATTTTCATTGTCATTTTCTTTTCAAATCTCCTTCTAGCACTACTGCAAGGTAAATATGTCCTTCAAAATGAAGTGTTTATCTGAGCAGCATGAAATTTACTATTCATTCAGTGTTGATTGGTTGTCAGTGTACATAATATACCACAAGCAACATCACTATTCTCAGGACACAGTTATTTGTTCTTTCCAATTACTGATTCCCTTGGGGGTTTTTGGACATTTTTTGTAAATCAAGAATCTGTTTATAAAGATTACAAATGATGATTGTGCTGTCTAGCAGGTCAGTCTGCCATAACAAATTCAAGAAGAGGTTTACTTCAGGGTTTTGTTATGGATTGCAGAACTATAGTATGCTACTATACAGGCAGCATTTCAGGCTTATTCTATGACTTTTGACAATATGTTCTGCAATGAGAGGAATGAGTTCAAGGCTTAGCTTCTGACATGGTAGTGCCTGATTAGAATGTTAACCTGTTATAGAATGGAGAATCCTTAAAGAATGGTTTGAAACAAGCTCTGTTTTTATGGCTTTGCCAACTGTGAAGCTGTGGTTTCTTTAAAATGTTGTGCTTTGTTAAACAGGAACCATGCAGCTATTGAGGAAGCAGAGATGCTAGATTTTTTTTGCATTGGCCTTTAGTAGTGTGTGCACCATGTGTTCCAATTTAAAAATTAATGGGATACAAAAAAGGAGTGACATTGCCACTTGTAATGAAAAGGCCTGATTGTCAAAGTGGCTAAAAGAGACTCCTTTTTTGCTTAATTGGTTGTCCTACTTTTTTTGGTGCAACTTTGTAAAAGAGCAAAATAACCAATGATTAAATTAGCATGTCAAAAGAGACAGCCTACTTATGGTGGCAAAATACCAGCTCTAGTAACTCACATTCAGTGTACTGATATATCCTAGCCATCATGGGATGTTTCACCACAAAGAGAATGTAATAGGGCTGGTTGATCTTCTTACAAAATATATTACATTTGCAGTACCCCAAACCTCCAGACACAACTACATAAAACAGTCCTTAGTTCAAATACAAGGAGTTTATTTCACACAATACTTCTCTGTGTTTCAATTTTATTCTTTCCAAGCTACCAAACAAAGCAACAAGTTTCCCCTTCTCCTTCTCCACTTCCACATACCATGCAGTCTCAATCACCTTCTCCAAACTCTGACTACTGAGTGGAAAGGGGAGGCCCCTTTTATGCTGAACCCAGGAAGGAGGCATCACTCCCGGATCAGGTGGAAGCCCCTAAAATTATAGGGATGGCCCTCCCCAGGAGTTCCATGGAACTGTAACTCTCAGCATGCTCTATAGGTACATGAGTGGGCATACTGGTCCCGGGATGCTGGCACCCAGTGTGTCAGGGAAGCATGGACTCTTGGGAGGCAGTATACCTTGTCTATCCACTATACTGGCCTCCCTGCCAGGAAACGTTCTGATGTCAGCCCAGTCCTGTCATTTATCAAACTTTATAGTAAATATTGTGAGGGATGTCATCGCTTCCAGTAAAGGTCCATAGCAGTCATTCAGTCTAAGAGAATTTCCTTTACCTCTATTAATTAAGAGGCTTGTTTTTTGCCTTAATGTGGAGAGATGGCACTAACTACTGGAATCTGAGTTTGCATCCCAAAGATTGTGTTTGCAGCAGTGAAATGGCATTTCTGCTAGAATTTTCCTCACTTGCAGAATGCATTGTGGGCCGACTCAAGGACTGCAGAGTGTCTTTAATTTTTCATCTCAATTAAACATGTTTTTTTTTTTTTTTTACATTAGCCCAAAAATTCCCTATCAGGTTTATTTTATTTTCATAAGCATCTACCAGCTAATTTTAAGAAATATAACCAAGCTTTTCTGATAATGCTTATTATGACTTTACCCATTTATTTATTTTAATGTGTTTGGATTAGTTAAACTATTGCTTACAAAAGGATGTGAGAAGGTAAAAGAGCACCCAGGAAAAACATGCAAAAAAAAAAAAGAAAAATGTGTAAAATCCACAGTCAATGCCCAGGAAAGAAGTAGAGCCCAAAATTCAATAGCCATGAGGCAGCAGTAGATCTGTACACCAGTTTAAATTAACAGATATGAATATGTTTGCACATTTTAATCTGCAACCTTCGAGTAAGTCTAGCAAATATCCATCCATTTTCTAATCCTCTTTAATTCAAATTTAGGGTCATAAAGGAGGTAACCTATATTGGTAAAACTGTGCAAAACATAGCAAATTTCCAAGAGGTAATATTCCAAGTGATGTGTAGAGTTGTCCTCTCAATGTTGATTTTTCATACTTTACATCTTCACATTGTTATTTTAATTTCAAATTTTGTTTTATTTTACAAGAGTAAGTTAATTATACTGTACTCTTTATGTGCAATTTACACTTCTGAAAAGTAGTAACATATTTCGGGTTTTCACTGAGACGGAAACAACAATAACATTTATTTATATAGCATATTTTCATTCAAATGATGTAGCTCAAAGTGCTTTACAAGATGAAGAAAGAAAAGTTTATAAAAAATCAAAATAAGATGAGGCAATACTAAATAACAACGAATAAAGTAAGGTCTGATGGGCAGGAGAACAGAAAAAAAAATCCAGAGGGGCAGAGAAAAAAAACAAAATCTGCAGGGGTTCCGAGGCCACAAGACCACCCAGCCCTCACTGGGCATTCTACCTAACATAATAATCTAAATCAGTTCTTATGGTTTTCAGGCTTCATGTGGAAGAATTAGATGATGATGATGATCATGCCAACATCTGGCCTTTAATCCATCAATGTAGCGACTGCATGGTGCATTGATCAGGTCAGTGGTGGCGCAGATCACCACCACAGAAAAAAGAACACCAGAGGTAAAGCAAGGGGTAGTACGGATTACAGAGCCATGATAAAAATGATAATTCAATGCATATGCAGAATATCAGAGTTACACTAAAATGAAGCTATAAGAAAGCTGTATTAAAATAATGGGTTTTTAGCAGTTTATTATAGTGCTTCACTGTATTTGCCTGCCAATTTTTCAATCGGTAACCTATTCCAGATTTTAGGTGCATAACAGCAGAACGCTGCCTCACCACTTCCTTTAAGTTTAGCTCTTAGAATTAAAGCATACACTCATTTGAAGATCTAAGGTTACGATTAGGAGTGTAAGGTGAAAGACATTCTGAAATATTGGATGGAGCGAGATTATTTAAGGTTTTGTAAACAATAAGCAGTATTCTAAAGTCAGTTCTATGACACAGGTAACCAATGTAGTGACATCAAAACTGGAGAGATGTGCTCTGATTTTCTTTTCCTAGTTAAGATTCTGACAGATACATTCTACACTAGTGGCAACCAAGTTGACTTAAAATAAAAGTGTGAACTCATTTTTCAGCATCTTGCAAAGTTTTAAGGGATCTAACTGTTATATTTCTTAAGTCACAAATGCTGTCCTGGTAATCTGATTAATATGTGATTTAAAATTTAGGTCAATAATCACCCCAAAATTCTTTACCTCTCTCTTGGCATTAAAGCCTAATGGATCAAGTTTATTTCTAATACTCTCACTTTATCTCACTATAAATGTCTCTCATGTGGGGGGTGGGGGTAGCATTCTTAATGCCCTGATTACAAATGGGATTTCTGTACAGGAGATATTTTAAACTGTTCTGGTAAGAGGTCTTTTGGTTCCAGTTTGAAGACTAAACAGACGTTTGGTGCCTACTGGTTAAGTTGGAATAAGAAGCAGGACATTTTCTGTGCTGTGACAAAGTGCAAGTTAATATAAATATACTCAGGTACTGGTGTGTGCTTGCTCATTTGTGCTTGCTGATGAGAAGGTAAAAGTTCTCTGTCTCTTTACTGCTATTTCTTTACCTTGCTTGAGAACATACTTGTAAAACCTACAAGAAAAGATGACAGAAGGGAGTGGAAAGATTAGCAGCATCATATTATTTCTGCTTGGACTAAAGAAGATTTAAAGTACCCCAGATGTATGATTCTTAAAGTACCCCAGTTGTATGATTGAATATAACCATATATTTTCTGTTAATGAGTTTGACACAAATAAACATAATTTTAAAATTAAACCTTAAAAGTCAGTATCTTTATCTAATTATTAGTAGCACTCCAAAAGTTAGATTGTCCATTCCCTGTCTAGCTGCAGTCCCTTAAGCTCTATATTGGTGGTAGAATTAGGTTGAAATAAAGACAGTCCCAGTCAGGAAGCATCCTGCCATTACAGGTCCCTAGGGCTGAATATGCAGATTTACAATACAACATGGACAATGATAGTATAGCTTGTTTTGACTTTTCTTCCTATCCTCTATCGGTTGTGAGGCACTCAGATTCTCACTGTTTGCCTGTATTTTGTTTTTTTATTTAGGTAACCCCGAGACTGCACCCAGCCTTGACTTGGCTGTCTCACGGAATCACGTAACATAGAAGTTAAATGAATAAATGAGAAAGAATGTATTCATTAAAGGATGAATGCAAAAACCATTAAACAATGCATAGGCCTACATACAAACCCACTTAAATAAACCCAACACTGATAATGAATTAACTAAACACAGATACAAAAGAAAACCAAGAAGATGCTATGCACTAAATCAGTGGTTCTCAAACTTTCGTATTTCGCCCCCCCTCCCCCCCCCCCCCCCTTTCTACCTGGAATAATTCTGTGCCTCCTGCATAATATAAAATAGATGAGAATAACCCATGATACAACTAACAAAGGTATGATAGGCCTACTCATGCAGTGTCTCGGTATCCTATCATTTGTTCTTCCATAAGATTTGCATGTGTTCGGCTAACTTCGATGAAATATTTGCAATTTATTTTTTTTTAAGTGCTTTAATAACTGTTAAAATGCCTTGTGTGGTTTTTGGTAGTAATTCTAATCCCAAAAACAAAGAATAAATTATTTATTCTTATTTAATTATTTTTTTTATGTAAAGAAACGATTAAATATGTTTTAATTTTTAAAAATCTCATAAACGAGGACACCGATGAAGTCAATCTGTGCAAGACAAACGTATTTTCATCCGACAAATATTATACCGCTGTTAGCTGTATCATGAAAATAACCCAATACGTAGTAAATTATTTAACTCAATTTGGCAATATTGGCTACGCTGCCGATGTGGTGCAGTCGCGCCGCATTATCACCTGATCTACTGTTACCCGAATGTTCACGACAGATACCGATACGTCTCGAACTTTCTGGATTGAAAATACGCGACTATAAAAGCAGCAGCAGCGGCGCCGCTCGTCAGTTAGTCATTAGATCTATGCCTTAGAAATGTTTTATTTTAACTTTAGTTATAATGCATTTGTTGTGATTATATGCTTGCAAATTTAAATTTGAAATAAAAATGTAAAAAATTAATTTTGATGTCTTGTTCATTTATTCAACGCCCCCCTTGTACAGCTTCAGTGCCCCCCCAGTTTGAGAACCGCTGCACTAAATGATAAATGTTAAACAGTCACAGCACAGTCCAAAACACTATCCAGTTTCACAGATGCAAGGATGTATGGATGAAATGTCCCCAGTGAACAGCTTTCTGAAAGAGATGTAACAATCGTTATACCGTGCTTTTGAATATTTGAGGATGATTTACAAATGACTGGGGAGTACTCTGTCACCAACAATTCCCAAGCCAGACAAAAACCACATGAACAGGCAGGTGTATAAAGCAAGAACACAAACCCAGTGCAAATTGTAATCCCCAGAGTATACTCAATTATAATCTGAAAAGTTCACTGTAGTGGTGAAAGCAATGGAAACACACAAGACAATCATGATCTTCTGGCTTCTTGAAACGCTGTTTTAAATTCGGTGCCTATTCTTCTTTCTCCTTGCAGCAAGAGCTGAAAGCTGCCCAGTGGTGTTGTGAACCTGGGGCTGCTGCAAGTTTCAGTCCTATTAAGGGTGGTTAAAAAAAAGAGAAAAGGACATTAGAGGTTAGTTGGCAATAATACTTTGAAAATATTTTTAAACATTTTAAGTAAGTTAAATTATTTTATTAAATTTATATTCCTCAAGAATAGAAAGATACATTTTAATACAAGTGTAAAGCCACCTGGTAAACTGTATATTTTGGTAATTAATATTTAAAATAAGAAAGCAGGAAACGTCATATTTTTTATCATGTGCTATTGTGACTTAATGAGATTTTATCAGGTAGTCAAGGTGATTACTAAGAAATGTTATTTGCAGACCTGACTGTGCTAAGAGTACTGTAATTTATGTGAAACTGTAGCATATTGGGGGTCACTGTCATGTTCCAGATATAGCATCCCAGATTTGAATCCCATGCCTGGCGTCTTTGTGGAGTTTGCACTCTGTCTCACTGCCTGCCTAACTGTGTTCAGACAAACATGCTGCTTAGGTGAATAGTGCTTTCACAGAATGGTCTGCAATGCTAAACTGGACTAAACTGGCTTGAGAATGTTGTTGCATACTGCTGTTTATATAGTATACTGTAAGGTTTACAATAAATTACATTTTGGTAGTGTGAAATCATACAAAAGTGTTCATTTTACACTTTCAACACATTTTATACACTGGAAATTGAAGATTTTTACACATTTTTGTATGAATTTGCTGTATAGATTAGGCCCTCTGTTTATATTCACAATTCCTCCTCCCAGACCAATAAAAAGTATATAGTTATCCTAAATTATAAATCTTTAGGATGTGGGAGACAAACTGAAGTGTCCAAAGAATTACTGGGACTAGACCAGGTTTTGAACTAGGCGTCTTGGAGCTGTGAAGCTACGGCACAAATCACACTGCCACTATACAACCCATCACACTTATATATTGTTAATAATTTACAAAAAAAGATGTAAGACTGAAAAGGGAGATTTTTATCATCTTATTCTTATCTAGTAGCTATTGTAAAATAACTGACTTGGAATTTTGTTTATAATAATATTCTATAGAATCTTTACATTTTCTTTCATGTTCTCCAAATGCATATGCAGCTAATTCGATTGATTCATGTTTCTTTGACATCTTCATTTTATGCTTTTGAAAAATGTATATTTATTGGCAACTCCATTTCCCAAGTTTTAATATCTGCACAAGACTGTATGCATGCAGTCTTTTGTGCCCTCTTACTGGTAGAGTCCTCATGACCTCAGATTGGATAAGCGAGTTAGAAAATGGATGGTTGAAAAAAGAGAAAACGTCCCGCAGCACACAGGACAATCAACATTGGGAGAAGGACTGACTTGTTTAAGTCATTGTTCATATCATTAATGATTGTTTTACTAATACATCAAAACAGCAATTAGAGAGGAAGCATGTCTAGACTATATTCTGTAATAATCAAGACAGAGGTTTGCTGTTGAGGGCATGTACAAAAAATGAGATTACATTTAATTTTAGCAAGGAAAATTTTAAGGAGATGCTGCAGTTTTAAAAAAAACAAACTTGTTAAAATAAATCTCATTTTTTATTGTGCTTCAATTACATGGATAGTTTTTAATTAATGCTTTGGTTTTGCATTATTTACAATTATTCCACATTAAGATTATGCCATCATTTTGCTATTATTTTGAACCTGTGTTACTGAGGGGCAATTCACAAACAATTTGTTCTTTTTGAACAACTCTTTTTTTTAGAAAATCACTAGACCTGATTTTCGAGCACAACTGTATCAATGCAGTAGAGCTCAATGGAAGTGTGAAAGTGCATATGTGATGTCATCAGTCTCTTTCATTTTGTTGTTTAAAGCACATGTGCAAATACTGTCCTATTCAAAATTCTTATTTACTTCAATTGTGATTTTTTTTCTAGTTAGAACTAAATCATTATTGGCGAATGGGACCTCTATCAATGATCATTCTCTCAATCATCACACAAGTACAATATAGTAATAACAAATTCATAGCAGAATATTATGTTTTGTGCAAATTGTTTTAAACAGAATATGTAAATGTAATATTAAACTAATGTGTATGTCCCTTTGTACATTTAACAAATTTGTCACATGAAAAGATCTCCAGTGGCCTGCCCAAAAACGCCTCTTCCCAAACCAGCTAGTTCCAAAAGCTGCTACCTTCAGGCAGCAGCCTAACTAGGCCAAAAAATGGAATAACTGGCTATTGAAGTTCAAAATGCCCTTAAAGTGCTAAAATATCTTAGACATACCTCAAAAGAAAGGGACGCATAAAAAATATTTGGCTGGAATAGACAATCCAAAAGAAAAGCTTTATAGAATATGAATATTTATTCAAAAATGGAAAACACTATAGCATAATGCTCAAAAACGAATTGCCAAGAAGACACTCAATAGATAATGAGTCGAAAAACAAAGTCCATAAACAGAATTCAGAAACTGGAGCAGAAAATAAGAAGAAAAAAAAACAGAAAATCCAAATGAAAAAAAAATTCATTGACTTCTTACAAATACGGTATACCTGTACTAAGATCTCTTTTCTAGCTTGGTTTATAGCCAGAGGGAGGTCTCAGAAGTGGTGACTGCATGGTGGCCTTGCCTCTTGGAGAACTACCTACCGCAGCACAAAAGGGACATAAGCAAACAACATCTTGAACATAGAAAATAAATATAACATTATTAACTGGAAATGCATATGATATTAACCAAATGAAAAACAATTTGAAATAAACCAAGCAGACATTAAAGAGGAACTGAAATTGACCAGAGGAAACGCGCCTTATATAAAACATAACACCATCACCAACTGACTATTTAAGATAGTAATGCTGTATGTCTGCTATCACAGTCTTCAGATACTTTAGTATACTGACTTTATGTCCAGTTAGGGCTCGGTTTTTAATAGTGTGGCTTCAGAAACTGTACTAGATATTTTTGACTTTAATTCTCTCTTGCTCTCAAAAACGTTGGCTAGGTTGGTTGGTTCCTGACATCAGCATGTTTTTACACTCTGCTAAGCCTACTGAAGCCCCTTAAGCAACTGTTTTCATCTTTATACTTCACTTTCATATCCACCTTATTGTGAGAAATAAAGACTCATATTTTGCACTTAACAAACGTAAAATTTAATTTTTAGGAACAGAGACAGTTGGTGTCAATTGTATTTCAAACATTGCAGAATAATCACAACATAAAATCTGGAATCAAAAGTTCTTAAAAAGCACTGTGGATGAGTAAGGAATTAGGGAAGATATTACAGAAAAAAATTGTTTCATACTGTATACAAGTTAAACAACCAAGGCAAAAGCACATGGAAGCTACAATGCTAAGATGTTTTGGTTAAGAAATAACTCTATCCTTGTCTACACCTTATTTGTCTTACTTCATCTCTTCCAACTTATTTCTGTTTGCTTATTGCTTCCCAGTGTTTCAAAAAGAATTGAGCCTAAGGGGGTGAGACCCGTAGTTAATGTCAATTCCTCAGATGTACTGCAAATTCATGGCATCAACCTGAAGTCTAATATGTATCATTTTTGCATGGCTGCAGGCATATTGTTTACGGGTGCCATGCTTGTTTCCAGTCATGTTATATAGAGGTCATATGATGAATTGTCCAATCATTTTCTACCTTTTTAACAAGGTGTTGTGCAGTGTTTAGTATTCAGACCTTTTCTAAAAACATTTTAAAAATCTGCCTGTTTGGTGGCAATTAATTTAGAGAGGAAAATGACACATTCTATTGACTTGATTGTGCTTGTTTGATTATTATTTATTAATTTATATTTTAGGTTTTTCTTACCTATTGGCATAATTTCAGTGGCCACAAAATAAAACCATTAACTCTTCTATTTTTATTAATAATTACATTCTAAAGCAATTCCTAAAAAATGGAAACTAGCAATCCAATTTTCAAAACAATGTGATTCATACTTCATACACTAAGAGTTTAAATGCAGCAAAACAACAAAAAAGAGACATCCGCCTCTCTGACTGTCTTAATATTCTTTCTGACCCTAATTTTTATCAAACCCACAAAGTGAAATGCTTGAATCTATAATGTATTATCCATACACATAAACTATACACATTATTTATAATAGCTTAGAACAGACACAGAAATAAATAGATAAAAAATAAAATAATAACACCTAGTACTAGTTTGTTTTTGCAAAAGATGAAAATCAAGGGAACATTAATAATAGCTGGCTTATTTTACCCCAGGCAAAACAGTTTCCCTGAAAAAAGTTCTCAGTTTGTCCTACTGGTAAAATCTTAAGTCAAAATATACTGTGCTTCAGATGTATGCCATTTACAGTAGAAAAGCTCTGATAAATAGTACTTGCCAAAAGAAGTGCTCACCACTGTCACTCTCCAGTTGCTGGTGGAAACTGATCCATATGTGACAAAGCTGTGTTTCCCAACTGGGACACTTTATTTTCCATACTAACCTGACTACAGTAGTGTAGTATGAAAAGAGACATGCCTTTGAATACTAATATATACAAATGCACAAAGTTAAATAAAATAATTTAAATTATTATAAAAAATGGTACGTAATACTTAGAATTTGAATAATTAGTAGTAAAATGTATTCAGCATTTCTTTAATTATAATTTATTATAAAGTATTTAAAGCCTATATACTACAATGGTGATCTTAATTACTTAAGTAAAAAATACGTGGGTGTTACGTTTTAGTGCATTTATTACTACATTATTTTTTTAATTCTATTTTCTTTCTAAGTGCTCCCTGTTAAAGGGCTGATTACATTGGGTATGAAAAGTATTATCATTAGCATAAGAGCAATATTATATTGTCCACAGCAGCTTCCTGTTGAATATAACCAGGGCAGAAATTTTAAAAAGACCTGAGTGATTACTTTCTTTCACACTTAAGTGATTTTTTATTTGTAATTTACATAGACTGAGTTTTTTTTTATTATTAATTGGCTCAAGAACTTTCCTGTGGATAAAACTTATATTGAGCTACGCTTAAAAGCAAAATACTACTACTGTAGGTTAATTGTCTTTGACTTTGTGATGTTAATACATGAATTTGGCTTCCAGTTAGGATTTTGAAGTCAGCTTTAAATCTCCTTTCAAATTATAAAGTTGTTCAGCTCCCCTTTATCTTGCTGAACATATTAATACGTATACCCCAGAGTGTACTCTGTGATCACAAGAAGCAGACAGTCTTATAATACCAAGGATAAATAAAATTACTGTAAGCAGCAGAGCATTACGTTACATGGATCTTAAGTTTCAGAATTATTCTACATGCCAGAAAATGTGAGGGATGCCCCATCGATCTCAGAATTTAAAATGAAGCAGAAGAACCATCATTTTAACTTAGCTTGCTCCTGTTAGAGCTGCCAGTACAGCTGTTCATGTGGAAAATTGTCTGGAATTTACATCTAGATCAGTTTTATGCTTATCATATGTTTTGACTGTTACCTATTATCATTTCATTCTCTTTTTAAGGTCCTTTGTTTAGCTTTCATCTTTCATCCTAGCCTTAAACTACAGCACATACAGTAAATGCTACTACCTTAAATTAACTCTCGCTTTAGAATATCTTCTAGATTGGATAATTGGATAATTTCTTGCTGGCCTTTATACGTTTTATTTTTACTTTCAATTACAGTACACACCTAATCTCAGCGATAGATTATACTCCCTGTAGTGTTGTGTCTCAAGACAAGATCCACTCATGTACACATACAGACTCCTATGGGGCCAATTTAGAATAACCAGTTAACCAAACCCACATTTTTTGGTGATGAGAGAGAAAAACCAGAACAACCAGGGAAAATGCAACCCTTTTAATTGTTCAGACACAGCAGGGTCAATTAACAAGAGAAAATATTTGAAGCAAGGACACTGGATCCATGAAACCATGGTGCTTCTTACCAGCTTTCCAGAAAATATTGTCTCCGCATTTTACTGTGTGAGTTGTCATTTGTCTTTCCCATTGTCTGTTGGCTTCAAACATTAAACATACAGTATGTTATAATACAGAGAACTAGATGTATGTTTTATGGCTCTACTGTATGTGTCCAAGCTACTTTGCTTTCATCAATCATTGTAGTGTTTCAAGTGTACCAGAAGTACATGTAAATGTGAAAAAAATATTTTGATTTGGTTAATGAACTTTATACTTTCCTTTGTCTGACTTTTTGACCCCAGCCTGTTTTTAGACTTTCGATATTTCCTTGCCCTTCTATCTTTCTTTTCCTGGGTGCTCCTATCCTTCCCTCTTTCTGTCAATCTTTTCTTAACATGGAGCTTAATACTTGCTGTGTTGAAACCATGGTTTAAATAATGCAAGGAAATTATCACATCCAGTATTTCAAAGTGAAGAAGAGAACATTGTTCAGCAACCAGGTATAACATGATTCCCCTACAACTTTTTAGCTTACTTTTCATTTTAAAATGATATTTACTGATTCACTAAAATTAAAATAAATATTCTACATTGGAATAAGAAGATAAATGATTTAGAATTTTTTAATTTTGTTTGAATTAGTTTTTAATTCCCCAGATGTCTAAACATCACTTCCATCTTTTGCAGGATTTTAACCTATTTGTTTATTTGCATGTGATTTAAGTATTGAAATATGTGCCTTTATTGAATATTATAATGAACTTGCAAAATGCTTGTGGATGGTGAATATCATAAAAGCACCATATACTGTTACTTATAAAAATGATAGTTAATGTAAATGCCTGAGAGTATCACTTCCTTTTTCCCTCAATCCTTATACTCTCAATATGAAACAATGCACTTATCTGATCTGGTCAGGGCTTGTTAGTACTCTCTATATATAGAAAATGCAACGTCTGTTTGTTTGTATGTCTGTCTGCTTTTCATGAGAGAACTACTTAACAGATTGGGTTTTTCTCTATAATTTGCTTGAACGTTCCGGTTTGTGATTTCTCTCATTGTGCTATGTATCATAGTTCGCTTATGATACCAATTGTCACAGGTGGCTGGGTGCAGTCGGCAATCAGCCGCCTATTTAAGAAGCCGCCGCCCTGCAATCAAGGCTGGAGTCAGGTGAGAAGGAGGACAAGATCATGGCAGAGGAGGCGAAGAGAGGCCCGAGTGTTTTGTGTGTGAAGAGACTGCTTATTGACTTTGGGGAACTGGGGGTTTGGTGGTGGTCCACTTGCCTTTGTGTAAATAAACGAGGGTGATGATTGAAACGGTGTCCGCCTGTGTGTGTCCTGGCTGTCATATTTCACACAATTTATTTGAGTGAATCCGAGAGACATGCAGTGCACCGAGGAGAGGGGGGCGGGGCCCTCCTAACTCACGCTTAACGGATTTAGATCTGGCTTTTTTTCTATAATTTGCTTAAACATTCCGGTTGATTTTGCAACTTCTCTCATCGCGCTAAGAATCATAGTTTTCTTGCAGGAGCGATATATTTATGTGAATCCAAGACAGAGGCTGCAGGCTGAAGGGAGGGGGAAGCATGATGTCAGGAGTGGGGAGCCAGGTAGGGCCCTCCTCACTGTCTTGTTTCACTATTACATGGGCAGAGCTGTAGGGGATGGCTAGTAGGTAATAAATTCAATATTATTTTATTTTTTTGATGAATGCCAGATACACACTCTCATGCTGTTTGTTTTACAGACAGGTAACCTGGACAAGGCTGGCATGGATTTTAGAGGTTGATTTTCTAAGAGTATTTGTCTTTTTTCTCTTTCTTCATCCAGTAAAGCACTTTGAGCTACATCATTTGTATTAAAATGTGCTATATTAATAAATATTCCTGTTCTATACATTGGAAAAATGACTGAATTCTACAAAGCTTATATTGATACTATGATATGATATGGGTTTTATTCTCCTACAGGGTATTTTTTGTTTTTTAGGTATTAAGATTACACAGAACATTCTGTGCTTGTGTTACCCAAGGAAACACTGTAGAGAAGAGCCAAGCAAAATGACACCTTTTATTGGCTAACTAAAAAGATTACAATATGCAAGCTTTCGAGGCAACTCAGGCCCCTTCTTCAGGCAAGATGAAGAAGATGATGAAGGGGCCTAAGTTGCCTCAAAAACTTGCATATTGTAATCTTTTTAGTTAGCTAATAAAAGG
>JANRMT010028174.1:113826139-113843337 GCA_026402145.1 Polypterus bichir lapradei | reverse complement strand
TATATTTATATAAAGAGAGGGAGAGTATGTTAAAGGAACACTAAACACTGTTAATTTGAATGGAAAAGGTTATGTAGCCTGTCACAAAATGCAAACCAAAGAAAATGTCAGAAGATTCAATATAAAAGAGAAAAAAAAAAAAAACAATGAAGCCTAAAATATATTGTAAACAGACATTGTCTCTAGTAGATTCATATGTTTAATTATTTCATTATTTTATTGTTTTGATTTGGTTTTGTTTTTTCAATTTCTTACAAAATAACAAGAATCTGTTCTTGTTCTAATGAAAACTCTGATGACTCTGATTCTGTCCTGTGTTGTATATGCACTTCTGGAAACCATCCACACCCAGAATAAAAATAAAGGAGGGAAAAAACATAAATAATGTGGCATGGTATTTATTTATTTTAATTAATTATTTTAATGTCTATGGTTTTGAAATGGGATTTCTAACAAGTGTGATGGTCAGGTGTCCAAAAACTCTACAGTAGTGTATGTGTTTATTTAAAGGGGTATGCAATGGTTGAAAATATTCATGCTGTCTGCTGGGAAGCTTGAGCTCTGGTATCCTGGGGAGAAATTACCACTTTCTTTCCTACATAGCACTTTTGTTTTCTCATTGATGTGTCCATTGTTGTACTTTATTTTTTGGTTCATGCACAGATTTATGTAGTGGAGTGAAGAATGGGTTTATACTTTTCTCCATTGCTTTAATTATTGACCATTGGTCCAGACTTTGGTGGCTGTAAACTTACATTATGTTATGCCTTAAGCACATTTTGCCACTGTTGTCCTTGTTTTATCATTTATTTTTGCTACCTCTTTTTTCTTCTGCCTTGTAAGAGTGGCAATGTGCTGTATCAGTGCATGCTCCCACCCTTGTGAGGTTAAAAGACATTTATGCCAGTAATTGTTGTTTTTGTCCATAAGCAAACATAACTACTTGTTGGGTGTATGACACTGTAACCCACAAAAGTTTCCTATAAAAACTGACCTAGAAGTTAGCTTTTCTGATCTAAGATAGAAAACCAAGCACCATCTTAGGGATCCTATTATCTGCATCTTCTATTATTAGTCTTTTATCTCCTCATATGGGTTTTACATGTTGCCTTTTATGCAATAGTTATTTTTTGTGTTTTATTTAATTTGGGGTTTCGATGTGTTTGTTTTTTCTTATTTTATTTGTTTTTTTAACTATTTTGGTGTTATTCTTCCTAAGACCTACTTTTAGTGAGTCACTATGGACTATGCAGAATCAGGCTAGTGAAGTAAGACATGCCAGGTTCTGCAATAATTCCTCCACTATGACCTCCCTTTTAAGGTTAGTGCTAAGGCTTCCAATCATATTCTGTTCCTGAAATATCTCTCTGTCACAGCAACAATCCTTGCAACTCAGCAGCATCTAATATGTGCTTATCATTCTATTGCCTGGTTGGGCATGGTGTATTAAAGATGCAAATTATAAGACATGTTTCATTTCCTGGTTCCTTGTTTCATCTGTAATATGTACAATTTACATTTTCCTTTCTAGCTTCAAAAATATTTTGGCAATGATGTAAATTTTAATAAATGAGGGTTGCTTATGTACAATAATGAAACGATCACTTTAATGACTAAGATGATTAATTACGAGACACTTTATTTTAGACAGAGCTTGACAGAAAGTAAACAAGGTATAATATGTAAAGAAAGTGGTGTTCTTTTTACTAAAAGCAGTGCAAAGCAGCATCACAAATTAGTAAAGGTGTGCACACTGAGGTGCTGAAAATGTACCAGTAACAAGTTTATTAGCTTTAACAGATACATTGAACTATGTCTCTAATCATGGCAATTTCATTGTTGTACTTGCCAAACACCACATTATATCTGTAGTTTTACCAAAAGGTTAGACCCTTAAAAGAGACAACAAATCTGTTTTCTCAGATTTTTCGCCTGTCTGATCTAAAGTGACCGAGCTGAACAGTAATTACAGGGAGCCAGTTGAAATGCTGTCTCTTTAATACAGTAACAGTTCATTCTGCAGGTATACTGCACCTTCTAATTTAGTTATGGTGTGCTAGGAATTTTTATGTAATACTGCTTTTTTCTCTTCCCATGTGATTTCTACATGAGGTGGAAGTTGTTTTTTTCACACCTGCATTACACATTTTCACACAGAGATTCTTTCTTAATTAACACTATTTCAGTATTCTGTGTTTTGTGTTGCCTTTTTGGAAAATGATGCCTATTCTTTAACCTGGTTGGTAAAAGCAACAATGAAAAATAGAAGCTGACTTTTATTTGACTTTTCTCAACACATTCTCATTACATGAGTATAACAAGAAAGCTAAAAAAAACTCTGACATATTAGGTGGATCAATCCTCCAGTACTCCTGAAACAATTCTAAGACTGCATACTAGTTATGCCTTACTCATGTGTACAGTAGTCCATGTCTTTTAACTACTTTAATTTAACAATGTTTACTATGATCTGTATACTGCAAAATCAACTTCTTCCTCTGACAAGTACTGACATGGATTGCACTATCATCTAATATAACCAAAATTACACTTAAACATTTTTGTTTTTTGTGAAATTCTACATACAAGTAAGGCATATGTCTGAAAGTGTTTCCTTGTTAATATCAATGTTATATTTTAATTTGAGTTGTTGAAATTAATGATTTTTGTCTTCCATGACTTTCTTCATTTTATGTCACTATTTTCATCACTATTTCAAGTTTCAAACTAGTACTAAAACAAATCTTCAAAATTCTCTTGTCATTTACTCATCTTGGGCCAAGACTGCAGTATTACTGCCCTATAAACAACCCTTGAAATTGAACTTCATTAAAATTATTGCTGCAAATCTGCCAAGGCTTATAATTAAAATATTTCATTTTGTAATTGAGGTGAATTTGTTAGTATTACTACACACTGCACCTTATTCTTAGAAAATAATGCACAATCTCTTTGGAACTGGGAAAGCCTTTACATTTACAGCAGAATTGTAAGGTTCTCTGCGGGGGGTTGGCACCCTGCCCGGGATTGGTTCCTGCCTTGTGCCCTGTGTTGGCTGGGATTGGCTCCAGCAGACCCCCGTGACCCTGTGTTCGGATTCAGCAGGTTAGAAAATGGATGGATGGATTGTAAGATTCTCAGCTCCTTAAGGAAAAGGGTCCACCATGCCACAGTATAGCAGCAGCTGCACTTAGAAAGTCACATGAAGGCGTATGGACTGCTTACATTTGTGCTAGCTATCACACAGCCATTATTTTTTGCTGTGGATGCTGAATTTGTCTGTACAAAATGGTGAATTTCCTCAGTTACCATAAAACTGTTATACACTTGGGCATGAACATGTTTGTTTAGCTGAACTGGACATGCTATTAAGTGGAGCTGCAGCAAAATGATTGAGTCCAAATGCAAGATCTGTGAACTGGCCCATACAAATACTTTTACATAGCACATGAAATTTAGATTAAATATTACTTTCAGGTTTATAACATTTAACCCATCATCTGTTACCTCAACCATAATCAATCCTATTATTGTAAAATACTCTGCTAAACTCACTGTAGCTCAAGATGGCTCTTGATTTTGGCTGTTGCCATTGAACCTCCAGTCATAGTATAACTTAAAAATCAATACATGCTGTGTATCCTGTGCTTTGTGAAAGTGGAGACCTGCAGAAATCCTCACACACATGATAGTTATATTTTATATATAGCCGATGCAATATGTTTACTCTCATCTGAAAAGCATGGTGGTATAGCTTGCTAGTAAATTAACCTGAATAAACATAAACAGTAACCTAAATAAAAGCAACCTGTTTCCAATTACAGACACATCGAACAAGATTTATTTCTTTGAGCTCACAATTTTGTAAACATGTGCAAGATAAATTCATGTACTTTGGGATATTCATCACAAGATCCCACAAGAATCTCTTCAGGCATCATTTTTAGCTCTACTGGATCCACAGGTAGAAAAAATTAATAGACCAGGTGGTCAGATTTTTCTCATTACAGTACTACACTCTGCATTAATAAATTTAAATGAACATACTGTTCCTCCAGAAGTATTCTGACTATTTCATTACATTCTGTTCCGTATCCCCAAATACTTTTTAATTATTCTTACATATAGAATCTGTGTTTACATAACTACTAAGCCCCTCTCAAAAGACCTAAATAAAAAGGAAGCACGGGTTTCCAAATTCTCAGTTACATAGTACAGTGCATCAGAAATTAATTCATTGCAGAACAGCTAGGCCCTGCAGTGCTTTATGCAGAGCCAAGGATCAGGGTTTAAATACTGGTCAAGCCATTGTCTGTGCCAAGTTTGTATGTTTGCTTGGCCTGTGTGTATGTTCTTGCTAGTACACTTTTATTAATAGATATGTATGCTAATCTGACTGTAGTATCTAAAGTGTCCCAATATCAGTATGCATGTGTGTGCATGATTGTGAGGGACTAGTGACCAGTTTAGAGTTACCCTGGAACAAATGTCAAAAAAGAATGGATGTGTGAATGATATTTACTCTGTAGAGTCAATGTGTACTGATATCAAAGCTTGTTCATATTGCTAAAGTTAATTTTTTGTTATATACAGTATAGACGGCATGACTGAAGCATGGGGAACAGAAGCGCAGTGACAAAAGTGTGCAATGACAACTGCAGAGGTGAAAAATACATGCAGAAGCCATTGTGAGTTCCTAGCAAACAACCCTATATCGGGAAATACTTTATTACATATACACTACACAAATAAATAAAATTTTAATTATGATATACATGCCTCTCATGAATTATAACATTATACCTGAATTGTGATATTGTAATGTGAGGAGAAACACTATACATACATTAAGAGAAAACACAAACCCATTTAAATTAAACACTAACCATGCTGTGCAGTGTACAGTGCCGCATCATATGCAGTCTATTGAAAAACAATCTAAATGTGGCACCCATTTATATATCGGTAATCATTGTTGCAGGTAACAGTTAAGCTGAATATACCTTAAATAGCGCCACCTCTACCTATAGGGTGGTCCAGATCTAATTATGCAACTTTCAATGCAATGCAGGAAAACAATACAAGACAATTATTGTTCGAAATGTCTTGTAATAAATGAAAATGGACTTACATTGAATTAATTCACTGATTTTCCATGTAACGTCCCACTTATCCTCCATTCAGTTGTGAATTCTCTATGTAATAAACGTAATAAGTTATAGCGTGATGAAAATTGCATAATTAGATCTGGACCACCCTGTATAAAGGAAATCATCCACAAGCTTTCAAAAAAAGCGGGAACACCATAAGAAGGCTCAAACGTCAAAGCTGATAATATTAATATTAATAAAATTAATGAACATATAATTTCTGTTATTCCTTTTTTGAAAAAGTCAACTAAAATAAAATTCACAGGCATCTGTCTTAGATTAATAAGAGCAACCTCCTAAATGAGAGCATTTGTCACACAATATACTTTTGTTGGTGAGCTATATACAGTTTGTGTGTATATATACAGTGGATTCAGAAAATATTCAGACCCCTTAACTTTCTTCAAATTTTATTTTTAATTTTAAAATAAATTTGCCATTTTTGCCCATCAGTCTATGCTTAATAACCCACAATGACATAGTTAAAATATATTTTAAAAAAAGTTTGCAAATTTATTAAAAATCAAAAAGTAGCATTGCTCATAAATATTCATAGTCTTAATTCAGTACTTCATGGAAGCCTTTGGCAGCAATTACAGCTTCAAAACTTCTTGGCTAAGTCTCTCCAATCTTTGTACACCTGAATCTGAGCAGTTTATTCCTTTCTTCCTGACAGATCCTCTCAGGCTCCATTTTATATATATATATATATATATATATATATAACTGTCTATAAACCGTTATTTTCAGGCCTCTTCACAATTGTGGTATTAGGTTTAAATCTGGAGTTTGGCTAGGCCACTAAAGGACAGCCAGAGACTTGTTCCAAAACCACTCCAGTGTTGTCTTGGCTGTATGCTTTGGGTTGTTGTCGAGCTGGAAAGTGAACTGTCGTCCCAATGTTGCTTACACTATATAGCAGGTTTTCACTGTACAAGCTCAGTCCACTGTGCTCCTGGGGACACTCTAAGCTTTAGAAATGGTTTTATACCCTTGTATTGATCTATGCCTCACCACAGTTTTACCGAGGGGGTCTACTGAGAGTTCCTTGAACTTCATGGCTTTGTTTTTGTCCCAACTTGCAATGTGAATCGTGGGGCATTATACACATGTGTGACTTTTTAAATGATGTCCAGTTATTTCAGTTCAATTTGCCACAGGTGGATTCCAATCAAGTTCTCGACACATAACCATGACAGTTAAAGCAAAAATGATGCACCAGATGACAATTTGGATAATTACAGAAAAGGGTCTGAATACTTATATAAATGACAGATTTCAGTATTTTATAATTAATAAATTAACAAACCTTTCTGAAAATGTTTTCACTTTGTCATTTTAGATTATTGACTGTAAACTGATGTGTAAAATGACTACTGAATCCATTTAAAATTAATACAACAATACACAAAAGTTTGCAGAAAGTAACTCTGAATCCACTATATGTGTATATATATCAGTCATCTGTATCACACACATGTGCCTTGGGGGCAGCTTAAAGGAGCTGGTGGTGGTAATTCCTCAACAATCTGTTCCAATTACCTCACCGATCCTTGGCTCCGGTCGGTTCCTCCGGATAGCAACTTGGGAATTCCCCCATGACCAAGGCTCTCACGCAGGGGATGCCACATCCAAAGTCCCGACTCCCGCTACCTTCCGCGGAGAGTACTGCGCCATCCGGTCACTCCCGCCCTCCAAAGCAAACTCTGCAGGAGCGACCACAACTACTACTTCTCCCAGGTGTTGGACAAACACCCAGGCTGCCTGCTCAGCTTCCCCGAGCATAACTCTCGCTCGCTCTCCTGCACCAACTTGCTCACTCGCTTCCTGCTGACACCTCCGTTTCCTTCTATTTCCTTCCTCCCTTTTTATTCTCTAGCCACCTCCATCTTTCTTTCTTTCTTTTGTTCTTCTTCCTGTTTTTTACTTTTTCTCCCTAGCCGACTCGCGCTTCTATATATTGAGGGGCCATAGCAGCTGCAGCACATTAGCAACCCCAGGAACAATCACCGATGTGGGCAGTCCCTCACCTGTGCACTAGATCCGCTACAGCCACCACGCCCCCTCACTAAGCCGTGAGGGCGGTGATTTATTTAATAAAACTGGCCTCTGCTGAGAGAGCTGTGGACCCACAACACCACATAGCTCATACCCTGGCGTACGCAAGTTCTGCGCTCAGTTTTGCAGACTGGTGACACCAAGCGTCAAAGCAATGCTACTGTTCCAGTGCGGTTACCCTTTCTTTTTTAGATTCATATCCCTGACACGGCTTTATAAATACACTGAAATTAACCGCATATTGTTTATTAGTTTAATGCATCTGATTGTAATTAACCTGTAACAACAGAATGGCCCAACTATTCCAAATACCATAGCTGCTTTAGCGTTGTTACTCTCACTACACCTTCTTTTTCTTCTTTCAGCTGCTCCCGTTAGGGGTTGCCACAGCGGATCATCTTTTTCCATATTACTCTCACTGCACCACTCAGAGAAGCTGATCCGAAAGAGAATTATTGGTATACAGCATCAAGCACACGCTGCCTCAGCCATGCTGCCTATTTGAACTGCTCTCACACGGCAAACGCTTCAAAACCTTTCCTGTACGGACCTCACGGTTCAGAAAAAGTTTCATCCCAAGAACTCAATCAGTCCATCAAGTGCTCCTTGTAGAACTGTTTGTATTTATTAGTACAATCACCTCACTGTAAACTTGCACTACAGTTATAATATTGCACAAACTGAGCCACTTTATAAAGTGAGTATTTACATATGATGACAATATCATTTTTAAGATGAAATGCAGCAAGATATGTTTATTATATTACATAGATAAAACTTTAACTTCATTTAAATAATCTATATTGTTAATAATTAAACATGTGAGGACACAATGTCGCTGTGCTAGCAAGGATCTGGCAATCCATTCACAGAATATTCCTGCCTCATGCTGTATGCTTGCTGGGACTGGCGTGACACTGGAAGGATAAAACAATTAAACATGTACTACGAAGATATTTCAATGTTACTTAAAAGTTTTCAAGAATATCCGTTCTAAGCTTACAGATGGCTTAACGTCTATTACAGTGCTGATTGTGTGGTGATTGGGTATTTGGAGAAAGAAAAGTAAGGTCAGGAATTGGGGGTTAATACGTTTGAAAGAGACAGTACTGCTGCAATAAATTATTTCATCGAAGGTTGCGCACAATCACTGCACCCACCATGTTCCCATGTTTAATAACATGCTTTAACTCCTATCATCATGAAAATTATATCATTAATTATTCAGAGAGCTGTAATATTATGAATGTAATGGATTCTGTGTCCTGTCGGAGGAAGAGAAAGCCCGGAAGCACGTAGTGATTCACACACATAGAAGATCAAATACAAAACAAAGCATTTAACGTGTTACTTTAGTTACGATGGGAATTGAGAAACGATTTTAAGATGAAGTTTATGATGTTCTATTTTAATGACAAAATAAACTATTGCTTTTTCCCCACTGTGTGCCTATTTTTCTTTTCTCTGTACCCTAATAAGCTTTCATATGAAACTCAGATGGTGGGCTACGACTCGCCTTTTCACGGTGATTTTGATATCTCACAACTTCTTTTTTATTTCGGGCACTGTGCGACTTTGTGAACTTGAGCTTTCGAGTTTTTCCGACACTCTATGTCACTCGATCTGCTTCCTTTTGTTGTTTATACCACTGTTTAAAGCAACAAATAATATGTTTTTCCTTGCCTCCACTCTGTATTTGCTGAACTTCTTCTATTTCCCCTGTGCTTTTACCTTTGCCTTTTCACAGAACACTGAGCTTAAGGTCCTATTGATATTGATTTGCATATTCAAAGAGGCCTAATTCTGGGAGGAGACGGGGCGGGACAGCAGGCGCATGCACGTGCGTTACTTTTCACGCTGACCAGGATTTATGTAGCAGAAGAATGTGGAAGTTGGCGTTTGCACAGATTTATGCATCTGGATTTTTTGTGCGAAAGCACATTTGCACTTTTGTGCTTACGCCAGGTTATAGTGTGAATTCTACACACGGTGTTATGCATGAGGCCCCAGACAATTGACCGCCCTACCACCTCTGATGTCACTTCCGGTGTTTGTCCCCTGGTCCCGCCTCTTCCTGTCTGGTCTGTACTTGGCCAGAAGTATCACCATCTTGGAACAGACACTCTAGAGACTTGCGTCTGCATAGATGTTTACTTTGCATTTTCTTACCAATTATATGGGGTTTGCCGCAACTGTTTATGCTTGTTTGTGCTGTGGGGGTCTTAAGCCAGCCTTAGCTATCACACTCTGTGACACCAACCCTAGTAATGCCAATGTTTCAAACTTACATAATTCAAATATTGAAAACTTGCTTTTTTCACCCGAACAATTCTAGGAATATTAATGTTTTCTTAGTAAGCAGGATGTATATAAATGATTTAATTTAATTATTTATTCTAGGATTGATAGCTGAATTGTCTTATTCATATCTTGTTAAAATTATTCTATTTGTAGCTTTCTAAACATTCAAAATGCTGCTGCAAATATGTCCATTTAACCCCTGTTCTTAAGTTTTTATACTGGTTTCCAGTTTCATTTAGGGGTGATTTCAAAATATTCCTTCTGACATACTTTATAATGTTTTAGTTTTTAGTTTCAGTCATATCCACTGTAATGCATGGGCGCTTGAGGATCACCTTCCTGGCTTGAACAAGGTATGCAATAACCCACCAGCACAGGAGGGGGCACCAAAGCTAACCATATCTTCTCTTTTCCTTTCCCCAGCTCAGAGAAACCACCCATGGAGGGCCACTCAGGCCAGCCCCCATGCAAGTAAGCCACACCCTTAAGGTAGAGATGGTATAAAGCAAAGGGCTCACAGAGGATGCCGTCTCAGTTGGCAGAACTTCATTCTGTATGTACAAGCTTCCCAACGCAGACCTGCAAGAGAGAGCTGATTGTTTAGAAAAGCCATTAAGGCTAAAAGGGCAGATATGATGCCTGTTTTCATTTGTGCCACCACATGCTCATTTCTGTTCTATTTTTTTGGATGACTGCACTACACAGCTTTGTGGTTAATAATATGGGCTTCAAGCCACATGGTCCTTGGTTTATTCCTTCCTTCTTCTTACTGTGTGTACCCCTAATAAAATTACTTACTAGTGTGTTTTCCAATTACAAGCATATACAGGCAGACCATTCTTCAGTATTTTTGTAATTGAACAGTGTCTTTGGATGGTGTTCACCATGAAAAGGTACTACATACAATAATGGTTATTTGTCAATTTTTAAATGTTTGAAGAGGATTTTTTCTTGCCAAGAAAAACTTGCCTTTGTTTTTTAACAAGCCATAACATATACTGAAAACAGCTTGTTGTAGTGACAATGAATTTAGGCCATAAAGAAAAAAATATCTGCAAGGCTGGCACACTGACTTAGAATGGCCTCCTCTCTACTAAGATAGAAATGAGAGCAGTGTGGCATGTCCTGAACTCAACCGCTAAGGAAGGTGTGCATTCAGTAATAAATGGACTTCTGGGTTTAATAGAATACATTCATCATCTATTTGTTCATGACACACCTTAATGCAGTTTAAGGTATTGCATTGGCTTCATATGGCTAAAGCAAAATTGCAACAAATATACCCTGAGGTGAACCCTATATGTAACAAATGTAAACACACACCAACATATGTCCTTTTTTTAAATTTTACCCGTTTATGAATTTTTTCAGACTCTATATAGTCTGAATGTGTAGTGCCTTTGTTTTTTAAAGCCAACAGGTCTTTAAGAAATGATGCCCTTGGTTAAATGCCAATAAAATATATTAGCCTTTTTTGCTGGTGGTAGGCTTGACTACCTATACGTATGCACATCACAGACACAGATATCATTTATTTCATTGTATTAAAGTGTAGAAACTAATGCATTTATTGACCTACTAAAGACCTTAAGATTATATAGTCTGGGACAGCATTTTATGCTTTGTATTGCCATGTTATTTATCCTATGCCCTCATCTCATAAAACTTATTATAAGTATATTGTACTTTTATTTAAAAAATATTTTTTAATTCTTCTCTATTTTAGTCATTGTCTCTGATTAACAAAGTGTACATTTTTTAGTTATTTTTGGTCAGTGGCAGAACCAGCAGGGTTCAGAGGGAAGAGTATGTGCTTTTTCTTACCCTGGGTTCATCCTTTATCAAGGGCCGATAACTGTAACCAAAAAAAAAAAAAATTAAATTAAATCTATTAATGTGTTTTATATGTTTTCTGTATTTCTTCATGTATTCTGCATTGTTCTCAAATGACAAAATCCTATATGTTAGAAATAGAAATAGAAACAAGTAAACTTTACTTTATATCTCTAGAATGACCAGATGCTCTGTATTGCTTGGGGAAGTCCTGTATATCAGCCCCAATTTAGACCAAAATATCTATACTTGTCCCATGTTCTACATGCTCCTAATTTGTTAGTGCTGTTACTTACTTGGTTTAATTATTCAAAACATCACTTCTACTCAAACTAGACAAGATTTGCAATTGTGAAATTCATGGGCCGGGAACCCATGTCAGCTAGGTCACTATCTAGGTACTTACCCCAATCACGTATGCACCCTGTGACAGATCTCTTCAAGTGAAACTACAGCCGTCACCCAGAGAATGACAAACCCATTATCACCACCTAAGAAAGAATATGTTAAATTGTGCTCTCAGCTGTCAGTGATGGTGACTTATTTTAGTACAAAATTTTCACAGTTTGTGGCTAGTAATTTGCATACCACAAGGAGGTATGCTTCTTTTTTGTTCTCATTGTTGGTTTGACATATGTAACAACGTGTAAGGTTTAGATAATGTAGCTTTCATTTGAGGACATCCTTCTAGTTTTTTGAAACCGTTTTTTTTGTGGATAGTGTCAGTGTGAGTGAATGTTGTGGCGGATGGCTGGGGTCCATGCCTGGCCAGGAGGCCCCTTCGCTATATGTTCAGGGGGAGCAGCCATGGACTGTGCAATACCTTCCCTTGGACGCTAGATGGCTGCCCCTCCTGGGTTTTAGCGGTGCCTCAGTTTCCCGCAGGACTTCATGGAACTTGGAGTTGGGTGCAGCCCTGTTGGGTCCTGCAGGCAGCGCCAGGGCATGCTGCAACTGGGACTCCTGAGCCTCAATGGGCAGTGTATTTGCCACACCTGGAAGTGCAGCCGGAACTCAGCAGTCAACCACCTGGAGCACATCCGGGTGGACTATAAAAGGGGCCAGCAGCCACCACTCAATGGCCAGAGTTGGGAGGAGGAGGACAAGCTTGGAGGATGAGTGGTGGTGCCAAAGAAGAGTGTTTGTGCTTGTGATTTTGTCTACTTGGGACTGTGTTGTGCCTGTGAGCATTAGATAATAAAAAATGTAATTACATACTGTATATGAGTTATTATTATCACATGTCCGTCTTTCTCTGTATGTTTTATTTATGGGCATCGCTGTTTTTTTTTGCTGGTTGCTATGTTAACTAGCTTGGGCAGGGTCAAGAAAAAGAAGACTATCCATTTGGTGTGTGCTTCATAGTACAGTAAGTTCAATTAATTAAGAACTTTTGCAGTAGTTATTCCATTTATGTTCTGATGAAAATTATCATATGTACTCATGTATAAGTCTGGTCTTGAAACCCAAAAAAATCAATAATAAAATCAGACCCCGACTTATACACCCATTCAAAAATGCAACAGTTACATTTTTTTTTACATCTTTTTGCCTCTTCCAATCTTGCACCAGTTTCTCAGACGCATCGAAGTTTGTTGCAGTAGTGCAGTTACCAATTTCTTTCGTTACTTTAATGATGTTTAATTTAAAACCAGCTTCATATTTTCTTATGATTGAACGCTCTCATTGTAGATAAAGGATGCTCTTGCGATAAAGGTGTATGAGGGTGTGAGATACAAAAAACACAAATCAGTGCAAACGTTTCTTCAGAATAGTTCGGAGATTACAGTGTACTCACATAGTAACAATAGAGAGAGAGGGAGAGGTTAGGAGCATGCGCTGATACAGCGCATTGCCGCACCCACATTGATAAAAAATGCAGTGTGCTCCGTGGTTCCTCTCTCAGGTGGGCGTTAGCATATCATAATCTCTTGGACCAATAGCGTGAATTTTCTGCATTTGACTTATACAACCGACATTATAAAATACCAGAAATTATACAGTAAAATCAAGTCCCGACTTATCTACAGGAGAACTTATCCACAAGAATATACGGTAGATGGATTTTTTTAGGTATTAGAATTAGGTCTGACTCTTTATTATGTCTGTCTTCTGGTCCCTCTAAAAGAAAAAACTTACGTTGTCCCCAGCATAGGCAGAATATTTCACCCTAATACTACAGTGCAGTTGTTCAAATATATTATTTACAGTTGGAGAAAAATAATCCTTTAAAGAACGTTTTCTTTAAAAAGAAAGAGCTGAAAATAAAAAAATATGTTTGAACCTAAAGTTGTATATCTTAACAGATTTTCACATTCATGTTAAAGTGTTCAGTGATATATATTGTCATTGTCATGAAGTGAAAGGGTCTTGACTGTATGTCATGCAGCATGTTCTCTGGGGCTTTTTTTCAGTACAGCAGCAAAATGGAACCATCATGAGTGCTTGCAATTTAACTGGGTTGTCTCAGTGTAAAGGCCAACAAATCTAATCTTCAAGGGCTATCACCCAAGTATGAATATTTGGCATCATCTAATGAAAAAAGAATTTATCATTAACACATTAACTTTGTGTGTGTGTATATATATATATATATATATATAGTGATAAAGATGCTATGTTGCGCCTGACCCAGCACAGACTGACCCAGAGGCACGTGTACAAATAACAACACAGACTTTATTTTCTTCAGCTGGAGGGCACGTCTTCCCTGTAATCCCTCCAGGGACAACACATTCCCAAAAGCACTTGAAATAAAGCACAACTAATCACCACAAATACGCCCTTCTGGCCGCACCACTCCTCCCAGGCAACCTCATCCTCTTCCTCCCGATTCTGGCTGCTGAGTAGTGGCTGCAGGCTCTTTTTGTAGCCCTCCGGAAGTGCTCCAGGTGGTAATTGGCCTAATTAGGCTGCACTTCCGGGTGTGGCTGCATTCCAGCCCACAGAGGCTTGTTAACCCTTGCAGCTCCTATGGGTGGTGGCCATGGAGCCCAACAGGCCTGAATCCTGAAGTCCCACACCTGTGTCCCCGATGTAACCCAGGAGGGCTGCCACCAAGCGTTCTGGGGGATGTAGAGTGCATCCCATGGCTGCTCCCCCGGATCTAGTGTTGAAGGGGCGTCCTGGCCAGGCATGGGACCCGGCTGCCTGTCACAATATATATATGTACATATATATATATATATATATATATATATATACAGTATATAGTATGTTTAATATGTCTCATTTTCACTTTCCTTTGCCTTGAATTCTCAAAGGAGCACCAGCTCTGCCCCAGTTCACAGCTGATAATCAGTGTGCTGAAATCTCAGTAAATAATTTTGTCCTGTTTGTCTGTTGCCCTTGCAGCTTTTAAAATATAAGTGCTCAAGTTGAAAATGTCACACACAAATGCCCTTGAGACTATAGCTGGGACTGATGATTCAATATAAGGTAGCTGTGAAGTTTCAATTCAAACCACCAAAGATACAGCCTCAACATGAACCTGAACTAATCAAGACAATGGAATGACACCTTATTTGTAGGAAGCCCTATCAATATGACTTTGCACTGCTGTATTGATCTACCTCACTGACAGTCAATAAAGACTCTGGCTCTGTTCAATTTAATGTGACTAACCTAACTTTAGAAAGCTTTTGCACTATGAACTCTACAGCAGTATACAGCTAGGCAAGACATTTAATGATAACTTTAACTATTTATATACTGACTAATTTGGAATATAACGTATTTTAAAAATGTTAATATAATGCAAAGCAGCCTACTGCATATGAATTGACAACATGGACTAATAATATGATTGGTGATTTTGGCAGCAGATTATTTACAGATGACTGATTATGTGTATATTGTTACCATATATTATATTTTTAAAACTACTTATAGATGATTATGTGTATATTGTTAGCATATATTATATTTTTAAAGAGTTACACAGGAAATGTAAAAGTCTGATATGGGAACATATCTTTTTAATAAATGTACATCATACTTGCTGTTTTGTCAGTTACTCGTGTTTGTAGCATTCACACTTTGAGTTCTGTTGTGTTGAAACATAAAATTTACTTTTCTTTGATGATCGGTTGAAATAAAACTACAAAACAATTTCAGGTGAATTGAGACTACAAGGGTGTTTCAGGTCTTTCTCGAACATTAATTCAAACTCCCTGCAAAAAAAACGGTGCATTACCACCACCTGCCTTACTTTTACTTCATGTCTGACCCAACACAACTTTTTGTTCTCATATTAATGCACATAGGTTTCTCTGTCATTCTTTTTGTAGTGGCTGACACTTTTTGATTATCCAGAACAGGCTAGTGCTTGAGTAATTCCATTTAAAGATCCTGTTTGCCACTCATCATCCTAATATATATAATATGTATACCTTTTAAAATATTAATTAATCTCTTTGCAAATACAAGGAATGACTGGAATGCTACTTTATCAATTATACTGTAGGCTGATTTTTTTTATCTCCTGCCTTCTTACTAATGCTGCCAGAATGGCTTCTGTTCCAATTGTCATAAATTGAATTAATCAGATTTGATAAGGGAGGGATGGATTGATGTTTACCCTGTTAGGATTCTGGAAAATTAATTTGTGTCAAAGATGGGAATGACAGTACTGTTGACAAACATGTTACATTCCACTCACTGTTATTTTTGTCATTGTAGTATAAGGTAAGGACTACATTATTTAATCTTAAGGTATATTTTTGTTTTAACCACACATTGCTTTTAATAAAGAAGATATACCTTATTAATTTGCATACTCCTTAGAAAATACTTACACCACAGTATGCTTTAGAAATCTTTAGACTGCTACATTCACTTAAATTATAAATAGTGACTGACCGATATCTGTTTCCATGGTCACTATTAATTATTTGATATGTTAATGGATTTTATTCAAACTTTAAACAGGTTTTTATTCACCATAATCACAGATGACATTATTATTTCATACTCTATGTTGTAATTTGTCTTCCAAAATGTGACAAATGTGGGCCAATCAACAAAAACCAATACCTAAGAATACATTGTTCCAAAAAGAAAGATACAATTAAATCTGTACAAATATTAAGCAACTTAATTCACCCATCAGGATTTATTTCAGGAGCACAAAGATCACTTTGCCATCACTAGGGATTTCAGCTTGAACAAGCTATCTATAATGAAGCTAATAAATTAAGCAAAGCTCCTGTTTACTTCAGCTGAGTTATTGATGTCCGAGCCCACACTGAATGCAAATTTGTGCATTAATCATTTTTTGCTGTCAAGAGGTTCACACTATCGGTAAATGCAATGTTTGATAGATCTATACATCATAGTTACAACAGCAGTGGGTAGGTAGAGTTTAATAAAGAAAACTAAATACAGGATAAACTAAAGTGAACTAAAACAAAAAAAGGGGATTTTTGGCATTGCTAGAGTTAGAGGTGTTTTTCAGAACTCCCATGCAGTCAATGCAGGATGAAGGCCTAGGCAAGCTGGGCCTCCATTGTAAATCAATCTCATTCTGCTTTTTAAAAATTATGTTATGTTTAAAATTATAATAATGTAAAATATAATTCCATATGAAAACTTGCATAATATGCAAGCAAATTTTAATAGCTGCAGACAAAGGTGGAAAAAAGTCAATAAGTCCTACCAGTCCAGATTAGCTAATTTGAAGTTATTGATTTGACCCTGGTGAATAGGGTACCTGCAAGATTGATCTTAACCTACATGACTGCTTCTCATCAAACAAACACAGTCAAAGCACAGGAGATTTTTCACCCCAGTGATAAGTAGGTAAACACAAGACAATCCATGACAAAGACATTAAATATATATATATATATATATATA
>JANRMT010028174.1:113812525-113825739 GCA_026402145.1 Polypterus bichir lapradei | reverse complement strand
AAAAATTGACATTGTTGTTTGGATATAAATAAGCCAACAGGAAGAAAAATTATAGCTTATTGGTTATACACTTCAATACAGTAAACTCCCATCAGCACCAGAAACAGAAGTTTAATATTATAATGATTTACTTTAAAAAATGTGAACTTTTGATTTTGCTTGAAGAAAAAAATATATACAATAAAGTTTATCTTATACAGCAAAAAATAACACTGCATACAATCAAGTCAGACTTAACACAACCAGAGTTCAACCCCCACCCGAGAGAAAGAGAGGAGTGCAAAGAGCAAGAGCAACAACAAAGAAGGGAAATTGTCCTCCCCCCTCCCCCCGATATAAATGCTTATCTATTTTTTTTAGTTAGATCTTACAATATTTAAAAAAAGTTTTGAACTGGTCCTCTAAATGAGAATTTGATCTTTTCCAATTTCAAATAGTATAGAACATTAGTTACCCACTGATTTATAACAGGTGGGCTGGGATTCTTCCACTTGTGCAAGATAAGTTCTCCATGCTAGTAGTGTGGTAAAGGCAATTACAATCAATTTGTCCTTCTCCGCTTTAAGCCTATCTGGGAGTACACCAAACACTGATGTTAGTGGATTAGGAAGGATTGTGACACCAAGGCTGTCTGATAGGCATTCAAGGGTTTTTCTCCAAAACAATGTTAATTTTGTGCTCTCCCAAAACATATGGCAGAGGGAGGCTGGAGCTAGATTGCAATGTTCACAGGTTGAATCTTGGCCTGGATACATTTTGGACAATTTTAAACAACCTAAATGTGATCAAAAAAGATTTTAAGTTTAATAATTGAATGGAGCTGGAGTGTATCATATGCATGACTGCCTTCCACTACTTTGACGAGATGTTAAGTAAAAGATCCTTTCCCCAATGTACCCTGGGCCCCTTGACAGGAAGGGACTTTAAAATATTTTTATATATTAATGAGATCCTAGAAGACTGATCAGTATTTCTTCTGGAATAGAAATGGATGGGAACTGAGAAAAAATGGGCAGGCTCCTGTTTCTGATTTGCAAGTAGTGGAAAAATTATGTTGATGGGAAGTTAAATTTAAAGCATAACTGTTCAAAAGATGCAAAGACATTATCTATATACAGTTCTCTAAATGTTTTAATCCCAGACATTTTATGAACATTAAATACTGTGTAAGTATAAGAGGGCAGAAAAAAGTGATAATCATATAGAAGTGCAACAGATGAAAGCTTCTCTGCCTTAAAGTGCTTCCTGCAATGGTTCCATATTCTGTGTGATTGATGGACAATTAGACTATTTATATATTGATGATAGTTTGTACTTAGTGGGCTGGTCCATTTTTGGGTATAGGCTATGTAGGCATGAGGCAGAGCCACTTCAACTTCAGCAGTTAGCCAGGACCAGGAGTCTGGATTCACTACCTAGTCTTCCCACGTAAAGTGTAGCCTACCAGATGTGCATACAGCTGGGTCTCAGTCCCCACCTCCTCCTCCAGTGAGCAACTGAGTCCAGGCAGCTTCCTCTGGTCATTGCCGCCACCCACTTGGCTTGTTCCTTGGGTCAGTAGGTACTAAGGTGAGAGAGTGAGCCTATGGGAGAACATTTTGGAGACAGGAGCACTGTCACTACAACAAGGAAACGCTGGCCACTACAAAATCAGGGAATTTTAATTAATACATCCACTCCAGGGGGATATTATGCAAGGAGATATTTAGCACTAAAGAAGCAATTGTCCCTCCCCCCAAAGAGGCCCTGGTGGTGATGCTACAATCAGGGCCGGATTTAGATGAAAAGAGGCCCTAGGCTATTCCACTTATGAGGCCCTTTCACCTCCCATTTTTAAGTTTGTTCAAATTGCTAACAATTTGAATGTAGGCCTCTTGATCTTGAGGCCCTAGGCTGAAGCCTAGTTAGCCTATAGGAAAATCCGGCCCTGGCTACAATGATCAGTCAGACCTTGATAGGAAAGTACTGACACATAAGTGGAAGTGTTCCTGGATTTTCCTAAAGCTAACATGATCACACTGAGCTTGTCTTTCTTGCAAGAAACTGATTTAAATGAAATACATCTAAATATGTGGATAGCCCTCAGTATTGCAGCTACGATTCCCATAACTGCAGCTTCTGCAGAGAGGTTTCTTTAAACTGAAACTCATAAAAATTAATTGAGGTCTGCAATGTCACAAAACCATCTCAATGGCCTTGCAATGCTGAGCATTAAGAGAAATGTCTAGGAATGCAGTATTTGATGATGTTATAAATGATTTTACTGTAAGAAAGTAAAGTTGTGTACAATTTTAAAAAGACTTTTAATTGCAATGTTAAATCCCTCTATTCCCCAGCGGCACATTTCTAATATTATTTATTTGCTGTGCTTCCTTTTTCTATATAAAGTTTGTAGAAATAATTAATTTAATTTAAATAATTTATTTACATGTAAAGTGGTTTATTTTATTGTTCTATATAAGTTTTGTATGTTTTGGTGCATACACAATTTATATGCAAAAGAGTTCTATTGTTATATTACTATTACTCTATTAACATTCATTTATTTTTAATTAAATAAGTGATTCACCTGTATTAGTAGTGTGTGTGGGGGGTGGATTTTCTTGTCTGGTACACGAAATAGTTCTAAAACGCAGGACATATAAAGAATTACAGCTAGATTTTATTGCTATTGCAGACCAGGCTTGTGTATTCATCAATTGGTGTCAATTTCTAGGTCTTTATAGCTTCTGTATTTGCTGCCCAGTAATAAAACTGAAAGTTAGATAATGCCATGCCCCTTTCTGCTTTAGAGTCGCCCTTTGGATCCATGGATGTTTCGAATTCCAAATAAATTAGGTTATAATTTAGTATAATTTCTTAAAGAATCATTTGTTAATGTATATGGGGATTCTCTGAAATAAAAAAAGAAGCTTGGGAAGGATGTCATGTTCATATTGTTGATACCCCCTGCTAATCTGAGATAGAGGGTAGACCACCTGTTCACAGCTTGTTTAATTTTTCAATTAAAATTTTGTTGAAAAAGATCTTTATATTTATTTGTGATGTTCATCCATAAGTATTTAAACTGTTCTGATAAAATAAATGGGTAGGTGTCCAGTCTAATATTGTGTGCTAGAGCGTTTACTGGAAAAATAACTTTAATTCAGATTAACTCTGAATCTACATAACTGTTGAAATTCGGCTAGTTCATTAAGGGCTACTGGTACCGAAGATTGTGGGACTGCTATATACAGTCCCATATCATCTGCATATAATGATATTTTCTGTTCAAGTCTTTCTCTGGTAATCCCTATCATCTCTCATGCATTTTGGAAGTGAATGGCCAATGGTGACTGCCAAAAGCAATGGTGACTGCCAAAAGCAATGGTGATAGGGGGCATCCTTGTCGAGTACTACAATGTAGTTTAAAGTAGTTTGAGATAATGTTGTTAATACAAGCAGAGGCTTCAGCACTGATATAGAGTAGTTTTATCCATGCATACGTTTGGGCCATACCCACATTTGTGCAATGTGGTGTGTAGGTGGTCCCATTCAACAATGCCAAATGCTTTTTCTGCATCTAAAGATAAGATCTCTGATGTGTTAGATTTTATGAGTATGTTACATGAAACAAACATTGAATATTAGAAGCTAAGTGTCTACCTTTAATAAATCTGGTTTGGTCTTGTGATATTACAGAGAGAGCCACTTTCTCAATCTTTCTAGCTACAGCTTTGGAGAGTATCTTATCATTATTCAGAAGTGAAATTGGTCTGTATAATGTACATTGTAATATGTCCTTATTTTTCTTTGGAAAGACAGTAATTAATGTTTGGCAAAAAGTTTGAGGTATGATTTGTTGTCTCTAGATTTGCTATAAACATTGCTAGTAATAGTGGAGCTAACTTATTTGATTTTTTTTTTATAAAAATCCACTGGGTAGCCATCAGGGTCTTCTGCTTTCCCAATTTGGACTGAGTTTATACTGTAGCATCCAGTAATTCTGAGAGTGTTAGAGGTTTATCAAGTTCCTCAGTACTAAGAGTATCTACTTGTGTTATTTGTAATGCATCAAAAAACTCAATACAGTGGAACCTCGGTTCACGAACGTCTCGGTACACGTACAACTCGGTTTACGACCAAAAAGTTCGCCAAACTTTTGCCTCGGTTCACGACCACACACTCGGTATACGAACAAGCCAGTTTCCCTTTCGGTTTGTACATGTTCAGTCTCTCCCTGTGCATTTTCTGTGCAGCAAGCGAGAGAGAGAGAGAGAGAGAGAGAGTGAGACAGAGCGCGACACACACACACACACACAGGCAGTGCGTGCGAGAGACAGACGCACACACACAGGCAGCACGCATGCACACACACAGGCAGCGCGAGAGAGAGCGCAACACACACACACACACAGAGGCAGCGCGCAGACACACACACACAGAGGCAGCGCGCAGACACACACACAGAGGCAGCACGCAGACACACACACACAGAGGCAGCGCGCAGACACACACACACAGAGGCAGCGTGCAGACACACAGGCAGCGCGAGAGAGAGCTGGACGCATTAAGGTAGGAAGGCAGTTAAAGAATGCACTGGGCTTGATTTTGTTTTCACTTCTGTTTCCAGCAATTGGTTTGTAGTGTGCATTGTTACAATATTATTTTTCTTGGTGGTTTATTAAATTACGGATTTTTTCAAATGTTCATTTTTTTCCCTGTGCTTAAAACTCATTAAAAAAGTGCTTTTAGCTAGCGGTTGGTAGCGCTATAGCACGAACTATTGTAGTGTTAGTTTTCTCTATTGTTCAAGGTTTTCTCAGTGTTATTCAATGTTTTTACACTTAGTTTACTATTACGCTGTGCATTCTATGGTTTAATTAACTATATTTGTGCTTAAAAGCTTAAAAAATATATATATTTACATACAGTTCATATGATCTGGAACGGATTAATTGTATTTACATACAGTCCTATGGGGGAAATTGCTTTGGTTCACGACCAAATCGGTTTACGACCAGAGTTTTGGAACGAATTATGGTCGTGAACCAAGGTTCTACTGTACATTGTGTCTTATCTTCTTTAAACTGAGTAGAATATTAGGACTTAAATTATTTTCTACATGTGTGGGTTAAATTTTTATGGTCGATATTTTTTTCTCCATCTGTGTTAGTTAATTCTATTCTTGTATTGTGAACTTCCTGCTTGTGGATTTGTTAAGATGTTATTAGCCATAAAAGACATAAATCGTTTGCAACTAGTGCAGAATGCAGCTGCTAGAATCCTAACTAGGAAAAGAAAATCCGAGCACATTTCCCAAGTTTTGATGTCACTACACTGGTTACCTGTGTCATTCAGAATTGACTTTAAAATACTGCTTATGGTTTACAAAGCCTTAAATAATCTCGCTCCATCTTATATATCGGAATGTCTGGCACCTTATATTGCAAATTGTAACCTTAGATTCTCAAATGAGTGGTGAGGCAGCCTTCTGCTGTTATGCACCTAAAATCTGGAATAGCCTGCGAATAGGAATTCGCCAGGCTAATACAGTGGAGCACTTTAAAAAACTGCTAAAAGCTCATTACTTTAACATGGCCTTCTCATAACTTCATTTTAATTTAATCCTTATACTCTGTATATTCAATTTATTATCATAACTATTAACGGTGACTCTAAAATCCGTACTAACCCCTACTCTTTCTTCTGTTTTTTTTTTCCCGGTTTTCTGTGGTGGCGACCTGTGCCACCACCATCTAATCAAAGCACCATGATGTTCTTACATTGATGGATTAAAAGCCAGAAGTCTACATGACCATCATCATCTAGTCCTTCCATGAGAACCCTAAATACAAAGAGGACTGTTTCATTTATATTAGGTAGAATGCCCAGAGGGGGCTGGGCGGTCTCATGGTCTGGAACCCCTGCAGATTTAATTTTTTTCTCTCCAGCCGTCTGGAGTTTTTTTTTTGTTTTTTCTGTCCTCCCTGGCCATCGGACCTTACTTTTATTCTATGTTAATTAGTGTTCTCTTATTTTAATTCTTACTTTGTCTTTTTTTTCTTTTTCTTCATCATGTAAAGCACTTTGAGCTACATTATTTGTATGAAAATGTGCTATATAAATAAATGTTGTTGTTGTTGTTCTCTCTATGTTCATAGTAATGATTTTGTGATTTAAAGATGAGCTGTTCCATTTCCTTCATTGTCAAGTGGTCAAATTCTGATTTGAAGACCTGACGCATTCTTGATCTATTATGGTAATTTTGCTGATTAACTCTGATGCCTTCTTGGCTTCCAATTTATTACTGTGGGAAGATATTAAATATTCTGTCCTCCTAAAAAATGCTTTCAGAGTTTCCCTGATCATTCCTACTGATGCCTCTGAGGATGCATTTGTCTGTAAAAAATAGTCTATTTGCTTGGAGATTAATTCTGTACAGTTCTCATCCACTAATAACTTGGGCTTAAGACACCAGGTACAAAATGTGTATGTAGGGCATAGTGATTTAAGTTACATGATCAGAGGGGCGTGATCAGAAATAACAACAGTGTTGTACTTGCAAGATTTGATAGTGGGCAGTAAATTATTATCTTTAAAGAAATAATCGATACTTGAGTAACCTTGATGTACTGATGAGTAGAAGGAATATGCTCTTCAGTTTGGATTTAAAAATCTACATGGGTCTGATAAGTTATGATCCATTACAAGATGTGCTATATTATCACCACTCTAGTTAAAGACCGATCTAGGTCAGGATTTAAAACACAGTTAAAGTCTCTGGCCATTATAATTTTCAGAGTGTTCATATTAGGAATAGATGCAAATACGTTTTGGATGAAATCTCTATCATCAACCTCAGGTGTTTAAATGTTTATCAAAATTACTTTAGATTTAAATAAATTACCCATCACCATGACATATCACCCTTCAGGATCAGATACTACATCTAATGCAACAAATGAGATTGTTTTATATATTAAGATTCCCACACCTCTAGTTTTCTTTGTATAGCTGGAGTGAAAGATTTGTCCAATCCTAACTGAAAACTGAAACTGCTTCTTACTTATTAAGTGAGTCTCATGTAAAAATACGATCTTGGCATTTAGTCCTGTTAGGTGAGAAAATACTTTTTTCTCTTTAGATTATTATTGAACCTTTGACATTCAAGCACACAAAGTTCACTGTCTGGTTACAGAGGCACTTCTCCTGAACTTTTGAGGATATTTTGTAATCATAACTAAAGGTAGTTTGTCGTTTCGTACAATAGCTTTAGCCTAGATATCATGTTATTGTCAGGTATTATAGCTAAGGATTATTATGATGGTACTTACAGTTGTTGGGGTAAAAAATAACAATGGTTACCAAAATATACATATACTTAATAGAATAAATTTCAATATAGTAAGCGAAGACAAAAAACAAAAATTGCCAAAAAGCAAAAAGTGTGTATAGATATGGATAATGTTGCATTACTGATAGACCAAGTTGCAAACAGACTCTTCTTTGCATTTCCAGGACACAATGTGATTCATGTTCATATTTTGATTGATGTTGGGATCAGTGTTTTTAACAGTTTTTCTGCTTCTTCAAGAGAATTAAAGATGTAGAATTGGTCATCAGTATTCACTTTCAGTTTGGCTGAAAACAAGAGGCTGTATCTGATTTCAGATTTGCGTAAATGCTATTTAACACTAGAATCCCTGAAGCCTATGAAAAAACTTGTAATCCTGGCCCACCTTAAATCCCTTCGCACCTATACCATCAAGACGTCTTTTGTTTTGTAAATGTGTCGGTCAGCACAAGCAGTAAGTAGACTGTCGTCCCATCCCCCCCACCTCTGGAGCTCATCTTGAGCAAAAAGTTCTTCCAGCTCAAGCCTTGTTTATTCTCATACCATTGTTCGCATACTGAATTGTCAGCATGGCACCATCAGATCTAAACACTAGCATGGAAAGTCGCTTGCCTACTGAAGTCTATAGCTGCATGTGGAAGCTGCTGCTGCACTTTTAGTGGCATTACACATACAGGTATACTTTTTCAGTATTCCCATGTCAATCAAACACAGGAAGCTCTGTAGTCTACTTGTGACTTTACACTCCAGGAAGATAGGTAAATAAATCAAGGTAAATAGGTAAGTAACATTCAATGTGGCTTTTATATAGGGAACATATAATTTTTTCTTTATATTAAGACCACCACAAAACATAATCACAAAAAAACTTTGCATGATACCTTACCAAGCTTGGCATCCCTTGCGCATCCTCATCTGAGTTCACCTCTTGTTATAGTATTTGTTTAGTTGAAAACAGCAGTGTTAGATATGGGGGAGCATGAACATAACTGAGAGAGTAAATGATTTAGGATCTTAAAATCAGATGATGATTTAAGATCTTAAAATCTTGCCGGGTTTAAAAAATTGTGACTTTTATGGAAATATTTATATGAGGATTTGGCAAAATGAACCCATGTAGCCATCCTGCCATGTGCCAACTGTTGAAACTTCCAGTTGTAAAGTAATGGTGAGGGGAGTGTTTTCTGGGAGCATATTTAGACAAAATATGACAAATTCAGTGCCATTCAAATGCCAGTGTTTCAGTTCAACTGAGCCCATTTTGGATGCGGTTACACAGGAGGTTTGCAGCATAAATCCGTTGCTGAAATTAATGCAGGAACTCCATTATGTTATGAAATCAGCATTGCTCAGAGGCAAAAATCCCAGAATTCTACTTGGTATTAAAGAGATGGACATAATAAAGAGGTCACTACATGTATATATGCAGAAAATAAATAACTTTGTACTGTTGTTTCAAATTCATGTTTTTTTAAATTCAAGTTGTTATTGTAAGCATAAATATTGAATGCACTGTTGCAATAATTATTTAGGGCACATTACAGTATGTTTTTCTGTGCATACTGTAAGCTGTTTATATGTTTTACCGTCTAGTACATTTGGGTGATATTTAATCTACATTAGATTTTTAGATGATAATATTACACAGTGTTATGAATTTGAGCCTCCATGAATCAGAAATGGTATGTATGGTTTGAGGCTCCAATAATGCTCCATAAAGACATTCCTAGCCAGGCCAGGCCTTTACTGCCTTCCTGGAATAAACCTCACCCTGCTGGGCCAATCCTCACAGAGACCTTGCAGTCCTAAAAGGGATGTTGGTCCCAAAATATTCTTCAATATCTTTAAATATCACAAAAGCCCTTTAAGGGGAGGGTATCCATAAATAAATAAGATTTATTTGCAAAATACCAAAAAATACTGAAAAGCTCCACAGATCAAAAATATGCATTAAAGACAATCTACACACAAGTTCCAAAAACACAGCTCAGAATCCCTGTACAGAGCAAAAATAATAGAAAATCCAGAAAATCCAACAACAAAGAGAAATACAACTCCAGCTCACAGCAAATGATTCCCACATGCTAAGTCTCCATGGTGATGTCAGGATGGTCCTGCCACTTGGATATTCACCTACAAAGAACATTGAACATCGTCCTATTTAAAGAAACACATAGGAAGCCAATAAAAATAACAGACATGAACAAAAACTCAAAATAAATCTAAAAATAAACAACAACTTAATACATAACACACACAGGTTGCATGTGAAAAAGGCACTGTAGTGAATAAGTGCAATTTTTGTAACCGTTAAAATTCTTAACTTTCTTGTTTTCTGCTTGACACCATTTGTAGTTTTATTGTCAACATTACTTTAAATAACATATCTCAAATATCCTTATAGTCCTCAGATCTCACATTCCACATCATATTCAATAAAATGTCAAAAGACCCAAGGAAGATGAATCATTTGATTGTTATACTTGACCTTAACCATGAAAGAACAAAGATTTACTTAATTTACTTTATTGATGGTGGATAATGTATTTCTCTCAACACTAGAAGTTGTGTGATGAGTTTGCTTTGAGCAAAGCCATCACAAATTATATATTCAGTAAATACAGGGTCAAGTTTTTTCTACCTTTGTACAATGGAGAATGAGACTGGGATGATGTGAAGCAAGACCAAAAAATTCCTATTCATCCATCCTGCAATATCCTAACTACAGGGTCATGGGGATCTGCTGGAACCAATCCCAGCCAACACAGGGTGCAAGGCAGGAAACAGACCCTGGGCAGGGTGCCAGCCCACTGCAGGGCACACACCAGGGACAATTTAGAATCGCCAATGTACCTAACCTGCATGTCTTTGGACTGTGGGAGAAAACCCACGCAGACACGGGGAGAACATGCAAACTCCACGCAGGGAGGACCCGGGAAGCAAACCTGGGTCTCCTAACTGCGAGGCAGCAGCACTACCACTGCGCCACCATGCCGCCCTAAAAAAAAATTCCTATAACTGTTTAAAAAAAATACTTTATTTTTCAACAATTCCCTGTTAATCACTGTCAAAATACTCTCCTAGAGATGCAATACAAATTTCCCAGTACTCTTCCCATTCCTGTTAATATTTTTATACTCGTCTTTTGTTACCAAGTCCAGAGCCCCTGATAAATTTTCTATGGGATAACATAGTAGCAAATTCTTTTCCCTTCTTTCTCAGTTTTATTTTTGTGAATAAAAAGAAATTACAGGGAGTGAGATATATGTACTTCAAAACAATTAAACAGCATTTATATAAAACAAGGTTTTACAAAAATGACATAAAAACAAAATAAAGTGAAAAGTATTAACAAAAATAAGATTACAATAAAAAGAAAAATTAACAGATTCAAAGGAGCAACCCCAAGCTGTAACATACCACCAGAAGTGTGACAAAAGAAAAATATGGTATAGAAATTAGAGAAAATGTAATAAAATCCACATTATACAGATCAAATCCCATTATAGTGAAATCTAATTAGCTAAATTTTCAGAGTAATGAATACTTTTTGTTGGCCAGAACAAATGTTCATACAAAATCATGTTAAATGGATTTCATTTTAACAAAATGTAAATTTCAGTATGACAAATGTTATACCTAAGATACTAATACAATACAAAAAAATGCTGCACCTACACTTTCACTGAGTCTCAAGAAAAATGCAGCAGGCTGTCTCTTTCTTATTAGGACATTAGAATTGTGAATTTTGTGGTCTTGGGCAGTCTCAGCAAGGCTCGGTGCGAGTGTAAATGAGACATCATACACATAGCCAAATTCTGAGTCAGTGCTCATAGCAAGTTTCATATAGCGTTCTCAAAGTTTTCTTTGTGGTGAACAAAAATAGTGACAAATGGCGTCAGTTTAGGCTGAAAGAAAAATGAACAATTCTGGAAAAAGTTGCCTACAGAATGAAGAAAAATTACATGGTGAAAGCATTTGGAATCGCACTTTCAATGCAGTCAAAGATTTTGAAGGATCGGAAAAAAATAAAAGACAAGATGAGGCACTGGGACTTGAACGCAAAAAAAACTTAAAAGAGAGCTTGTATTTCTATAAAAAAAGTTCCATCTAATGTCTCATTTTCATTCTGTATTCATACCAGTATATCTAAAAAAAAAAGTTACATGTAATGACTCATTTTCAAATAAAATACTTTTTGCAGTTGAAGAAGCGTTTTTTTATACAAGTATTGTCAAGCTTGGGTCACAGAGTTAGTTGCATGTGAGAGGTTAGGTGTTAAATGCTCTAAACGTCATACAACAAGCATGTTTCGTGGTAAGACACAGCAGTGCAGCCACAGAACTGTCCTTGTACTGCTGCTGTTACGGATGGCGAACCACCGGCGACCCCAGTCATAACAGTAAACGTATTTTCTACAAATTTGTTATAACAAAATTTCTGTTATAACAAAATATTTTTAAGGTCCAATGAATATCGTTACAACGGGATTCCACCTGTAACAAGTGCCATTTTCTCTTTATGTTTTCCTTCAACAGCCTCTTACCCACCACCACAATCATCAACATGCCCTTAGCAATAAAGCCACCACCACCCCTGTCCATTCTCTTCATTCTCAGTTATTTGGCCAGTGTATTATTCATAGTGTTTTTTTCTTGTTTTTAATGCTCAGTTACTGCTTTGTTGTTGGTTTTTTAATATCAAAGGACAAATACTGTGCACATAAACAGAGAGTATCATATATTTATATGTTTGCAAATGTACGTGTATGCAGTGTACTACCATATGTATAGGTATGAACAAAGATTACTTATTAGGAAACTGAAAACAAAGCAGAAACATTTTTTAAAATAAATATAACAGATATGAGATTGTATTTGTAAGGTGTCACAAGACAGCATCTCCAGATATTCTGAAAGACAAAACTGGGACATAATAAAACGAGATAAAAATCATAGTTAGGGTCTAGGAGATCAAAAAGAAACACTGGTGAACAAAATACAGAGGCAAAGTCAGAAGAAACAAAAAACTGAAACAAAACCTAGCACTTGGCCTACTTGAGTTGCAAACTAACTATCACTAAACATCTTTAAAGTGTATCCAAAAGAGAAATACCAAAACACAGAACTGCCTTCATACTTAATACTGTTTACTACATCGAGAAATGTGTAAATTGTGGTCACACCACACATCTCCCAAGTCACATGAACAATATACAATAAAACCTTGGATTGAGTGTAACTTGGTTTGCAAGTGTTTTGCAAGACAAGTAAAAATTTTTATTAAATTTTAATTTGATAAACCAGCGAGGTCTTGCAATACGTGTAGTAGTCACGTGATCACAACTGAGCCAATGGTTCTTCTCTCTCTCTCACTGCAGGATTGTGGGTAATTGTCTCACATGCTCGGTCTCAGTTGGCGTGCCTCAATCGTATAGTCAACTTCCGTACGAGCATAAACTGTTTACTATAGCATTGTGACCACGTGTGTTGTGCGTAAAGCATTTTTTTATTTTGTGTGCAAGCGATGAATCTGTTTAACGACAATGCAATGTCACATTTCTGCAAAATCCTCAAAAGGAGGCAAAAGCAACTGTCATTGGATAGGTTCCTTGTTAAAGTCGCAAAAAAAGAAAAAGATTCCTGTGAGCCAACAGATAGCAGTGATTCCGTTAGTTTTAGTGAAAGTCGTCCTACACAATAACCCTCCTCCTCCTCTCCTCTCGTCTCCCTCACACCAGCCACAATTATTTTCAAAGGTAAAGTGCAGCTTAATTTGTTTTATGTATTTTTACTTTATATTTTGTACTAGCAGAATACCCGCGCTTCGCAGCGGAGAAGTAGTGTGTTAAAGAAGGTATGAAAAAGAAAAGGAAAAA